>CM056049.1:123903464-124304951 GCA_029574335.1 Rana kukunoris | reverse complement strand
ACATAATAAATATAAACATGGACCAAAAATGTAATATAAATATCCGGTTGAAACCGAAATAATAAATGCTCCCCCTAGTGGGATCAGTGAGAATGACGTCCAAAAAAATAAATAAAGAAGTCCCATATAAATGAACTCTTAGTGATAAAAATGTGACTGTGAATTGAGCCACAGAATATCACAGTATAAATGTGTGGCCAGTAATAATCAAATAATTAATATTTGCAAACAAAATGAAATGTGCCAATTAATACATGAATATATAACTTAATATAAAAAATATATAAAAATATAATTCAAAAACTAATGAAAATATATATAAATTAAAAATTGTGTGTAAATTAATGGGATATATAAAAAACTATATGAATTAGAAAAAATATATGTACCCATCCCGGTGAACCAGGCCAAGGCTTTTACAACCAGTGGATTGTTATGCATTATCAATAAAAGCATTTACATCGGTATCAATGTTTAACCCATAGGGTTTATAACACTTTAACCGATGTATCCATGACATTTCACACTTAGAGATTTCTCTAACCAAGGAACTACCTCTCCAGTGAGGCTTAAATTTATCAATGCCTAGAAACAGTGTTTTAGATGGATCCTTATTATGTTTCAAGAGATAGTGCTTGGATACCGAATGTTTATCAAAACCTGTAAGAATATTCGTGATGTGCTCATTCAATCGGACCTGTAATGGTCGCTTAGTCCTGCCTACGTATTGAAGACCACACGGACATTGGAGAAAATAAATTACCCCAGCAGTGGTTGCACAGGTTATGAATGGTTTAATACAATGTTCTACCCCAGTCACGGTGGAGACAAAGGTCGTAGTGCGTCTATTTCTGACGCAGTTAATAGAACACACCCGGCACCGTCTGCACTGATAGTATCCAGTTAATTGGGCAAAAAAAGTTAATTTGTCATGAGGTGGATTTAAAACGTTAGGTGCTATACGGTTCCTAAGGGATGGGGCACCCTTAAAGATGACCCTAGGCTTATCAGGCAAGAGATCCCTAAGTATAGGGGTCATTCATAACCAAATGCCAATGTTTACCTATCAGCTGTTTAACACTTCCATGTTGAACTGAATAGGGTGTAATGAAAGGTACACCGACAGGGTAAAGGTTGCGTTCGCCAGGTGGTTTCTCTTTCAAAAGATCAGATCTAACAGTGGAGCTAACACATTCCAGAGTCTCGATAAGGAAATCCTTATCATAGCCTTTTTCTAGGAACCTGCCTGTCAGAACACTGGCTTGTTCGAAAACTCTAAAGGGTCCGAGCAGTTCCTACGGAGTCTTAAGTATTGCTCTTAGGGACGGCTTTAAGCCACTGATTGTGGTGGCAACTTTCAGGGGTATGAACGAGTTACGATCTGTAACCTTAAAGAAGGTCGAGGTATTAAATTCATCACCTCTAATACGTATATTAAGATCGAGGTAGTGTATCTCAGTTTGACTCACCTCGAATTTCAATTGTATACCCCGTTGGTTAAGATTTAAATCGCTTATAAATTTCTCCAATCCTTCAAGGGGGCCGTCCCATAGGAGGAGGATGTCGTCAATGTACCTAGCCCAAAGGGTCAATTCCAGCACTTCAGCACTATAGACGACATCCTCCTCCCATTTAGCCATAAAGAGATTGGCTAGGCTGGGGGCATATTTAGCCCCCATAGCCACGCCCCTCTCTTGTTTATAGAACCTCCCTTCAAACCAAAAGTAGTTTGAGGAGGTGGCAAATTTCAAAAGTGCCAAAATAAATTCCACCTGATCCGCAGGAAGCCCCGAGTCACGAGTCAGATAAAATTGGACTGCATCGAACCCCAACTGATGGGGGATGATGGTGTATAATGAAGTGACGTCTATAGTGGCCATCCACATACCATTTTTAGGAGAAAGATTAGATAATAAATTAATAATATGTCTAGAGTCCTTTACATAAGATGGAATCTTTCTGACCAAAGGTTGGAGGAAGGAGTCAACGTATTTGCCCACCCGAGACGTCACCGAGTCGATGCCACTGACAATGGGGCGTCCCGGGGGGAAAACAGGATCCTTATGCAGTTTAGGCAAATAATAAATTGTGGGGGTACGAGGGGCCTGAGGGATTAGGTATAACCTCTCCTTAGGTGTGAGAATCCCTATATAAAACCCCTTAGCTACCAGTGCTTCCAATTCACGTTTAAATTTATTTTTGGGGTCAGACGGCAAGAAGCTGTATGTATTAGAGTCCCCAACGATGTTATGCATCTCCCTAAGGTAATCAGCACGGTCAAGCACAACGATACCTCCCCCTTTATCAGCCGGCCTTATTACCAGCTCCTTATCATTACATAATTGATCTAAACCCTCCTGCATATTTTTATTAAGACGGGCCTTTTTTACCTCCAGTTCGTCGAGATCCCTCAACAAGATGTCGCGAAACACCCTAAGGGAGGGGGCTAATTGGCCAGGGGGATTGGACAAGGAGGCGTTAGATAGGCCAGAATGTGTATAAATATTCGATGGATTCGAATTGGTGAAGGTATTAGTGGCCATATACTTTTAATATTTAATTTTCTAACAAATTTATGTATGTCCATATATGTATGGAATTTATCCAAACGTTTTGGGGGGCAAATTTAAGCCCTTGGTCCAGAATGGTTTTCTCAGAGTCAGTTAAAACTTTAGAACTAAGATTAAAAATACCCTGTCCTAATTTCACATTTTTGGCCGCTTTGGTAGCTCTACTCTGCCTCCCCCCTCTGGTTCCTCTCCTCTTTCGCCTAATCTTTTTAGGCCTTGAGGTGGTTTGTGAAAACCCCAACTAGACAGATCACCTGAGGACTGGGGACCAGGAGGGTTGAGAGGTAAAGGATAGTTCATGCTACCATGAGGTTGAGAAGGAGGTGGCTGGGTAGGGTCATAGACCCAATTAGCGTCCAGGCCCTCCTTGTCATTCAGAGGGAAAAAAGAGTTATGTAACGGGACATTATAATCCCAACCAGAGCACCCCCAAATGGGTATAACCTAACGGAGATTGTGTGCCCCAATCAGATCCCTGATTGTAAGACCAACCATCAGTTTGCTCAACATACGAGCTCCTCCCTCTTTGGGGGTTATGGCTCCATCCCCTCCCACGGGAATTGGTCCCTCTCGGTCTGAAAGAGGTATTTTGCTGAAAAGTACCTTGATAGATTGGGGGCCCGGAGGGTTCGAAGGGCGGGCCTGTTGAGCATAGCCCGAACCACCTCTGGGACCAAACGAGCCCCTGCGGGGGGACTGGTGGGCATTATTACCCCTCAATCTCTGATTGGCAGGAGTTTTCTTTGATATGGTAAAAGGAACCCGTACATAACTTACAGGGTCTGGAACCGGTTGGGGGACAGAAGTATCCATAGCACCCACAGAATTATTAGCAAGTTCCTCCAATATTTTCTTCTGCCAATTAAACACGACGTGACCCTGATAGTCAGCAATGTCCCTATTATACTTTTTCTTCTTTTTGACCCTTTGATCTCTCTCTTCTTTTTCCAAAACTTTAAGAAGGGTTTGAGATTTTTCCCTATACTCGTCACTATTGGTATGTGGACTAAGTTTCTCTTTAATAGTTTTAATTTCCTCATCCAATTTGAGCAATTTGGTAGTTTTTCTCCCAACCAGGAACTTGAGGAATAGCACCCCCTGCTGGTTGAAATATTTATACCATTCCTCCAACTCCGTGTCCCCCTTTTGGGGTGCAACATCCCATCGGAGGCTACGAGGAACCATTTGTAATTTAATATAAGTCTCTAAGTAAGCGATATCCCATTTAGTGTGGATCTCTGACACTAAGAGATTTTTAAGTCTGGTGAAGATGCCACCAAGGTCACCCTCATCATCCTTAAACACTTCAAAGACTCCATCAAATTTCGCCATATTATTGGCACGAAACTCGAAAATATCCATTTAAAGGATATGAGGTAAGCAGCAATAATAATAGGTACAGATAAATAAAAAGAAAAAATTGCGCTAATAGCGCAATTTTTTCTTTTTATTTATAGCCTTAATATGGTCAGCAACTGGGACCGAGGTGAGAAAAAATAAGCAGGTGTTGTATGAATTATTTAACAACATGTATTAAATGTTCAACTGTGACAAAAATCTAAATCACTACACCAAAATTTTGATGGTTGAATAACTTTTTGTTCATTTAAGATTTAATTCTTGTTTTCCCACAGAGGGAATGATTTGAATGGTAATTTGTTTGGTAGGAACAATCATTGTGGATTTAAAGGGTCACTAAAGGAAAAAAAAATTTGGGCTGAAATGACTGTTTACAGGGTATAGAGACATAATAGTTAACTGATTCCTTTTAAAAATTATTACAAATATATACAAATCAATCATATAATCAACCTACAGTTCTAGTTTTGTTTTTGCTGTTGTTTCCTGTCTCTCTGATGTACAGAGCCAGAGAGCCAATAGAGGGCAGTGATGGTTTGTCTAAAACCCCTCAGCCCAATCTAGTTTCAGTTTACACACAGTAATTACACCTCCTTGATTAGTGACCACAGTGAGAAAGCTCCCAGCACTGTGGTTATAAGGAAACAGACAACCAGGAAGTATCCAGAACAGAGCAGGATTACAGCAACATCAAAGCAAAAACGAACAATGAGGACATGAAAACAGCACTGCAGTAAGGTAAAGGAAGCTATTTAGCTAAAAAAAGTTTTCCTTTAGTGACCCTAAAATGTTTTCCTTTAGTGACCCTTTCCTCAAAGGGTACGCCCCAGAAACGCGTCAGCCATGTTGATGTCAAAGGTTTGACTGGCAGGTGCCGTGAGGTCCAGTCTCAGCTGTTTCGAAAAAGCGCATAGGACCATAGGACCATTGCTTTTTTATCTTGTATAAATAAACTTTTAAGTGGTAATGCACAAGGTCGGTGCGCCCTCCTTTCTTTTCTTTTTTTTGTAGTTCTATGAACACCCTTGGTTCTGTGGAGGGCTGCAAGACTTCAGACTTTGCTATAAGACTATACTGACATATACCCAGTTTGGCGATACACCAGAGCGCAGGAGAATTTTTTTGTGTTATATTGGAATTTTTGACCATTCTTCCAAAAGCACATTTGTAAATTCAGGCACTGATATTGGATGAGAAAGCCTGGCCTGGCTTCACTCTAATTCATCCCTAAGGTTCTCTATCGGGTGGAGGTCAAGACAGTCAAGTTCCTCTGCCCCAAACTCGCTCATCCATGTCTTTATGTGCTTTATTGTGTCACTGGTGTCCAGTCATGTTGGAAGAGGAAGGGGCCATCCCCAAACTCTTCCGACAAAGTTGGGAGCAGGAAATTGTCCAAAATGTTTTTGGTACACTGATGCCTTAAGATTTCCCGTCACTGAAACTAAAGGGCCAAGTCAAACCCCTAAAAAAACAGCCCACACCATAATCCCCCCCGCCAGGTCCATAAAGACATGGATGAGTGGGTTTGGGGTAAAGGAACTTGACTGGCCCTGGTCCTGACCTCAACCCGATAGAACAGCTTTGGGATGAATTATAGCAGAGACTGCAAGCCAGGTCTTCTTATCAAACATTAGTGCCTGACCTAACAAATGCGACTCTGGAGGAATGGTAAAACATTCTTATAGACACACTCCATCCTAAACTTTATGGACAGCCTTCCCTGAAGAGTTGAAGGTGTTATAGCTGCAAAGGGTGGGCCAACTCAAAATTGAACCCTAAGATCAGGATGGCATTACATTGTGTGTGCTTGTAAAGGCAGGCATTCCAATACTTTTTTTTAAATACATTTTTTTTTCTTTTACAAAGATAATCACATTACAACTTTTCATGTGGAAAGGCGTTACAGGAGATGCGCGGCGTAAGTCTAAATTTGTGCATGCATTTCAATGCGCCGCATCCCCAAAACGAGATACGCAAGAAATCTACTTTTTTTTGACCGGCGTAATTTCGATAGACAGGCGCATCCGTCCGCGCAAAACTGCACTAGACACACCATTGATTTGCTATTCAAATATGCAAATGAGGGAGTTACGGGGATCCACAAAAAGAACGTTGTTGCAGCGCAGGCAACGCGCTGTGCGCAACAGCTGCACGTCCTGTCTAAAATTAGACCATATAAAAGGTGGTATAAAATTAGACAATCCGTCTACATGTCAGCTAAAGCAACACTGTTAGTGAGAAGCTGAGCAGTCACACTTGCTGCCCAACAAACTGTATGCCAACATGCCAGTGGCATCCATGCTCATAGCTATACTACTGACTTTAGATGAGCAAAGAAGGAGGAGGGCATAGAGGAGGGCACAGAGGAGGGCACAGGAGAGGAATAATTTTTTTTTTTCCAAAAAAAATTTCTTTGCTTTTATAAACATTTTTACAAAAATTATACATACATACTGTATATACATCAATACATAACATACATACAAATTACAAACACAGTCTCACTATCTTTCAATAGCCCTTTAAAACCTTGAAAATCCCCCCCTAACCGAGGCTCTACCCTGTCTTCTGAGGGAAGAGCAGCCAGGAGCCAGCTCACATTAGGCATTTTTGCACGTTAAACACACACATTAATCATGGCACAATGAGAATGCATGCATGCACACCACTGTGGTCCCTAGCACAGACACATCACATCCTCATCACATTGGATTGGCACAAGCCCACCATGCAGGACTTGTGAGCACAACACCATGCCACGGCTCCAATTATGTCACTGTACATTCATACACCATTCACACGGACCTGGATCACTTCTCCACCACAAATGAGGGTGACACCCCTTTCCCGACAGGAATGTCACCCCCACATTCCAAAATCATACACAAACAGAACCAAAAAAAAAATTGACCAGCAAAAATAAAAAATGCCCAGCAAAAATATAATTTACAAAAAATAACAACAAAGAAAAACACATAAAAGACAAAAATCACTCTGCAAAACAGTCCCCAAATATCTCAAAGACACGTCACAAACAAAACAAACAAACGCTAATAAACAACAGAACAAAAGCACCTTGCTGTATAGGAAGGGATACAAAGGGATGTACTTTTGCAAAGGAAGTGCCTTTGTGTCTGTCTATTTATGCTGTCTGCGTAGTTCACAAAGTTGCCCGGGTCCACTTCCAATTTCACTGATTGCGCCGTTCCGAGTTGTGAGCATGCGCACAGAGGTGCTGACCATGGTCTGCTTCATGCGCGCATGCGCGATCCGGCCAGCCCTTCATTTGCATGGGGTCACGGCTCATCTCAATGTAACACGCCCACGTCCTTCCCAATTTGAATTACTCCGCCTTACGCCTCTGAAATTACGTTGCACTGGCGCTAATTTCCGCGCAAATCAAACGAGAATACGGTGATTGCGCTGCTACATTGCGGCGGTCTAACGTAAAGGAGGTGCGCTACGCCAGTCAAAAAATGCGCCGATGTACGTGAATCTGGCCCTTTTTGTTTTATATATACCTTAATTGCTCTTTGCCATAACAAAAAGAAAAGTAGAAACCAAAAGCTTTTCAAATCTCCCATCACTAATTTCTCCTTTTGCTCATTTAACATTATTTTATTTGCTCTATGCTATATATTTGTAGCTTTATCAACAACTGGGCCTGTCCTGGTTGTGCTCCTTCCCCAACAACAAAAAAAAAAACGAAAAAAAAAAACAAACAAAAACGGGGACAAACCTGACAACACAGGTTTAATCCTAATACAGCAAAAAAAGAAAAAAAAAACACAGATTTCCCCACCGTCTCCCCTTCACTCCCCCCTTCCCCTATATATATAACATAGGGAGCCCAGGTTACTTTTGACAATATCGTGTATTTAGATTTACCCTCAAGAAATGAAATATTCCATACAATAGTATAAAAAATGTGATTAAAATGATGCTTCTAAATACCTAATATCACAAGACTTTTGTTTTCTCTCCTCCACAGCACATTGTGATAGGGGTAGAAAGAGCAGGGTATAAACCCTTGTGTAGCCTGAAGATGATACGTAAGGGCAACTAACAGGGAGAAGTCTGTCAATCATCCTTCCTAAAGCAAAATAAAGAGGGATCAGATGTTAAGAACCTGTTGAAGGTGCCCTAAAAAATTATGAAATAAGTCATGTGGGGTGGTTTCCCGCATAAAGGATTCTGACAGAGCATGTGCATTGAGAGTGACAATGTGGGATAGACAGAATACATTTTATTGTTAAGTAGCAGATACCTTCCCCCGATTTTGGTTAGTATTTCTTTTCTGCCATAGTCCATTGACAATTGCTACATATGGTGTATTTGCATGCTGTACAAATGTTTGCATGATCTTGTTATGCCTACAAATGCCGTTGTTTGGCTGTCTTTATGTGATTGTATTCTCCTGTTTGTCCCTCCAAGGGCCATTGTGGTGGCTCCTAGGGACCTACGTACACCACTCAGCACACATAGGCCCTCCTTGTGGACACCTCTGCTGGGATGTGTCCTTGTGTACCTCATCTGCCTTGTACCTTCTTCTCCACATTTGGTGGTGGGAAGTGCTGGATGGGCCGCTCCATCTTTGCTCTCCAAATGGGGAGTGTGGGCCACTACTTGTGGGTCTTCAAGCACGTACCGCTGTCCTGCCCGTATTGAATATTCTGCAATTATGATGTATTCTCAATAATCAATAACTGCTGGTAGATTTTTCCTCTAAAGATTACATTTTTCATTATATTTTTCTTTTTGCATAGTTCCAATTTTGTTGACAAAACAATTGTCCAATTTTTTTTGCATTGTTAGCCACTTACTTACCTGCAGTATAGTAACGGTTAGAAGTGTGAAATACAGATGTTCTGTTTCACACTGTCATTTACACAAGGTTATTGATTATGCTTAGAAGTTATCATGGTGGTATTATGCCAATGGTAATGCAGGCTTATTTTGCAGTTTTTTTTTTATTGATTTTCAAGTAATTTATGTAATGCAATTGGTATTTTAATTTCATGTAAATATTTATCTTTTTGTCAACCAATAAATGTAGCTATTTTGTATGATCATACGTCTCCGTGAATACGTTTCATATTATAGACTGTGACGTATAGATTGATTTATATTTAAAAAAAATCTTCGTTAAAGGTTCTCTATCTTAGGTCTGTCGGACTTCCGAGGAAAAAAGTCTGATGAAGGCTATACACGGCCAGACTTTCCGAGAAAAAAAGCCATCTGACTTTTTTTCTCGTGACCGTGTGTACGAGGCATAATGGTAACAACTGCTAGCTCCCTAAGATAGGACAGAATGTGAAGTAACATTTCCCTAGTGGAACAAAGGCAACACAAAAATAACTTGTTAGGGTTTTACCATTCCATACTCTATCTAGTGTGAAAAAAGCTTTACATACACTTTTTACCATGTTTACTGTTACGAAATCCTAAGAACCTCTCTACAATTCCATTTCTTGGGGAAAAGAAATCTTCCTACCTTACTCCACTGTTTTTTAACAAGATAGTATGCTACACGTTCCATCATGCAAAGTACACAATGCCAGTTAATCATACTGCATTAATTAAACAGCTAAGTTCAGCTGTATAAAGTGGACTGTAAAGAGCTGATATTAACCTATAGAAAAAAGGCACCAATGTGTTATTGCCAACTTGAGTGACTACTAACCCTTTGCCATGTGTCACACTTTCAGCAAATTCCATTATGCATTAAGAGTAAAGCAAATATACTGTATATCCTACATGTAATTAACTGTATTGTCATATTTTTTAATCATCCTCTACAGTAAAGTAGAAAATTCTAGCAGGGTCATCAGTAAAGTAGCCTGGTAAATGAGAGAACCAATGACAGTGTGTTAACTAGAAATAACATTTTTTTTTTTCCTAGTCATGTGATTTACATAAGGGGGGGCTAAGCAACTTTGTAATTTGGGTAGAATTTTATTATGATTCACAAGGCGAGTCTGAATTCCAGAGAGAAATAATTGCATTTTTTTTTTAATTCAATAGTAATTGTGGGATTGGATGGCCATACTATATGACAGGAACTAACTGAGATAATTGCATATTATACAGAATAAAGCACACATTTGTACAAGTGAGCAGGGAACCTTATTACTTCTTAACCGGTTCAGCACTGAACACTCTTTATAGTCCAGAACAATTTTTACATTTTTGCTATGGGCCTACTGATTCAGCAATAACCTTCTTATACTTAAGTTTTACTTTTTTTTATAGGACAAACAAGATTTTGTTTTCTTGGATATGGTCTTGCAAAATAATTTTAAATGCAATATATAGGCTAAAACAATAACAAAACAAGACAATATCTGGAAAACTTAAAAAAAACAAAAAAAAACATTGTATAGGTCTATATAATTTTAACATTCACAAATTGCCATCAAATGTGGGGGGGGGGGGATCAGCAGTGCAGTGGGGCAGGGGAGTGCTAACATAATTTGATAAATTTTTCTTATTTTTTGAGTGTGTAGTAGGGGTGAGTGAACCAAGCAAAGTTTGATTCCTAACTAGGGATGGGCCGAACACCCCCTGGTTTCGTTCGCAGCAGTACTCCCATCAGAACTGACATCAGAAGGGGGCGGTGCCACCAAGTTATCGCCACTTTTCTATATAAGAACTATCAAAGCGCAGAGTGGCAGGCAGCAGGAGGCTTCCCAGGAGGCATTGTTTTACATTTTTTTAGGTCTGGCGGGCGTCGGGATTGACACTATTTTTATTTTATTTTTTAATAAAGGACTTGACAAAAACTGTGTTTTTTTCCACTTACACTTTTTTGGGTGAATGGGTAGGGGTAAGATGTACTGGATACCCATCCACATGGTGGGCGGGATTCCGGTAAGCCCCCCACCCGCAGACCCCGACAACTACAGCCCAGGATTGTCGGGAAGAGGATCTTGTTCCCATCAACATGGGGACAAGGTGCTTTGGTGCAGAGCCCCCCTGTCCCAAAGCACCCAGCCTTCCGTGTTGAGGGCGTGTGGACTGGTTCAGGAGAGGGGGGTGCTCATTCATCCCCTCCCCTTTCCTGACCTGCCAGGCTGCATGCTCAGATAAGGGTCTGGTATGGATTTTGTGGGTGACTGCATTCCGTTTTTTTTAATGTTGTTGTGGGGTTCCTCTTAAAATCCATAGTAGTATTGACTGGGGGGGGGGGGGGGGGGGTATGCTGTTTCTTTCATTTTTTTACTGCTTTTTTTATTCAGCTGTCAGTGGGGAAACCCATTGACAGCTGATGACTCATCGGCTTCTCTGCCGTGCTCCTTAACAACCAGCTTACACTGCACCCTGATTGGGAAAGGTTTGCCCAATCAGGGGCAAACACCCGGCAAACACTCTGCAAATTTGGGAGTTTGACGAACGGCCGAACAGGCAAATGTTCAGGCCAAACTCATGCTAGGGCCGAACCATTCTCCCATTCCTATTTCTAAAACCATAAGTCTAAGGGAGAAAAATCTTGAGACTTTTTGTAGCCATTGTCAAGGCCAATTTGCAAGCTTTTGTTAAAAAAGTGTTTAGCAGGAAGCAACTCTTTTTAATGCTGCTTAAAGGGGTTGAAAAGGTACCATTTTTTTTCTTTCCTAAATAGCTTCCTTTACCTTAGTGCAGTCCTCCTTCACTTTTGCTTTTAAATGTCCTTATTTCTCCTGAGAAATCCTCACTTCCTGTTCTTCTGTCTGTAACTCACACTGTAATGCAAGACTTTCTCCCTGGTGTGGAGTGTCATGCTCACCCCCTCCCTTGGACTACAGGAGAGTCAGGTCGCCCCACTAACACACAGCTCCTTTTCTCTATCTTCAACATAGTGAGCGTCCTGTAGTCCAAGGGAGGGGGTGAGCACAACACTCCACACCAGGGAGAAAGCCTTGCATTACTGTGTGTAGTTACAGACAGAAGAACAGGAAGTGAGGATTTCTCAGAAGAAATAAGGACATTTAAAAGCAAAATCGAAGGATGAGGTAAGTGAAGGAGGACTGCACTAAGGTAAAGGAAGCTATTTAGGTAAAAAAAAATTGTACCTTTACAACCCCAGAGCAACCTAAAAAATAGTCCTTTAAATAATACATTTTTCGGGGCACCTTTATGATGTACTCCCAGAAAAGTGAAATTTAAAGCAATGTTTAAAAACAATTAAAACAAGTATTGAAATGATTGCCCCTAAATGACAGTTCCCAGCCCACTTCCCTCTGTCATAAAAATAGTGGTGCCCCCCTTACAGTTTATACCAGATTGCAGTGGTCAAAGGTTTAGGTGAAAAATGTAGATATTTTAGTTTGCTTGTTCGGCAAGTCACCATGAGTCTAAACCCAATTTTCATCCCTAGTTTGTAGTTCATGTTGTTCATTTTGCATGTCAGGTGAAAGGGAAGTATTACTTTTTTTGCTGGGGTTCCTATTTAAAGCGGAGGTTCACCCTAAATTTACACTTTATCTCAATGAAACTGCTAGGCATAGACAGTAACTAATCCGTTTTTTTTCTTGATCCTTACCCTGTTTCAGCTGCCGTTTCTGCGCTGTCAATCACAATCCACCACGGGGAGTGGGCATGTATGTTCATTCTCCCCGACCAGCGCTATGTCTCCTGGGAGTCAGTCCTGACAATCCAGGAGACGCACTGTGCTCTAATCGCGCGAGATATCGACGGTCACGTGACTCGGCAAGGTAGAAGTCTGCACAACGGGGCGTGAGCTTTTTACGCCGGCCGTTGTTATGGCAATCGTGTAGTGTTGACGGCGACGCTCGCCGTCAACACTGCACATGCGTGGGATAGAGCGGTGAATGCTGGGAGGCCAGCATTCACCGTATCCCGGAAGAATACCCTGTGGGCTTTACAGCGCCCACAGGTAAAATGGAAATATCCTTCAGATGTTTATCTAAAATATCCTTTGCTCCATTACAGCGATGACGCCGGCTAAAGGAGTGGGACACCCTGGTAGTGCTGTAGTACAGGTAAGACAAGAGGAGCAATGCAAAAAAAATTAAAAATGATATCCCGCGGAACCCCTGCTTTCAGAAATGGCATAATGTAATCCAATCTAACCAACACTCTAACATTTAAAATAGAGCATAGAATTACACATGTTTCTGAGTTTTATTTTTAGCCTCAGTGTAAAATGTATATTCAATTTGTGTTGTATCTTTCATCAGTACATGGAGCAAACAGATGGTGAACAATGGTGCATCCCAATAGCTCATCACAGAGGTATTCAGCTCTTGAACTGTGTCTTCAGTAGGGAATGATTGGCTTGGTCTACCTGATTATTACAAAACAAGAAAACCAAGACTATAAATTTCACTCACTGACGTCTGAGACAGCTGCTGATTGGTTTGAAAACATCACTGAAAATTGGCCGAGGGAGAAGGTTCTTTATGTTTAATAAGCTTCTTTTTCTTTAAGTAATTTTGTCTGTGCTTCCTGAGGGATGTCTAGCTCAAATGAGAAGCTGATCTTTTCTATGGAAGCATGGTCTGAGTTGTACCTTTCTGAGAGAAGTACGAAAATGAAGATAAAAGGCTGGCCTGTACTTTAATCACAATGTCTCCTGGAATAGCCATCTTTATTTATCTCTGTGTAGTAACAGCTTTTACTTTGGCTGTGGACTACAGCAGCAATAAATCATAATATTCAGACAAGTCAGTCTCACACTGTACAGCTAGGTACAAATGATGGAAGCCCATTTGGGGTCTAAGTACCACATCTATATAGACTCTTAATAAAAAAGCAAAGTATGTTACTAAGAAAAAGATGCACTACAATACTGTAATACCATAATTGTTATAGGGATATGCCATGTACACATATATATATACACTGTATATATTTGGAATATTAGTGTACTTACAATGGTAGGTACAATGTTTAGTTAGGAAAAGATCCATGACAAATTATGACAATTAGTCAATGTTGTGACTGTTCCCCCTCAACAAACATTCTAATAAAATGTTTAAAACCCTTTTTAAAGGAGAAGTACAGCCAAATATCATTTGGCTGTACTTCTCATGTGGGTCGCAGGAGAGCAGTTCATTCTTCACTCCTGTAACCCATTTTCAGCAGACAGCAGGCTGTAGCCCTTTGTTGATGTATGCACTGATGCACAGAGCCAGTCTAGGCTCAGGCAAGATCGCGGGGTCCCCCTACATGCCTGGACTGGCTCCCTGCTCAGCCTCCCATCGAGCCAGTGGGTGTGGGGTGCAGAGCAGAGAGACAGAGACTGACAGTTACCAGCTCTCTGCTCAGGGAGCTCTGAGAACCGAGTGATCTGATGTGTTTGACCGATGCTGCATCCACCTAGATAAGTATGAGTCTGCAAAAAAAAAACGATACTTCTCTTTTAACATGTACCAATAAAATTACTGTATTTTATGGTGTATAACACTCACTTTCTTTCCCTGAAAATAGAGGGTAAACTGTGCATGCGTGTTATACGCAGGGGGTTTTGGAAAGGGTTTTCCCTCTTAAAGTTAGGGTGCGTTTTATACCCCTGTGTGTGTTATAAGCCGATAAATACGGTAGCTAGCAGAACTTTACAGCTGATATAGTAAATGGCTATGTTAATTGGTTAAATTACTATACTGTACATGTAGACATGTAAGCACACCTTAAAGCGGATTTCCAGGCTTTCTGTTTGTTTATTAAAAGTCAGGAGCTACAAAAAAATTAGCTTCTAACTTTTAATAATCAGCCACTTATCTGTCCAGCGATGTGGCCACATGGATCCCTGCTCCTCTCTGCGGCACCACCATTGAAACTGTGGGCACCCGGCCGTGACAGCTTGTGGCTTCACGGACGGGCATGCACTGCGCATGCGCGCGAGTAGCGCTGTGCTCTACGATTGGACAGGCAATCGCCTGTGACGTGTCCCAGAAGATTGCCAGGAGGGAGGAGCTGCTAGGGGGAGAGGAGGAGTTGCCTAGGCGGCCCGTACTTGCAAGCAGGAAATGGGATAGGAAGTCCCACTGAAAACAAAGCACCTACCCACCCCTGAAAAAAAATGACAAATGTGGCATATCATTTCCCTTCTTAAAAGTTACAGATGATCTTTTCAGGGGCTATACAAGCAGAAGAAAAAACAGCTGATGAATTTTCCATGCAACTTTTCTGTACTGCTTTATGAAATCCACATATAGTTGAGTTTTAAACATCCTCTGTTATCCTCATCACTTATTCAGGCTACACACCATATAATATGATTGTACAGTATCTGCACAATCTCTAATAATTTATCAACCTACAGTAGTTCTAAAGCTTTCCTAAGCAATCAATTTTTATCTCAAGGAGACTGCCACACTACATATATGTTGATTAATTTTTTTAATATTATTCAGAGATTATACAATCAATTAATAACCTTTAGAATGTTTTGCTTATACTACATTAATTAAATTAAATTTACACATTTGAGGTATATAAAGTAAATAAGCAATACAAAGTATATAAAGTTAATAAGCAGGAGAATCTACAGTATTGTATCTTTGTTAAGTCATATTAATAGACTGAATAAGAGTGTTTGCTTGACAATGACAGTATATGGTGTATTCAGAAGAATAATACAAAGCACTGGTGTTTTCTTTCATAGTTTTAGCAGCACCATAAATATAGTATTCATCGCTCTCTTTCATCGTACACAAATACAACATTTAAACCTCTTTTATAAAACATAGAAGACAGGGTTTTCTAAGTACGTGGATTAATGAACTTTTTCAACAGTACAAGTTATAATAAAGTAGGAAAACGACTTACAAGCATCCATAAAAATGCGTATGTAACATACAAAAATGCTGTTAGTACCAGCTCCAGCCCAGGGTAGGTGACGTTAGCACAAACTTTGCCCTGCCCAATGTACGTTTAGTCCAAACAGACGTTGTCAAGGGATCAGTTCAGGCAAACATGGTCAGCAAACAAGCAAAGGATCAGTCCATTTAAGTGGCAGAAACGTGGTCAATAAATAGGCCAGGTTTAGTACAGGAGGCAGGAAGAGGCAACATGGCACTGGTGTGGCGGGTACAAGAAACGCTATTGCTAGTATAGACTGGTCTGCTGACACTGGGTGGTAGTGGTCAGAAAAACTGTAATCAGGGACACTGTAACTGCTGCATTAGTGATCAGGGACACTGTGACCACTGTGGCGGTGATCATGGACACTGTAACTGGTAACTGGTGTTGTGGTGATCATGGGTACTGTAACTGGTGTGGAAGTAATCACAGACACTGTAACTAGTGTGGCAGTGATCAGAGAAGCTGCAACTTCTGTAGTGGTGATTGTGGATAGTGTAACTAGTGTGGCTGTAATCAGGGACGCTGTGACTTCTGTAGTGGTGATTGTGGATACTGTAACTGGTGTGGCAGTGATCGCAGACACTATAACCAGTGTGGAAGTGATCACAGATACTCTAACTTGTGTGGGTGGTGATTAGGGACACTGGGGCTGATTTACTAATGAAGCTGCGCTGCGCCGGTACATGCCTTAATACGTGCGCTGGATGAAGCCCTAATTAGGCGCATGAACCGGCCGCAGCAGCAGCGCAATGTGATTGATAAGTAAAGCCGCCGCCGAACTCCCTGTATAAGTCTATGGGGGAAATCTTAATTGTGAATTTTAAAGGCTAATCTGCAAGTTTTGTCTTAAAAAGTGTTTGGGGACCTCAGTCCTGCCCCAGGGGACATGTATCAATGCTTTTTTTCTTTTTTAAAACGGCCGTTTTTTCGGGAGCAGTGATTTTAATAATGCTAAAAGTGCAATAATAAAAGTGTAATTTTCCTTTAAATTTCGTAGCATGGGGGGCTCTAATGTCAGCATGTGAAAAAGCGCATGTTTCCCGTGGTTAGAACTGTCTCTGCACAAAATGACATTTTTCAAAGCAAAAAAGCCATTTAAAACTGACTCGTGGCTATAATGAATTGTCGGCTCCCGGCAATTGCAGGAGAATTATTTAATTAAAAAAACTAAAAAAAAAACGTGGGGGTCCCCCCAAATTCAATAACCAGACCCTTTAGGTCTGGTATGGATATTAAGGGAACCCCGCCGTCAATATAAAATAAAAATGACGTGGGGTTCCCCCCAAATATCCATAACCAGACCCTTCAGGTCTGGTGTGGAATTTAAGGGGAACTCCACTCCAAATTAAAAAAAAAATGGCGTGGAGTCCCCCCTAAAATCCACACCAGACCCCTTATCCAAGCACGTTGACCTGGCCGGCCGCAGAAAAGAGAGGGGGACAGAGCGCGCCCCCCCCTCTCCTGAACCGCACCAGGCCACATGCCCTCAACATTGGGAGGGTGTTTTGGGGTGCCCCCCAAAACACCTTGTCCCCATGTTGATGAGGACAAGGGTCTCTTCCCCACAACCCTTGCCCGGTGGTTGTGCCGGGCAGGAGGCTCTACCAACAAAGGGGCCCCCCAGATCCCGGCCCCCCCCCTTGTGAAATGGTAATGGGGTACACCTCTACCATTTCACGAGAAAAAAAAAGTGTCAAGTGTAAAAAACGACAAGAGCCGGTTTTTGGACAAGTCCTTTATTATCTTCTTCTTTTCTTCTTTCCTTTGGGTTTCTTCCTCCTTCTTCTTCCTCTGCTTCTGTCTTGGGTCTTCTATTCCCGCATCTTGCCCGGAATGTTCTTCCATCTTCTTCTCCTTCCGCTGTCCTTCTCGTCCGCATCTTCTTCTTCTTGTTTTTCTTCGCCGGAGGCGCCGCTTCCAATTGAAATCCCCTCTGTCTGCCGGACCACGCCCCCCCTCTGACGCCACGGGCAAGCTCTTAGGAAAGTCCCCGTGTGGTGCCTGTGCATCAGAGGGGGGCGTGGTCACATGTTCCAGAAAGCGGGCAATTCAATTGGAAGCGGCGACTCCGGCAAAGAAAAAGCCGCGCACAAGCTTCAAATTGAATTGCCCGCCCTCTGACTTGTGACCACGACCCCCTCTGATGCTAAGACCACTCCTAAGCTTGCCCGTGGCGTCAGAGGGGGGCGTGGTCCGGCAGACAGCGGGGAGACAGCGGGGATTTCAATTGGAAGCGGCGGCTCCGGCGAAGAAGAACAAGAAGAAGATGCGGACGAGAAGGACAGCGGGAGGAGAAGAAGATGGAAGAACACGCCGGGCAAGATGCGGGAATAGAAGACCCAAGACAGAAGCAGAGAAAGAAGAAGGAGGAGGAAGAAGAAACCCGAAGGAAAGAAGAAGATAATAAAGGACTTGTCAAAAACCGGCTCTTGTCGTTTTTAACCCTTTACATTTTTTTTCTCGTGAAATGTTAGAGGTACAAGGTACCCCATTACCATTTCACACAGGGGGGGGGGGTCGGGATCTGGGGGGCCCCTTTGTTAAAGGGGTCTTCCAGATTTCGATAAGCCTCCTGCCCGCAGACCCCCACAACCACCGGGCAAGGATTGTGGGGAAGAGACCCTTGTCCTCATCAACATGGGGACAAGGTGTTTTGGGGGGCACCCCAAAACACCCTCCCAATGTTGAGGGCATGTGGCCTGGTTCGGTTCAGGAGAGGGGGGGCGCGCTCTGTCCCCCCCTCTTTTCTGCGGCCGGCCAGGTCAACGTGCTCGGATAAGGGGTCTGGTGTGGATTTTAGGGGGGACTCCACGCCATTTTTTTTTTAATTTGGGGTGGAGTTCCCCTTAAATTCCACACCAGACCTGAAGGGTCTGGTTATGGATATTTGGGGGGAACCCCACGTCATTTTTTTTTGGAAAATTGACGGCGGGGTTCCCCTTAATATCCATACCAGACCTAAAGGGTCTGGTTATTGAATTTGGGGGGACCCCCACGCTTTTTTTTTGGTGTTTTTTATGAATGAATTCTCCTGCAATTGCCGGGAGCTGACAATTCATTATTGCCGCGAGTCAGTTTTAAATGGCTTTTTTTCCTTCAGAATGTCATTTTTCACATGCTGACATTACACCCAGGGCCGCCATCAGGGGGGTACAGGCAGTACACCTGCAGGGCCGCCATTAGGGGGGTAAAGGCATTACACCTGTAAGGGGCCCGGGGGTCCCCAGGGGCACGGATGGGAACCACCCTAAAAAAAAAAAAATGTTTTTTTTTTTTTTTTTTTTTTTTAGGGGTCCGAAGGTCCCCAGGGGCCCGGAGGCCACTAAGGGCCCCAGATGGCAAGCCCTTTTTTTTATAAAAAAATATATATATTTAAAAAAATATATATATTTTTTTTATATATTTTTATTTTATTTTTTATTAAAGGGCCAATTTTTTGTTGTTTTATTTTTTTTAGAGGTCCGGAGGTCCACAGGGACCTGGAGATCTCCAGGGCCCCAGATGACAACCCCCCTTTTTTTCTAAAATAAAATATTTGTTTTATATATTTTTTTATTTCTTTTATTTTCATATTATATATATATATATATATATATATATATATATATATATATATAATATATATATATATATATTATTATTATTATAGGGCCCAGAGGTCCCCAGGGCCCCATGTGTCAAACCCCCTTTTTTTATAATTGTTTTATTTTTTTTATTTTTTTATACATTTTTTTTATATATATTTTTTTTTTTTATTAAAGGGCCCAGAGGTCCCCAGAGCCCTGGAAGGCAACCCCCTTGTTTTTATTTTTTTTAGATAAATGTTATATTTAAAAAAAATATATATATATATTTTCTCTCTTTTTTTCTTTTTCTTTTATAAAGGGCACAGAGGTCCCCTGGGCCCCGGATGGCTACCCCCCCTTTTTTATATATATTTTTCTTTATTTCTTATTTTTTGTAAAGGGCCCCCCGCTTCTCAATTCGCGGCAGCACCCCCCCCCCCGCTTCTCAATTTCATGCGGCAGCACACCCCCCCGGTTCTCTGCTCCAGGGGGCCCATGCCTGAAGCTGTGTAAGGGGCCCCAAAATTCCTGATGGGGGCCCTGTACACCTGTAAGGGGCCGGGGGTTCCGGAGGTGCCCAGATGCCTGGAGGCCCCCCAGCGCCCCAGATGGTAACCCCCCTCTTTTTTTTTTTGTATATATATTTTTTAGTTGTTTTTTTTAGGATTTTTTATTAAAGGGCCAATTTTTGGAATTTTTTTTTTTTTAGCAGTCCGGAGGTCCCCAGGGGCCCAGAGGCCCCCAGGGCCCCGGGTGACAACCCCCCATATTTTTTGTTATTAAAGGGCCAATGTTTTGTTTTAGGGGTCTGGAGGTCCCCAGTGGCCCGGAGATCCCCAGGGCTCCAGATGACAACCCCCCCCCCTTTTAAAAAAAAAAAAGACTAAAAATTATATATTTTTATATATTTTTTGGTTATTTTTTTAACATATATATATATACATATATAACATATATATATATACATTGTTTGAAAGGGCCCAGAGGGCCCCAGATGACAACCTTTTTGCTTATAAAAATGTTATAAACATTTTCCCCAGGTTTTTTATTTTTTCTTTAATTTCTTTTTTAAAGTGTATTTTGTGCGTGAAGTCGAGAGAGAGGAGCTGGACTTGCAATCGCCATCCTTCTCCATGCCCCCGGTGGCAATGGTGGGTGTGAGGGGGGCCCTCCCACTCACCCCACCCTACCTGCTACACTTGGGAGCCCGATGGGACAGAGGGACTCCCCCTATGAGGGAGTCTAGCCCACCCAGCCAGCCCTGTAGGTCCTTCGCCTCTCTTTATTTTAGGAGACCTCATGGCCAAAGTGCGTTCGTGTGCGTGCAAGTGTGGTGTTTTTTTTTGGGGGGGGGGTGGGCGTACTAAGCACAGGCGTACTTTGCATAGCACACCCACCGGGAGCCGGGCTGAGACCACCAAACTCAATTCACATGTAGCCGAGACCAGGATCCGAACCCTTGGCTGCAGAGGTGAACGGCTTGTCAGCGCAGTGCCATTCACGTTGAGCCACCGCAGCTCCCACCCATGTTATTTTTTTTTTAGATTTTTGGTAGTTATTTTTATTAAAGGGCCCAGAGCTCCCAAGGCAACCCCCTTTTTTATTATTTTATATATATATATATATATATATATATAGATATTTTAATTTATTTTTCATTAAAGGGCCCAGAGGTTTATTTTTATTAAAGGGCCCAGTGGTCCCCAGGGCCCCCGGATGGCTACCACCCTTTTTTAATATATATTTTTCTATATGTATTTTTTGTAAAGGAACCCCCCGCTTATCAAATTGCGGCAGCCCCCCCCCCTTCTCAATATCAGGCGGCAGCACTCCCCCCCCCTGTTCTCTGCTCCAGGGGGCCCATGCCTGAAGCTGTGTAAGGGGCCCCATAATTCCTGATGGCGGCCCTGATTGCCCCCCCCCCCCATGGTACGAAATTTCAAGGAATTTTTCACTTTTATTGTTGCACTTTAACCACTTCCATACCGCGCCTATTCTGGCACTTCTCTCCTTCATGTAACAATTATATTTTCTTCCTTGAAAATTACTCAGGACCCCCAAACATTATATATATTTTATTAACAAACACCCTAGGGAATAAAGTGGCGGCCATTTTTTCGTACACATTTCCAACGGTATTTGCGCCAAAATTTTTCAAACGTTTTTTTTTTTTTTGGCTTTCAAAAAAAAACCTGTTTCATGAATGACAAAATAAGAAAGCAGTAAAGCTAGCCCAATTTTTAGGGATAAGGTAAAAGATGATGTTACACCGAGTAAATAGATACCTAACTTGTCACGCTTTCATATTGCGCACACTCATGGAATGGCGCTAAACTTCGTTATTAAAAATCTCCATAGGCGACACTTGACTTTTTTTTTCAGGTTACCAGTTTTGAGTTACAGAGGAGGTCTAGTGCTAAAATTATTGCTCTCACTCTAACGCACGCTATGATACCTCACATGTGGGGTTTGAAGGATGTTTACATATGTGGGTGGGACTTGCATGCGTGTTCGCTTCTGAGTGCGAGCTACTAGGGACAGGAGCATTTAAATTCCTTTTTTATTTTATTTTTTACTTAATATTTTCATTTTTGCACTTGTATGTCCCTTTTTTTGTATTATTTTTCACTTTTCTTCCTATTACAAGGAATGTAAACATCCCTTGTAATAGGACTAGTGTGTGACAAGTCCTCTTTATAGAGAGAGGCGGGGTCAATTAGACCCCACATCTGTCCTCCAGGCTGGAAAGCATGGAATTGGTAAAAAAAAAAAAAAAAAACCATCTCATGCTTTCAGCTGCGATCATGTTCGTTCAGCACAGTAGTGTAGTGTGTAGCATGTTCACGTAGCAGCAAAAGGGTTGCTGGTTCGAATCCCGCCCGTGACACTATCTGCCTGGAGTTTGCATGTTCTCCCTGTGCGGGTTTCCTCCCACAATCTAAAAACATGCTGTAAATTGGATCCTGTCTAAATAAGCCCTAATATGCAGTAGGATATTTAGGTTTTGTGCTTCCCTAGGCCTGACCAAATTTTGGCACCCCCTAATAGAAAAATGACCCACCCTTCCTGTCAAGGCCACACCCTGTTTTTTTATGACCCACCCAGGAATTTTCAGGGGACACACACAAGTTCTGTGGGGGGGGGACCCGGGGGGGCCCTTAATTTGCCTAGTTTTTCGATCACTTCCTGTTTGGCTATGGGGCAGGAAGTGAAGGCCAATCTCCTTAAACGGACAGGGATAATACAAAATAAACTGACATAGCTTCTAACCCCCCCCCCCCAACTCTATCCAAAATGAAAGAAATCAAAAAAATAAAAGTGATGATTATAGTTCCAGTTTAACCCCAAATTTCAGATCATTTTATTGAGAGGCTTAAGAAAATATAACCATGCCAATAGGCCAGGATCCAGCGTTGCTAATATGTATGAATGTGTGTTAGGGACCCCCACAAACACCACCCAATGTTAAATCAACAATTTTCTTGTTTGTTTTGGGGATGCCTGCACCCCTGATAGGGTAAAGACACCTCACAAATGTTGTCACTTTCTACTTAATTCATTCACTTCCTGCCACACAGCCAAACAGGAAGTGAGGGAAACACCTGAGTAATGTTTTGTTGGGGACACAGATCAATCTAAATAGTTTCCCATTTTGGAAATTGCATTTTGCTGTGTACACCCCAAATTAGTAGGAATCTTGGACTTTGGGGTCCATTTACTAAAGGCAAATCCACTTTGCACTACAAGTGGACAAGCAAGGAAGAAAAATAAAAACTTGGCGGGATTGGAAGTAAAAACCATCAGTGCTTCCCTTCTGATTTTCATTGCCTACGCTTCTACTGCAGAGCGGCTTTGCCTTTACTAAACCCCAAAATAACTAATCATTTGGGGTGTACACTGCAGTGCAATTTGCTTAATGGTGACACTAGTTAGATTGACCTGTGTCCCGAAGAAAAGACCATTGGTAGGGTTTTAACCTCACTTCCTGTTCAGCTGTGTGACAGGAAGTGAAGCCAATTTTAGGAAAAAGGACACAAAGCCCAACCTAAAAACACTAGCAGGGGTTCTAACACTCAATTGGCTTCCCTCAAACAACCCACAATTAGAATAGGATTGTCTTGTGCTAGTTTCAAGCACAGCGCTGTAAATCAGCACTTCAAGCCTGTCCACCAATACACCACCCCCCCCCCCCCCAACAGGCCATGTTTTCAGCTTTTCCTACATCTTGCACATGTGCTTTAAAAAGTCAGTCTGGACATAAATTCTAGGAAACAATACTTACCGCTTTGTCCTTCCTTTTCTGGTGACTAAACATTTCATGCATACACACCAGGAAAGAGCTTAGAGACAAATCACACTTGATGGTTTAGGCCCAAACTATTTCAGCTGCAGCGGTTGAAATCCATAGCATGAAAAAAATATCACAAAACAAACTTCAAAATTTGAAAGTAATTTTATTGGTCCACAAAACAAGGAAAGCAAAACAAAAAATTACAAATAAACACACCAAAAAAAAATATAAAAAAAAATAAAAACAAAAAAGACCAACGTTTATTTCACAGTCATTGGAAAATAAATCATGCTTTTGAAATAACAGGATAGACCCACAGGATTAAAACATTAGTCATTAACATCTTGAGAAACATTTAGCAAAATTATGTAGCAGACAAAACATCAAAAAATACAAAACTTGCTCCAAAACATCTCTGTTTCGCTCCGCCATTACTTCCAGCCAGCAAATCTGCCCCCTCTGAGGGCAGCTGACACGTGCACTATCCACGCTTTTTATAACATGTGTGCTAATGAACCAATTGGAAACACATGAAGAAATGTCAGCCTCTAGTTTGTGTGCACTTGTAACTGCTTACACCTGTTAAGGATGTCCTTAAATTACTAAGCCAAAAAAACAGCTTTCTGAGCATGCTCAGAAAGATGCATGTCATTTTCAGGCTCAGACAACCAGCTTCTTTTTCTAAGTGTTCGAGCATGCCCAGTTCACTCAAAATGCAGTACCAGAATCAAATCTGCAATGGCGGATGAAAGCATTAGAGGTGTTTAATTTTTTTTGGTCCCCCTGAACTGATGCTTTACAAATTGAAGGGGAGGTCTTATAGAATTTTTACGTAACAAACATAAATAATAATAATTTAAACGCCCCTGTCCCTAGTAGCTCGCAGTCAGAAGCGAACAAGCAGCATTTTTTCCAGTTACCAGTTTAGATTTACAGATGAGGTCTAGTGCTAAAAGTATTCCTCTTGCTCTTACGCACGCTATGATACCTCACATGTGTGGTTTGAAGGATGTTTCCATATGTGTGCGGGCCTTAAATGTGTAAGTCCCGCCCACATATTGAACCTCCGTTCAAACCCCACATGTGAGGTC
The DNA here is from genome assembly GCA_029574335.1 of Rana kukunoris. Taxonomy (NCBI): domain Eukaryota; kingdom Metazoa; phylum Chordata; class Amphibia; order Anura; family Ranidae; genus Rana; species Rana kukunoris. The sequence goes on along the minus strand of CM056049.1, from coordinate 124,280,266 downwards.
TCATAGCGTACGTTAGAGCGAGAGCAATACTTTTAGCACTAGACCTCCTCTGTAAATCTAAACTGGTAACCTGAAACACATAAAAAAGCATTGCCTATGGGTATTTTCAAGTACTGAAGTTTGGCCCCATTCCATGAGTGTGTGCAATATTAAAGTGTAACATGTTGGGTATCTATTTACTCGGTGTAACATCATCTTTCACATTATGGCCATAAATTGGGCTAACTTTAGTGTATTCTTAATTTGTAACCACTTGAGCCCCAGAGCATATTACTGGTCACTGACGGGGCCAGTTTTTGCATTTCAACACTGCGTCATTTTGACTGACAATTGCGTGGTTGTGCGACGTGGCCCCCAAACAAATTTGGCGTCCTCATTTTCCCCCCCCCCAAAAATGTTTAATTAATTTTTTTTTTTGGTGGTATTTGATCACCTCTGCGTTTTTTCTTATTTTTGCTTGAACCAAAAATATAGCGACAATTTGGTAAATAAAAAGACATATTTTTTACTGTTTGCTATAATAAATCTCCCCCAAAATATATTCAAAAAATGTTTGCCCTCAGTTTAGGCCGATAAGTATTCTTCGACATATTTTTGGTTCCAAAAAATCACAATAAGCGTTTGATTGGTTTGGGCAAAAGTTATAAGTAGGGGTTGGTCTTATGGGTTTTTTAGGAATAATTTTTTGTTTTACTAGTAATGGTGGCTATCATTGTTTTTTCTGGCTACTGCGACATTGTGGCGGACACATTTTTGTGAGATTTGGCATTTTTCTAGCGAGCAATGGTATAGAAATGCATTGCTTACTATAAAAATGACACTGGCAGGGAAGGGGTTAACACTAGGGGCGCGGAAGGGGTTGAATATGTTACCTGGGTGTGTTCTAACTGTAAAGGGGGTGGGACTGTCTAGGGGAAATGACAGATCGCTGTTCATACATTGTAGGGACAGACGAGCAGGCATTCCCCCCCCCCCTGACAGGACCGGGATAAAGGGGAACTCCACCCCAAATTAAAAAAAAAACGGCGTGGGGGTCCCCCTTCAGGTGCACAACAGGCTCTTAGATTTGATCTGGAACATAAGGGGTTAAACCCACGCCAAAAACGGCGTGGGGTTCCCCCTCAGATCCAGACCAAACCCTTCTCCCAGGCACGCAGTCTGGCCGGACAGGAATGGGGGTGGGGACGAGCGAGCGCCCCCCCCCTCCTGAGCCGTACCAGACCACATGCCCTCGACATGGGGGAGTGTGTGCTGTGGGGGAGGGGGGCACTGCCCCCCCACCCCAAAGCACTCTTGTCCCCATGTCGATAGGGACAAGAGCCTCTTCCCGACAACCCTGGCCGTTGGTTGTCGGGGTATGCGGGCGGGGGGCTTATCAGAATCTGAGAGCCCCCTATAATAAGGGGGCCCCCAGATTCTGGCCCCCCACCCTATGTGAATGAGTATGGGGTACATCGTACACCTACCCATTCACCGGGTGGAAAAGTGTAAACACAAATAAACCACACAGAAAAAAATAATTTATTAGTCAGCTCTGGGGGTCTTCTGCCGGGATCCCCCACCACCAGCCCATTGGGCCCCGGGTTTCGCCGTTTTCTGCCGGGGGGGGACACCCACCGATGCTCTCCGCCATGTCCAGCCAGGCCCCCACCCCAAAATAAGCTCTTTTACATCCGGGGGGGGGGGGCCGGCCGAAAACAGCAGAGAACAACGGGGGGCGGAGCCCCTCGGTCTTCCAGACGTTTTCTGCCGGGGGGGCTCCAGCCCCGCACCGGTCTTTGCCGCCGCCTTCCGCCGGGGGGACACACCCACCGATGCTCTCGGCCATATTCGGCCAGGCCCCCATCCCAAATTAAGCTCTTTCACATCCGGGGGGGCTGGCGGAAATGGCGGAGAACAACGGGGGCGTCGCCACTCCTCGGTCCTGTGGACGTGTGTGTGAGGCTCTCTGGACTTCCAGAGAGCCATGGAAGCTATCAGCCCAGGGGGAGGCTCTATTTCCCGGGCGGTGAGGGAAGCTATGCCTGTAGAGGGGCCGGATACCATTTCAAGGACAGTGGAGAGTTTGAGACCATCAGATGAGGATCTCAGGTATCTGGAGTCCCAGATTGCTCTCTCTGCATGGCAGGAGCAGCAGCCAGGTGAAAGTGATTTTGAAGCTACTGGCCGTCGGATGGAGGTCTATGCAGTCTTGGATAGGCTTATGGACTTTTTGGTGGTAGTGCATGAAGACCTGGCACGCTTAAGAACAGCCAGAGATCGGGTGGGCAAAAAGAAGCGGAAGGGCTATCGCCTGAGTGTTCAGACATTGAAAACGACCCTGAGTGAGTATATCATTTATTGGAACCGGCTGTTGGATCAGTCTACTATGGACACTGATGAGATGGATGAGTTGGAGGAACGCCTGATGGAAGTTTGCGATAAGGGAAGCCAGGCTGCTCGCCGTAGCTCCCAGGCTGAGGTGCCAATTTCCCCTTTGCCACCAGGGGTCGCCCAGCCTGGAGGCCTGGTCGGATCCCCCGTGATCACCGCGGGACCGGAAGTGGCGGGTCCCGGGGTTGCTGTGGACGAGGAGGAAGTCATGGAGGTTGGAGGAACGCAGGACGAAGTCGCGGCGGGTATTGCCGCGAATGTGTGTGCCGCGAGTCGCGAGGCTACTGCTGCGGTGGATGCCGCGGGTCGCGGGACTGCCGCTGCGGGTGTGGAGCCGGAGGGTATTGCCGCGAAAGTGAACACCGCGGGTTGCGGGGTTACCGCTGAAGGTGTGGAGCCGGAAGTAGCGGATCCCGGGACAGCTGCGGGTGAGGAGATGGGACTTGTGGAGGCTGTTGCTGTGAAGGATGGAGCAATGAAGGATGGAGCAATGAAGGACGGTTCCGCGGGTGTGAGTGCCATGGATCGTGGGATTTCTGCTGAGGACACTGTGAGGGGTGAGATACCTACCATCGTCTCATCCCGGGTTTTGGGGGTGGCCACTGTTGCGGAGACTGTTGGGTCATCTTTTTCTGTGGACTTGCTGCCGGGTGGTGGGGTGCCTCTTGTGGTTTCCCCCTCCGGCCCTTCAGTTTCTGTGTCCGTGGCGATGACCCCCCAGCGCATGGAGTGGGGTGATTGCGAGCAGGGTAGTATAACTAGCCCATGTCTTGCGATGGACCACATACGGCTGCTGGAGGGTGAGCCAACCAAAGCGGACCAGAGTACTGATTTTCATGACATTGGGGTACCCTCTGGGGTTTTGGAGCATACGGGTCAGCCCCAAGTGGGTCTTCTGGGCGGTGCGGGGACCCCTCCGGCGGCAATTATTTCTGCTGGGGGTGTTTCCGGTGCTTGTGCACCTGCTGTGCCCGGGGCCCCTGGGAAAGACTTAAGTATAGCTGTTGATAATGTTGATTCTAGCAATGTTGTTGTTTCTGATCTCCCCCCGCCTCCTCCCCAAATCAGTGGGTCCCAGGAGGCTGGGGTTATGTCGGCCCTAAAAGTGGGGTTGTCTTTTGCAGATGTCACTGGTGGTAGGGTACAGCTTGGGCGTTTTTATAGTGCCCATGGTACGATGGCTTTTAGGGGCTCAGTGCCAGCTGCCACTAGGGTGGGGGGAGTGGAGCGTAAGCGCCATAACGTTGTGCAGCTGCGCTGGTTGGAAGAGTTTGGTCGTCCTCCGGGGAGAGACGAGGTGGTGGATATGGTGTTGGCCCTTGGGTTTAAGGCATCAGACATCTTTGCTGTTATCCACCCCTCGGGTTCCCTGGAGTATGATGTAAGTTTTGGTACCCCCGTCTTAATGGAGAGTTTTATCTCCAGACGGGAGGTGGTGAAGAATCAATCCTCGTGGAAATCCTTTAGAGCAGTCCCCCTGTCTAGACAGGAAGAAATAAAAAGGGTGTCAGTCCTGGTTAGAAATGAATCTATTCCCGCAGAGGATATCACAACATGGTTGGGGCGGTACGGCCAGGTGATGGCCCCGCCAGGGAAAGTTTTGGATGCCAAGGGGATCTGGACTGGTGCCTGGTCTGTCTCAGTAAGGCTTAGACGCATCGGGTTATCAGTGACACATGTGCCTGCGTCAGGTTATATTGGGAGGGATAGGATCCTTGCATTCTATCCGGGGCAACCTAAGCTCTGTTTTAGATGCAACAGTCCTTTGCATTTCAGTAGGGACTGTAGGGAACCCTTTTGTTCAAAGTGTAATGAAGCTGGGCACTTGGCCAGCGGGTGCAATAAATTTCAGTGCAATCTGTGCGGTGTTATGGGGCACGTTTTTAGCCAGTGCCCCTCGGCCTTTCGGGCACCTGTTGGGGGGGTGTCTCCCCCTGCGGGGCCTGGGGGGTCTGGGGAGTCTGTGCTTCCGGTTGTTTCGTCGGCCGGGCCTCCTGCCCCGCTCCAGCTGGCTGGCGCAGTGACTCTTGAGAGCCAGTCTTTTGTGATGGGTTCCGGGAGTCCGGGGCCGTCGTCAGGAAGATTGGGTCATAAGTCGGGCGGCTCGAGAGTTTCCCCTTTAAAATCTGGGGGGAGGGGTAAGGCCCCTTTGGCGCAATCTGTGGTATCTCGTGGCAAGGCTAAGATGCCTAGGATGGTGTTGCATCCCCTCTCTCGGGATTCGCAGCCCATTCCTACTTGGTCTGGGTCCTCTGTTCCTGTGTCTGGTGGTGGGGGGGATCGAGAGGCGGGTCGTTTCTCTGATTCTGATACCCCTAGTACGAGACCTGTTCGTAAGGGCAGAAGGGGTAAGGTTCCTAGGGATCCCCAGCCAGTTGTAGACTTGCCTTCTCAGCCAGGTAAGGAGAGTAAAGGCAATGTTTGGGTGGCGGTGGGAAAGGGGAGGTGTAAAAGCAGTCCTGGGGTGATCCCCAGTTCTGGGTCAGGTCCTGGTCCGGGTGTTTCCTCTCCAGAAGGTGGAGTTGGGGCGACAAGTAGTGCCCAGACTCCCCCTGGTATAGCCCTGCAGAACAGGTTTTCCACCCCGGATCCTGTGGTGGATTCTGGTGGGGGTATGGTTGCAGGGGATTGTGCTGATGGTAGTAAATGAGTAATTAAAAAAAAAAAAAAAAAAAAATGCAGTAATGTGGTAACATGTGTATGTACAATTGCGTAGTTGCGTAGATTTTTAAAGTTTTGGGGAGGGTTAGGGTTATGATTTTGTTATATTTGTTTATGCATAATGGAAGTATGTATGTTTTAGGGGTTGGGGTTACTTGGGAAGTGGAAATGATTAAAGAGTATAATAATGCAAGTTATTGGGGTAGGTATTGGTGCGAATTTTAGTGATGTGCAGATGGTATATGTATAGTACGGTGGGGTAATGTTTGTACGTAAAGAAAATGTTTAGTGGTAGAGGGTTGCTTTGGTACTTGGGAAGTGGTAATGATTAAAGAGTATAAAAAGCAAGTTATTGGGGCAGGTATTGGTGCTAATTCTTAGTGATGTATAGATGGTATATGTATAGCATGGTGGGATAATATTAGTATGTAAAGAAAATGTATTGTGGCAGAGGGTTGTTTTGGTTTAATTGTTTTTTCTGTATACATTTTTGGTCGTAGAATTTCCAATAAAAAAATTACCCCTCCTCGGTCTCAGTGCAGCTCCTCCCACTGGCAGTAGTTCCGGCTCCTCCCACAGAGCTCATTCTGCTTCCTGCTGGAGAGGAGAGAAGACCTGTCTTCCAGAGCTCCTGTGTTCCAGCCTACCAGGACCAGCCTCCAGCCCCCAGCCCCCTGCCCCGGAAGAGGGGTGGGATGGCCTCCCTCAGCCCCGGAGGTGGACCGGCTTCCGGCCTCCGGAGGAGTCAACAGCACCTGCCCTCCAGCCAGACCACCGCCACCACCATCAGCAGGGAGGACCGTCTCTTCCTGGAGACCCAGGAGGGTCTCTCAGACTGGACAGCCCCTCAGCCAGGTGAGAATGAGGCAAGAACCAGGAAGAGGCGGGATAAAATCAAATCCCTGCTGGTGAGGATATCTCAGGCCTGCGTGGAAAAGATGACTACTCTCGCAGGCCTGAGGGAAAAGAGGGACAGGTGCTCCAGTAATAAGAGATCTGAATTCAAGGGGGCCATCACCACCCTAGGACTAGAAGTAAAAGAAATATGGGAATACCTGGGGGGCTTTTGCCAACGTGGGGCTGGAGAGATGAACTTCCTAGAGGAGCTCCGGAGGACCCTCCAGCAGGCCAACCGGGAAGGGAGCCAGGCAGCGAGGAGGAGCGGGCGGTCTAAGAAGGGGTCCCAACCCCCCAAACAGCCAGGAGAGTCAGGGGAGCCTGGGTGCAGTGGGGGGGGGGGCGAGTGCCGGTGGTGCAGGGCCCAGTATGGCCATAAAACCTGGGGAGGGTTCCCGGGAGCCGATCCCTCGGTCCGTGGAAGGGACTGGGGGGTTGGCGAAGTCCGGGGAGTCCAGTGATCCAGGAGGTCGCCGGGCCCAGGTGCCGCCGGCGGTACCCCCCCGCCATCTTCAGGTCAGCATACCCAGGCTCCCCCAGGATGGTCGCACTGCCACAGCTGAAGCCCGCCATGTGTCGGCTTCCATGACCCCTCAGCTTGCAGTGGAGCGGGAGGATCTGGCCATGGAAAGGCCAGGGACTGCTCCTGCGGCTGCTATGTCATCGGGAGAGAGGCAGACACATGGTGGAGGCATTGTGCTGCGGTCATCTGGAGGTAAACAGCTTGTGTGCAGTGTGGCCAAGATGGCGCCGGCTGTTGGGGGTGGAGTAGACTGGGACCCGGAAGTGACCGCCCAAGAACCGGAAGTGAGCCAACCGGAAGTGCCGGAAAGTGACCAGGGAACCGGAAGTGACCAGACCGGAACCGGAAGTGACCGGACCGGAACCGGAAGTGCCCGTCCCGCGACCGGAAGTGCCCCCCGCGAGTTTGCGGTGGTCGGTGGGGGCTCAGGGGACCTGGGGGATGAGAGGCCGGGGGTGCAGGGGTGCCCAGCCCCGGACGCTGCAGCAGGCACCTCCAGGCACCCCCGGCAGGAGATGGACAGAGACGGTGAGGACGGTAAATTGGACGGTAAGCTGCCACCCCCCCAGGTCCCCATGGACACTGCCACAGGCCCCGAGGGGCTCCCTGCAGCACAGGCGGGGTGGGGGGAAAGTCAGGTGGGACCCCTCCCAGTGGACTGTATAGCATATGATTATATCCGGCAGTTGGAGGGGTCCCAGGGGGGCTCCCCCCCAGTACAGGTGGAGTCCCAAGGGGCTGGTGTGGTCGCGGAGGGGTCTGGGTGGGGGAGTTTGGTGGGGGTGGTACCCCCCTCTGCTGTGGTCCCGGGGGGGGGGGAGCCTGTAGTCAGGCCAAAGGTGGTGGGTCAGGGTGGTCAGGGTATATCAGCGGGGGTGGGTGCAACACCACCGGCAGGGATGGGGGCCCCCCCGTCCCCCCCCACTTCTGGGGGTGCTGAGGGGGGTGCCCCACTTCCGGAGAACATCTTTCGGGGGTCTCCGGAGGCCAACTTATTGTCTGCCCTAAAGGGGGGTCGCTCTTTCGCCCAGGTGTTGGGCTCTCGTGCCCCTCTGGACCACCTGTACAGCCGGTTTGGCGCCCAGAATTTCCGCGCCCCCCCTGCTGACCAGGAGAGGACGCAGGGGTCGGCGTGGACGAGGGGTACAGGTGGTCCAGAGAGGAGGCGTAGGAATGTTGTCCAGCTTCGGTACGAGGGTCCGGACCCCTGCCCCGCTCGAGGTGAGGTGGTGGGCCTGGTACTCTCCTTGGGTTTTGGGGTGGATGACCTTTTTGCTGTCATCCATCCCACCAACACACGGGAGTTTGATATAAGTTTTGTCACTCCCGTGTGTATGGAACGCTTTATCACCAGCTTTGGGTTGGTGAGGGGCGTTGACCCTTGGAAGAGGTACAGGCTCATTCCCATCTCCAGGCAGGAGGAGGTTAAGAACATCACCATCCTGGTGAGGAATGAGTCGCTCCCTCCGGAGGACATTGCCACCTGGCTCGGGAGGTACGGGCAGTTGCAGACCCCCCTGAGGAAGAACCTTGATGAGCGCGGGGTCTGGACCGGGGCTTGGTTGACCAGGATCCGGCTCAAGAGGGAGGGCAACAGTGTTGCCCACCTCCCTGGCAGCGCCTTTCTAGGCAGAGACCGGATCCTGGCGTTCTACCCGGGACAGCCCCGTCGTTGCTTCAAGTGCGGCAGCCCGACCCACATGAGCTCGGACTGCACGGTGGTCAGATGTGGCCGGTGCCACGAGTTTGGCCACCAGTCCGAGTCATGTGGGAAGATATGCTGCAACTTGTGTGGTGAGATGGGGCACCCATTTAGCAGGTGTCCCAAAGCATATCGGGGTTCTTCCTCAGGGGGGGGACCTCCCGGGCCGGGAGCGGCCGAAGCCCCCCCGGCGAGTGATGGCCGGGGGGGTGGGGATCCTGGAGCCCCTAGTACTGCTCCGGAGGGACCAACAGGCCCATTGCCTCAAAGAAGGCGGAGCAGGCGTGGGCGTGGGGCTCCCCCCCCGGGGGACACGGGCTCGGTTGGCCAGGAGGCTCCCGATCCTCCGGAGGGCGGAGCCGGTGGGGAGGAGTCGGGGAGGCCTGGGGGTCCCGGGCCTGAGGGTCCGGGGCCAGGGCCTTCCCCTCCTAATGTTGCAGGGCCGATCCCCATCCCCCTTCCCTTTCCCCCTCCTCACCATTGCCCCTCCCCTCCACCTGGCCCTCCATCTGTTTCCCCATGCCCTCCTCCCTCATCTTCCCCTCCTCGTACCCCCCCCCCCTCGTCCCCCCCCTCCCAAGTCCCGTCCCCCCCCTCCCCCTTCTTCTTCCCGTTCAGTTAAGTCTGGTCCCCCCCCTGTCCTCTCCCCTGTCTCTGGCCCCCCTCCTGCCTCTTCCATTCCCCCCCCCTTCTGGACCCAGAGTCTCCTCTGGCCCTGTGGCCATGGAGATGGAAGCTGCTCGAGCCTCATCCAAGAGGGAAATCTCGAGCAGCGGGTCCGAGGAGGGGGGTGGTGTAGTCATCTCGGAGAGGTGGCAGGAGTGGGAGCAGGTGAGACGCAAAAAGAAGAAGGGGAAGGCTGCCAGATCTGGGGGCGGGAAGTCCCCAGTGAAGGGTGGGGTTCCCCCAGGGGCACGAAGTGGGGTGTCCCTGGGGAACCCGTTTGGTATCTTCTCCTCCTCCTCGGGCTCAGAGGAGGAGGAAGTGTAGATATGTAAATATGTTTTTGTGTTTGTAGTATGAAGGAGAACATGACCACTTTCAATCATTCTGATGGCGGTACCCTCTCCAATACGGCTTGCGACCATTAATGTCGCAAGTATTCGTTCTGCGGGAGCTCGTTTTATGGCCTTCGATTTTCTCAGCCGTGTTGAAGCTGACATTTTGTTTTTGCAGGAGACCTGGCTGGCATCTGTGGCAGAGATGCATCTAGCAAAGAGGGAGTGGAGATGTGGGCCCTCCCTCTGGTCTCTTGCGGCCGAGCCCTGCAGTGGGGTTGCGGTCCTTTTTAAGACTGGTCCGGTGGCTTGCCGGCGAGTGATTGAAGTGGAGATCGGTAGATGTCTGGTGGTGGACGCTGTCGTGAGGGGGCAATTCCTCCGGCTCATAAATTTTTATGGGCCTCAAACTAGGAGGGAGAGGAGGAGCCTCCTTACGGCGGTTAAGCCTTATCTTTTTACGTCCCAGCAGGTGATTTTTGGTGGCGATTTCAATATGATCACTAGGCCCAAAGACCGGGCAGGTGCCGCCAACCCTCTGGGATATGATAGTATTTTTTTGAATAACGTAGTGAGGGAGGCCAGGTTGGTGGATGTGCACGTTCGTCACCTCCCCAACCTCACTGGTTTCACATTTTCCCGAGGTAGTAGTAAGAGTAGATTAGATAGGTTTTTTTTAAAGGAGGACTCTGTCTGCTCGGCTCCTGAGCTGCAGTCGGTAGAGTTCTCCGATCACTGTATGGTATCTGTGGCCCTGAATGTCGCTGACACTCCTCAGAAAGGGAGGGGTTTGTGGCGCCTGAATGGGTCGCTACTGGAGGATCCTGAGGTTAGGGAAGCCTATGAGGTTTTCTTCCTGGGCCAGACCTCGCTCCTTGAGGGCAACTGCTCCCGCCTTGAGTGGTGGGAAGTAGTTAAAAAGAGGTCTGGCGACTTTTTCCGGGAAATCTCTGGGTACAGGGCAGCTTCCAAGTACCAGGCTTACCAGAGACTACGCAGGCAGCTTGACCGCCTGGTGTCCTCTGGGGGCTCTCAGGAACAGATATCCGGTCTGAAGGCGCAGATGAAGGAGTGTCAGTACGACCGTCTCGCCTCCCTGGTTTTTGAGAGGGATTATGGGAAGTTTATCTCTCCTGATCCCTACAGGAGCTGTGGTGAGGTGGCGAGGTCGAAGGTCGTACATGGCCTGAAGGATGCCTCAGGATCTCTGGTCCGGTCCAGATCGGGGATCCTGGGTGTCGTCAGAGACCACTTTTCGGACCTCCTGAAGAAGCGGCCTCTAGACATGGAGAAAGTCAGGGAATTCCTTGATGAGACCCCGCTGGAAGTGGGGTCTGACCTTCCTGACTCTCTGACAGAAGAGATCTCGGTAGCTGAAGTTGAGCAGGCTATTAGCTCTTTAGCTTCTAAAAAGTCACCTGGGCCCGATGGGCTCACGGCCGAGTTCTACAAAACCTTTAAGAGCCTCTTGGCTCCTCATCTGAGGGACGTGTTTAGTGAATGTTTGGCCTATGGCCTGCTGCCTCCCTCAATGAGAAGGTCAGCTCTGATCCTACTGTCAAAGGGGAAAGATCCGTCTGTGGTGGAGAATTGGCGTCCGATCGCCCTTCTTACCACAGATAGGAAGATACTGGCAAAGATCTTGTTTACACGTCTGTCTGCTTTGGCGGGCAGGATGCTGTCTCCCTCTCAGCACTGCACAATTCCTGGCCGGGGCACTTTTAGTGCCGTCCTGAGCGTCCGGGAGGCTGTGGAAAGGTGCAGGGCTGATGGCAGCGAGCGGTATCTGCTTGCATTGGATCAGGCTAAGGCGTTTGATCGGGTGAACCACGAGTACCTTTGGCTGCTTCTGAGGAGATACGGTCTGCCTGATCAATTCGTTGATTGGCTGCAGGTATTGTATAGGGGAGCTGAGAGCTTCCCTCTTGTCAACGGTTGGGTGGGCCGGGCCTTTGCCGTGGACTCTGGCGTCCGGCAGGGGTGCCCGCTGAGCCCCCTCCTGTACATCTTTGCGGTCGACCCCTTCGTAAGGAGGCTAGACTGCGGGCGTCTGGGGGGGGTTCCGGTGGGACCTGTCGGGGGTCCGGTTTCGGCGGTGAGGGTTGTGGCCTATGCGGACGACGTCTCGGTGGTGGTATCTGGTCGTGAGGAGGCCCATTATGTGGAGTCCCAGATCGGGTGCTACTCTGAGGCGTCAGGCTCGCTGGTCAATTGGGACAAGAGTGAAGTTTTCTGGTTGGGGAAGGAGGGGGAGCAGTTCCCCCTTCCGGACGTGTTCCCCACGCCCGTACCAGAGATTCGAGTTCTTGGCATTCATTTCGGCCCGGGTGATTATCCCAAGCTAAACTGGGAGCGCAGGCTGGTGAGTGCCACTCGGAAGGTGAAGGCCTGGAAAGGTTGGAAACTTTCCCTGAGGGAAAGGGTAAGCTTGGTCAAGACGTACTTATTGCCTGAGTTTCTCTTTGTAAGCTATGTGTGTCTTTTGCCAGCATCTCTCTATGCTCGGGTCTATGGTCTGTTCTTCCTGCTGTTGTGGGGAAGCAGACTGAACCTGATCAAGAGGGAGGTCACATACCGCCAGCGACGGCAAGGTGGGTTGGACATGGTCAACCCGGTGGTGTTCTTTGTCACCATCTTTGTTAAATACAATTTGCAGTCCATATTTGTGGACGAGCCTTCCTGGTGGGAGTGTTCATGCAAGGACTGGCTCTTGCTGTTCTTGAGGCAGTGGGGGGAGGGGGGGAGGCCCGGCGATCTGAGGAGATCGCATGGGTATCTCCCTTCCTATGTCCCCCTGGCATTAAAGGTACTGAGGCAGTGGCGGATAACTGCCCTGGAGGTGGGCTCTTTGGGTCGGCGGGAGCTGTACCTGAGGGTCATGGCCTCGGACATTTTGAAGCCCCTGTCTTTGAGGGACTGCCCTGAGAGGGTCCTCACGGAGGGGCTAGCCCTCTTGAATTCTTCTAGAATTCCAAGTAAGTTTTGGGATCTCGCATGGAGGTCGTTCCATGGACGACTCTATGTCCGTGCGAATCTCAAATACAGGAACCTGGGGGACAGGGACTGCCCCCGTCAGGAATGTGGTGGGACATTGGAGACCATGGACCATTTTCTGGTCCAATGTCCCTTCAACATGGAGGTTCTTACGAAGGTAGGGGGTGCCATTGGCTACCCCCGCCTTCCGGCCCTGACCTATGCTGAGCGAGTGTATGGTGATTTTGGGGTCCGCAGGGGATTTGAGTTATCGTCACTTTATTTAGTCAGCCTAGTTGTGCTTTATTACACTTGGCACGCTCGGTGTTTGGTGTCCACTAGGGACAAAATCCTGCCTGTGCATGAGGTGGTGGGCGGTATCTTTCGGGAGTTGGTGAAGGTGCGGGATCTGGAAAGGAGCAGGGTCGGGCCTGAGAGGTGTGCCCATTTATGGAGGGGGTTCCTCTTCCAGCCCCCTTAGGTCACGGCTCTGCCCCTCTCCATGGGTAGGGGCATCTATCCTTTTTCACCCCCTTAGATTTTGTTTATGGTATTTTTTTTTTTGAAATAAGGCTACAGACATGTCTGACTATCATGTTCTTGCTCATACGTGGGTTGTAGGTATTTGTTGTTGTGATGGTGGGGTGTGTTGTGGGTTGGCGATGATCTGGACAGTAGTGGTTTCTATGGACTTTAATATCTCCCTACTGTACCAGTGAGCCGTTTTAAGTGGTTTTTTTTTTGGCAATGATCTGGGCAAGCTTTTCTGATGGACTATAAAGACTTTCTCTTGTACCAGTGAGCCTGTTGTAAATACCTGTTCTGGTGCTATTTTTTTTTTTTTTTTTCTTTTATAGTTATTTCTTGGTGGGTGGAGGTCGGTGATTTGATGGTTTGTGTTTTGTTGTTTGTTTTTGTGTTATTTGGTTTATTTAGTTATTTTGTTTATTTTATATATTTGTTAACCTTTTGGTCGTAGTTTTATAAATAAAAAATTACCCCTCCTCGGTCTCAGTGCAGCTCCTCCCACTGGCAGTAGTTCCGGCTCCTCCCACAGAGCTCATTCTGCTTCCTGCTGGAGAGGAGAGAAGACCTGTCTTTCCAGAGCTCCTGTGTTCCAGCCTACCAGGACCAGCCTCCAGCCCCCAGCCCCCTGCCCCGGAAGAGGGGTGGGATGGCCTCCCTCAGCCCCGGAGGTGGACCGGCTTCCGGCCTCCGGAGGAGTCAACAGCACCTGCCCTCCAGCCAGACCACCGCCACCACCATCAGCAGGGAGGACCGTCTCTTCCTGGAGACCCAGGAGGGTCTCTCAGACTGGACAGCCCCTCAGCCAGGTGAGAATGAGGCAAGAACCAGGAAGAGGCGGGATAAAATCAAATCCCTGCTGGTGAGGATATCTCAGGCCTGCGTGGAAAAGATGACTACTCTCGCAGGCCTGAGGGAAAAGAGGGACAGGTGCTCCAGTAATAAGAGATCTGAATTCAAGGGGGCCATCACCACCCTAGGACTAGAAGTAAAAGAAATATGGGAATACCTGGGGGGCTTTTGCCAACGTGGGGCTGGAGAGGTGAACTTCCTAGAGGAGCTCCGGAGGACCCTCCAGCAGGCCAACCGGGAAGGGAGCCAGGCAGCGAGGAGGAGCGGGCGGTCTAAGAAGGGGTCCCAACCCCCCAAACAGCCAGGAGAGTCAGGGGAGCCTGGGTGCAGTGGGGGGGGGGGCGAGTGCCGGTGGTGCAGGGCCCAGTATGGCCATAAAACCTGGGGAGGGTTCCCGGGAGCCGATCCCTCGGTCCGTGGAAGGGACTGGGGGGTTGGCGAAGTCCGGGGAGTCCAGTGATCCAGGAGGTCGCCGGGCCCAGGTGCCGCCGGCGGTACCCCCCCGCCATCTTCAGGTCAGCATACCCAGGCTCCCCCAGGATGGTCGCACTGCCACAGCTGAAGCCCGCCATGTGTCGGCTTCCATGACCCCTCAGCTTGCAGTGGAGCGGGAGGATCTGGCCATGGAAAGGCCAGGGACTGCTCCTGCGGCTGCTATGTCATCGGGAGAGAGGCAGACACATGGTGGAGGCATTGTGCTGCGGTCATCTGGAGGTAAACAGCTTGTGTGCAGTGTGGCCAAGATGGCGCCGGCTGTTGGGGGTGGAGTAGACCGGGACCCGGAAGTGACCGCCCAAGAACCGGAAGTGCCCCAGCCGGAACCGGAAGTGCCCCAGCCGGAACCGGAAGTGCCCCAGCCCGGAACCGGAAGTGACCAGCCCGGAACCGGAAGTGACCGGACCGGAACCGGAAGTGCCCGTCCCGCGACCGGAAGTGCCCCCCCCGCGAGTTTGCGGTGGTCGGTGGGGGCTCAGGGGACCTGGGGGATGAGAGGCCGGGGGTGCAGGGGTGCCCAGCCCCGGACGCTGCAGCAGGCACCTCCAGGCACCCCCGGCAGGAGATGGACAGAGACGGTGAGGACGGTAAATTGGACGGTAAGCTGCCACCCCCCCAGGTCCCCATGGACACTGCCACAGGCCCCGAGGGGCTCCCTGCAGCACAGGCGGGGTGGGGGGAAAGTCAGGTGGGACCCCTCCCAGTGGACTGTATAGCATATGATTATATCCGGCAGTTGGAGGGGTCCCAGGGGGGCTCCCCCCCAGTACAGGTGGAGTCCCAAGGGGCTGGTGTGGTCGCGGAGGGGTCTGGGTGGGGGAGTTTGGTGGGGGTGGTACCCCCCTCTGCTGTGGTCCCGGGGGGGGGGGAGCCTGTAGTCAGGCCAAAGGTGGTGGGTCAGGGTGGTCAGGGTATATCAGCGGGGGTGGGTGCAACACCACCGGCAGGGATGGGGGCCCCCCCGTCCCCCCCCACTTCTGGGGGTGCTGAGGGGGGTGCCCCACTTCCGGAGAACATCTTTCGGGGGTCTCCGGAGGCCAACTTATTGTCTGCCCTAAAGGGGGGTCGCTCTTTCGCCCAGGTGTTGGGCTCTCGTGCCCCTCTGGACCACCTGTACAGCCGGTTTGGCGCCCAGAATTTCCGCGCCCCCCCTGCTGACCAGGAGAGGACGCAGGGGTCGGCGTGGACGAGGGGTACAGGTGGTCCAGAGAGGAGGCGTAGGAATGTTGTCCAGCTTCGGTACGAGGGTCCGGACCCCTGCCCCGCTCGAGGTGAGGTGGTGGGCCTGGTACTCTCCTTGGGTTTTGGGGTGGATGACCTTTTTGCTGTCATCCATCCCACCAACACACGGGAGTTTGATATAAGTTTTGTCACTCCCGTGTGTATGGAACGCTTTATCACCAGCTTTGGGTTGGTGAGGGGCGTTGACCCTTGGAAGAGGTACAGGCTCATTCCCATCTCCAGGCAGGAGGAGGTTAAGAACATCACCATCCTGGTGAGGAATGAGTCGCTCCCTCCGGAGGACATTGCCACCTGGCTCGGGAGGTACGGGCAGTTGCAGACCCCCCTGAGGAAGAACCTTGATGAGCGCGGGGTCTGGACCGGGGCTTGGTTGACCAGGATCCGGCTCAAGAGGGAGGGCAACAGTGTTGCCCACCTCCCTGGCAGCGCCTTTCTAGGCAGAGACCGGATCCTGGCGTTCTACCCGGGACAGCCCCGTCGTTGCTTCAAGTGCGGCAGCCCGACCCACATGAGCTCGGACTGCACGGTGGTCAGATGTGGCCGGTGCCACGAGTTTGGCCACCAGTCCGAGTCATGTGGGAAGATATGCTGCAACTTGTGTGGTGAGATGGGGCACCCATTTAGCAGGTGTCCCAAAGCATATCGGGGTTCTTCCTCAGGGGGGGGACCTCCCGGGCCGGGAGCGGCCGAAGCCCCCCCGGCGAGTGATGGCCGGGGGGGTGGGGATCCTGGAGCCCCTAGTACTACTCCGGAGGGACCAACAGGCCCATTGCCTCAAAGAAGGCGGAGCAGGCATGGGCGTGGGGCTCCCCCCCGGGGGACACGGGCTCGGTTGGCCAGGAGGCTCCCGATCCTCCGGAGGGCGGAGCCGGTGGGGAGGAGTCGGGGAGGCCTGGGGGTCCCGGGCCTGAGGGTCCGGGGCCAGGGCCAGGGCCTTCCCTCCTAATGTTGCAGGGCCGATCCCCATCCCCCTTCCCTCTCCCCCCTCCTCACCATTGCCCCTCCCCTCCACCTGGCCCTCCATCTGTTTCCCCATGCCCTCCTCCCTCATCTTCCCCTCCTCGTACCCCCCCCCTCGTCCCCCCCCTCCCAAGTCCCGTCCCCCCCCTCCCCTTCTTCTTCCCGTCCAGCTAAGTCTGGTCCCCCCCCTGTCCTCTCCCCTGTCTCTGGCCCCCCTCCTGCCTCTTCCATTCCCCCCCCCTTCTGGACCCAGAGTCTCCTCTGGCCCTGTGGCCATGGAGATGGAAGCTGCTCGAGCCTCATCCAAGAGGGAAATCTCGAGCAGCGGGTCCGAGGAGGGGGGTGGTGTAGTCATCTCGGAGAGGTGGCAGGAGTGGGAGCAGGTGAGACGCAAAAAGAAGAAGGGGAAGGCTGCCAGATCTGGGGGCGGGAAGTCCCCAGTGAAGGGTGGGGTTCCCCCAGGGGCACGAAGTGGGGTGTCCCTGGGGAACCCGTTTGGTATCTTCTCCTCCTCCTCGGGCTCAGAGGAGGAGGAAGTGTAGATATGTAAATATGTTTTTGTGTTTGTAGTATGAAGGAGAACATGACCACTTTCAATCATTCTGATGGCGGTACCCTCTCCAATACGGCTTGCGACCATTAATGTCGCAAGTATTCGTTCTGCGGGAGCTCGTTTTATGGCCTTCGATTTTCTCAGCCGTGTTGAAGCTGACATTTTGTTTTTGCAGGAGACCTGGCTGGCATCTGTGGCAGAGATGCATCTAGCAAAGAGGGAGTGGAGATGTGGGCCCTCCCTCTGGTCTCTTGCGGCCGAGCCCTGCAGTGGGGTTGCGGTCCTTTTTAAGACTGGTCCGGTGGCTTGCCGGCGAGTGATTGAAGTGGAGATCGGTAGATGTCTGGTGGTGGACGCTGTCGTGAGGGGGCAATTCCTCCGGCTCATAAATTTTTATGGGCCTCAAACTAGGAGGGAGAGGAGGAGCCTCCTTACGGCGGTTAAGCCTTATCTTTTTACGTCCCAGCAGGTGATTTTTGGTGGCGATTTCAATATGATCACTAGGCCCAAAGACCGGGCAGGTGCCGCCAACCCTCTGGGATATGATAGTATTTTTTTGAATAACGTAGTGAGGGAGGCCAGGTTGGTGGATGTGCACGTTCGTCACCTCCCCAACCTCACTGGTTTCACATTTTCCCGAGGTAGTAGTAAGAGTAGATTAGATAGGTTTTTTTTAAAGGAGGACTCTGTCTGCTCGGCTCCTGAGCTGCAGTCGGTAGAGTTCTCCGATCACTGTATGGTATCTGTGGCCCTGAATGTCGCTGACACTCCTCAGAAAGGGAGGGGTTTGTGGCGCCTGAATGGGTCGCTACTGGAGGATCCTGAGGTTAGGGAAGCCTATGAGGTTTTCTTCCTGGGCCAGACCTCGCTCTTTGAGGGCAACTGCTCCCGCCTTGAGTGGTGGGAAGTAGTTAAAAAGAGGTCTGGCGACTTTTTCCGGGAAATCTCTGGGTACAGGGCAGCTTCCAAGTACCAGGCTTACCAGAGACTACGCAGGCAGCTTGACCGCCTGGTGTCCTCTGGGGGCTCTCAGGAACAGATATCCGGTCTGAAGGCGCAGATGAAGGAGTGTCAGTACGACCGTCTCGCCTCCCTGGTTTTTGAGAGGGATTATGGGAAGTTTATCTCTCCTGATCCCTACAGGAGCTGTGGTGAGGTGGTGAGGTCGAAGGTCGTACATGGCCTGAAGGATGCCTCAGGATCTCTGGTCCGGTCCAGATCGGGGATCCTGGGTGTCGTCAGAGACCACTTTTCGGACCTCCTGAAGAAGCGGCCTCTAGACATGGAGAAAGTCAGGGAATTCCTTGATGAGACCCCGCTGGAAGTGGGGTCTGACCTTCCTGACTCTCTGACAGAAGAGATCTCGGTAGCTGAAGTTGAGCAGGCTATTAGCTCTTTAGCTTCTAAAAAGTCACCTGGGCCCGATGGGCTCACGGCCGAGTTCTACAAAACCTTTAAGAGCCTCTTGGCTCCTCATCTGAGGGACGTGTTTAGTGAATGTTTGGCCTATGGCCTGCTGCCTCCCTCAATGAGAAGGTCAGCTCTGATCCTACTGTCAAAGGGAAAAGATCCGTCTGTGGTGGAGAATTGGCGTCCGATCGCCCTTCTTACCACAGATAGGAAGATACTGGCAAAGATCTTGTTTACACGTCTGTCTGCTTTGGCGGGCAGGATGCTGTCTCCCTCTCAGCACTGCACAATTCCTGGCCGGGGCACTTTTAGTGCCGTCCTGAGCGTCCGGGAGGCTGTGGAAAGGTGCAGGGCTGATGGCAGCGAGCGGTATCTGCTTGCATTGGATCAGGCTAAGGCGTTTGATCGGGTGAACCACGAGTACCTTTGGCTGCTTCTGAGGAGATACGGTCTGCCTGATCAATTCGTTGATTGGCTGCAGGTATTGTATAGGGGAGCTGAGAGCTTCCCTCTTGTCAACGGTTGGGTGGGCCGGGCCTTTGCCGTGGACTCTGGCGTCCGGCAGGGGTGCCCGCTGAGCCCCCTCCTGTACATCTTTGCGGTCGACCCCTTCGTAAGGAGGCTAGACTGCGGGCGTCTGGGGGGGGTTCCGGTGGGACCTGTCGGGGGTCCGGTTTCGGCGGTGAGGGTTGTGGCCTATGCGGACGACGTCTCGGTGGTGGTATCTGGTCGTGAGGAGGCCCATTATGTGGAGTCCCAGATCGGGTGCTACTCTGATGGCGTCAGGCTCGCTGGTCAATTGGGACAAGAGTGAAGTTTTCTGGTTGGGGAAGGAGGGGGAGCAGTTCCCCCTTCCGGACGTGTTCCCCACGCCCGTACCAGAGATTCGAGTTCTTGGCATTCATTTCGGCCCGGGTGATTATCCCAAGCTAAACTGGGAGCGCAGGCTGGTGAGTGCCACTCGGAAGGTGAAGGCCTGGAAAGGTTGGAAACTTTCCCTGAGGGAAAGGGTAAGCTTGGTCAAGACGTACTTATTGCCTGAGTTTCTCTTTGTAAGCTATGTGTGTCTTTTGCCAGCATCTCTCTATGCTCGGGTCTATGGTCTGTTCTTCCTGCTGTTGTGGGGAAGCAGACTGAACCTGATCAAGAGGGAGGTCACATACCGCCAGCGACGGCAAGGTGGGTTGGACATGGTCAACCCGGTGGTGTTCTTTGTCACCATCTTTGTTAAATACAATTTGCAGTCCATATTTGTGGACGAGCCTTCCTGGTGGGAGTGTTCATGCAAGGACTGGCTCTTGCTGTTCTTGAGGCAGTGGGGGGAGGGGGGAGGCCCGGCGATCTGAGGAGATCGCATGGGTATCTCCCTTCCTATGTCCCCCTGGCATTAAAGGTACTGAGGCAGTGGCGGATAACTGCCCTGGAGGTGGGCTCTTTGGGTCGGCGGGAGCTGTACCTGAGGGTCATGGCCTCGGACATTTTGAAGCCCCTGTCTTTGAGGGACTGCCCTGAGAGGGTCCTCACGGAGGGGCTAGCCCTCTTGAATTCTTCTAGAATTCCAAGTAAGTTTTGGGATCTCGCATGGAGGTCGTTCCATGGACGACTCTATGTCCGTGCGAATCTCAAATACAGGAACCTGGGGGACAGGGACTGCCCCCGTCAGGAATGTGGTGGGACATTGGAGACCATGGACCATTTTCTGGTCCAATGTCCCTTCAACATGGAGGTTCTTACGAAGGTAGGGGGTGCCATTGGCTACCCCCGCCTTCCGGCCCTGACCTATGCTGAGCGAGTGTATGGTGATTTTGGGGTCCGCAGGGGATTTGAGTTATCGTCACTTTATTTAGTCAGCCTAGTTGTGCTTTATTACACTTGGCACGCTCGGTGTTTGGTGTCCACTAGGGACAAAAATCCTGCCTGTGCATGAGGTGGTGGGCGGTATCTTTCGGGAGTTGGTGAAGGTGCGGGATCTGGAAAGGAGCAGGGTCGGGCCTGAGAGGTGTGCCCATTTATGGAGGGGGTTCCTCTTCCAGCCCCCTTAGGTCACGGCTCTGCCCCTCTCCATGGGTAGGGGCATCTATCCTTTTTCACCCCCTTAGATTTTGTTTATGGTATTTTTTTTTTAAATAAGGCTACAGACATGTCTGACTATCATGTTCTTGCTCATACGTGGGTTGTAGGTATTTGTTGTTGTGATGGTGGGGTGTGTTGTGGGTTGGCGATGATCTGGACAGTAGTGGTTTCTATGGACTTTAATATCTCCCTACTGTACCAGTGAGCCGTTTTAAGTGTTTTTTTTTTTTTTGGCAATGATCTGGGCAAGCTTTTCTGATGGACTATAAAGACTTTCTCTTGTACCAGTGAGCCTGTTGTAAATACCTGTTCTGGTGCTATTTTTTT
Source organism: Rana kukunoris (assembly GCA_029574335.1). NCBI lineage: Eukaryota > Metazoa > Chordata > Amphibia > Anura > Ranidae > Rana > Rana kukunoris. The sequence goes on along the minus strand of CM056049.1, from coordinate 124,259,702 downwards.
TTTTCTTTATAGTTATTTCTTGGTGGGTGGAGGTCGGTGATTTGATGGTTTGTGTTTTGTTGTTTGTTTTTGTGTTATTTGGTTTATTTAGTTATTTTGTTTATTTTATATATTTGTTAACCTTTTGGTCGTAGTTTTATAAATAAAAAATTACCCCTCCTCGGTCTTCGCCTTCCGCCGGGAGTGTACACCTACCCCCCCCCGGTCTTCGCCGCCGCCTTCCGCCGGGGGGTACACCTACCCCCCCCCCGGTCTTCGCCGCCGCCTTCCGCCGGGGGGGTACACCTACCCCCCCCCGGTCTTCGCCGCCACCTTCCGCCGGGGGGTACACCTACCCCCCCCCCGGTCTTCGCCGCCGCCTTCCGCCGGGGAGAGAGACACCCACCGATGCTCTCCGCCATGTTCGGCCAGGCCCCCTACCCCAAATTAAGCTCTTTCACATCCGGGGGGGGGGCCGGCGGAAATGGCGGAGAACAACGGGGGCGTCGCCACTCCTCGGTCTTCAAGCCGTTTTCCGCCGCGGGGCACCACCCGCGGGGGCCAGGCCTTCTTACGCCGCCGCCCCCTTCGATTTTTTCTGCCTGGACGAGGGTCGTACATCCCATCCAGGACTTGGACGTGGCGGGCTTCTCGTCGCTGTCTTCTGCCGATCTTCGACCGGAGCGAGGGTCGTACATCCCACTCCGGATTTCTTCGCCGGCTTCTGCCTGGCTCCTCCTTGGGCCAGGGCTTCTCGTCGCTGTCTTCCGCTGCAGGGTGACACTCGCGGGCTTCTTCTTCCATTCGATGTTGACACGGCGAGGTCCGGCGCTGAAATGCCTTCTGAGCGGCGGGCAGGGACTTATATTGGCATAGGGCGTGGGCGTGGTTATGCCAACATGTGACCTTAACCCATGTGACAGTGATGTGATGTGACATCACTGTCACATTGGTTAAGGTCACATGTTGGCATAACCACGCCCACGCCCTATGCCAATATAAGTCCCTGCCATGTCAATATCGAATGGAAGAAGAAGCCCGCGAGTGTCACCCCGCGGCGGAAGACAGCGACGAGAAGCCCTGGCCCCAGGAGGAGCCAGGCAGAAGCCGGCGAAGAAATCCGGAGTGGGATGTACGACCCTCGCTCCGGTCGAAGACGTCGGAAGCCCCCTGCCCTTATCAAACAAGCACGGAGCTTCGTGGTGAAGGGGGCAGCGGCAGAAGACGGCGACACAGCGACGAGAAGCCCTGGCCCCCGCGGAAGAGCCAGGCAGAAGAGGCTATCGAGAGCCCCCCCCTGGCAGAAAACTACGAAGCCCGTGGCCCTCCCCCATAGGCAGGAAGCTTCATGGTGAAGGGGGCCGCGGCGGAAGACGCCTAGAAAACCGGGGTGAGATGTGCGACCCTCCCCCCGGAGAAAACGTCGAAGCCCGCTGCCCTCATCAAACAAGCACGGAGCTTCGTGGTGAAGGGGGCCGCGGCGGAAGACAGCGGCGGCAAAGACCGGGGTGGGTTGGTGGAAGTCCCCCGGAGCTGGCTAATAAATTATTTTATTCTTGTGTGGTTTATTTGTGTTAACAATTTTCCCACCAGGTGAATGGGTAGGGGTACCATGTACCCCATACTCATTCACATAGGGTGGGGGGCCAGAATCTGGGGGCCGCCTTATTAAAGTGGCTCTCAGATTCTGATTGGCTCCCGCCCGCATACCCCGACAACCAATGGCCAGGGTTGTCGGGAAGAGGCTCTTGTCCCTATCGACATGGGGACAAGAGTGCTTTGGGGTGGGGGGGCAGTGCCCCCTCCCTCAAAGCACACACTCCCCCATGTCGAGGGCATGTTGTCTGGTACGGCTCAGGAGGGGAGGGGCGCTCGCTCGTCCCCACCCCCATTCCTGTCCGGCCAGACTGCATGCTTGGGATGAGGGCTTGGTACGGATCTGGGGGGGAACCCCACGCCGATTTTGGCGTGGGTTAACCCCTCACGTTCTGGACCAAGCCGAAGAGCCTATTGTGCCCCTGGGGGGGAAGCCGCGCCGGTTTCAAATTTGAAATTTGGCGCGGAGTTCCCCTTCAGTGTCAGCGCAGCCCGAGAACACCTCGGAGCTTCACGTGCGTCGCTTCACGCAGTGCAAACACTGCTACGCCCCTTGGTATTTACCAAGAATTTCCCGGCGTACTGAAGAGGCGCACGCAAAGCCCCGATTTCTCCCTCTGCGCATGCCCAGTATGCAAATGAACCTTCCGAGGTTCTGGCGTACTTGACAAGCACACGGGGATCGGGTCCCAAAAGTCACTTTCGCTTTCAATTCGGCCCGCCACACACGTTCAAACAGTCACTACACTTCCCCTGCATCACCCCCCTCCCTCCCCTCATAAACTCCCGCCCGAATCCCCGATGTTTACATTACTAAATGCCGCACGCCAGCTCTGTACTGGCGTGCTGTGCGCCCTCTCCTGGGCGCATTAGGCAGTTTAGTAAATGAGGAAACACGCTGCACTGGCAGCGTGTTTCTTTTGTAAATGTCAAAAACAGGTTTACTCCTGCTTGTGCACCATGAGTCATGGCGCACAGGCTTGGTAAATCAGCCCCATTGTTTGAGTTGGATTCATTCACACCTTTTAGCTAATTGTATAGCTACTTCATTCACCCATTTGTTTATTATTTGTATGTACTTGTGTAGTGCTCACGCATCACATATTAGAAGCGCTTATCACATTTTTTGATTTTGACCTTTATGATTTGTGTATTGTGAACACTTTAGATATAGCAGCCTCAGACTTGTTGATGTTATCCAATCACTTTATCTGCATACTCACAGTAGCGCATTAGACTTTACTTCCAATTTTTTACTAAAGGTGAAGTTCCATTCGAATGGCGCCACCCTAATTTTATTAATCACACGCATTAAAGTATTTAATGCAGTGCAGCAGAATGGTGGAAAAAAACATGAAATAAATAAAAAATCTGAGTGGATCTCCGCTTTAAGGCAAACAAAGCTGCAGCAAGTAAATGTTGTTTTTAGTGTTTCCAAAACCATTTTTAGAAAGCATCAATTTTTTCATTTAAAGGTGTATGGTCCATTCTATTTCCAGGGCCGTATACATAGACTTATGTAAGACAAGATGAGTCATGTCTGGATATGAAAGTTTCAGTTTCATGCTGTGAGTCATCAGAGTCCTGCCAAGACCGTCCGGGGCCTTTGCTGTTGAAGCAGCTGTTTGAAATGATAATCATTGCAAGTAGCGGCCTTGTGCTGCCTGTAGCTTTTATTCCCTGAACAGAGGCCTCGACTTGCCCTTAAAAGACCTTTAAATAGAAACTAAAGATTACAGCTTCTGCGATTCTATTTTCATTTCCTTTATAGTGCATCTTCTACAAAGGCTACCGTACTTTTCATCTCAGGAGCTGTTATTTTATAGCAAATTTTATCCTGGGATTGATGCTCTATTTTGCTCATTTCCGCTCTCATACCTTAGTACCTCTTAAGGATCTGAGAATTTTTTACATTTTCACTAGGGGCTTGTTTATTCGGTAATGATTTTTTCATTACTTAAAGCGGATCTTCACTGCATCTGGGTACCGAAAACTAAAATGACTATTTAATTTATTTTTAATATTCAATGAAAACTCCCCCATTCACCCACGTCTCTATGTTTTTTGTTGTTGTTGAGAAATCCCTTTGAAAAACACCCCTCTAGCATTTCTGGCTGTGGCCATCCTGAGTAAAGGCAGATGATTCATGTAGCATTTACCTCCTGGAATCCATCTGCCCTTAGCACAAGCATCCATGCAGGGGAGTGTGCTTAGCTGAGAAAACCTCTCCTTTCTCAGATGGTGTGAAGCGTGGGTGGCAGCAACCCAGTGAGGAGTACAAAGACAAGTGTGTCTTGCCTACAGTCAAACATGGTGGTGGGACTTTCATTGTCTGGGGCTGCATGAGTGCTGCCGGAACTGGGGAGCTACAGTTTATTGAGGGATCCATAAATGTTAACATGTACTGTGACATAATGAAGCAGAGCATGATCCCCTCTCTTCGGAGACTGGGCTGCAGGGGAGTTTTCCAACATGATAATAACCCCAAACTCACCTCCAAGACAACTACTGCCTTGCTAAATAAGCTGAGGGTAAAGGTGATGGACTGGCAAAGCATGTCTCCAGACCTAAACCCTATTTAGCATCTGTGGGGCATCCTCAAGCGAAAGGTGAAGGAGTGCAAGGTCTCTAACATCCACCAGCTCTGTAGTCATGGAGGAGTGGAAGAGGACTACAGTGGCAACCTGTGAAGATCTGGTGAACTTCATTCCCCCAGAGGGTTTCGGCAGTGCTGGAAAATTATGGTGGACACACAAAATATTGACAATTTGGGCCCAATTTGGAGATTTTTACTTAGGGGTGTACTCACTTTTGTTTCCAGCGGTTTAGATATTAATGGTTGTGTGTTGAGTTATTTTGAGGGGACAGCAAATTTACACTGTTATACAAGCTGTACACTCACTACTTTACATTGTAGCAAAGTGTCATTTCTTCAGTGTTGTCACATGAAAAGATATAATAAAATATTTACAAAAATGTGAGGGTTGTACTCATTTTTGTGAGATATGTTTTTTTGTGCACTAACTAGGCTTTCACTTTGGCAATATTGTTTAGCAAAATGTATTTAATTTTCTATGTAATCTTTTGACAATGTTGGAAAAATATATCCCATTTTAAATGACAATAAAAATATGTCTCTGCTTCAAAATTTGGTTATTTAAAAAAAAAGTTTTTGCAAATGAAAAAAAGAAAATCCTTCAGTTGTGCACATTTATTTGACACTTAAAACAATAACAAACAAAAGATTTTTTTTTTTAATGATCGAACAGAAATAAAAAAAAAAATCAACACTCAAACATTGACTAAAGTTAGAAGGGGTGGAAGGAGTCAATTAGGACTGATTAGAATGAATTAAGGGTTAACAGGGAGTTAGAGCAGTAGTACTGTATACTGCTGTTTTTTTTTCTTCTAACCTGAAAGGTAATGTCATAATCATTAACCACTTAAGGACCGCCTACTGCACATTTACGTCGGCAGAATGGCACGGCTGGGCACATCAACGTATATATACGTTGATTTTAGTACCCAGCCGTGGGTCACGGGCGCGCGCCCGCGACCCGGTGCGAAGCTCCAGGACCGGGACCGCGGGATTCGCGGACCCCGATCGCCGCTGGAGTGCGGCGATCCGTCCCTGGAGCGGAAGAACGGGGAGAGCCGTGTGTACACACGCCTTCCCCGTGCTTCTCTGTGGCCGTAGCATCGATCGCGTCATCCCTGTAATAGGGGGGCGCGATCGATGACGTCACACCTACAGCCACACCCCCCTACAGTTGTAAACACACACATTAGGTCACACATCCCCTACAGCGCCACCTGTGGTTAACTCCCAAACTGCAACTGTCATTTCCACAGTAAACAATGCAATTTAAATGCATTTTTTGCTGTGAAAATTACAATTGTCCCAAAAATGTGTCAAAATTGTCCGAAGTGTCGCTGATCGCCGCTATTAGTAGTAAAAAAAAAAAAATTAATAAAAATGCAATAAAACTATCCCTTATTTTGTAAACGCTATAAATTTTGCGAAAACCAACCGATAAACGCTTATTGCGATTTTTTTAACCAAAAATACGTAGAAGAATACGTATCGGCCTAAACTGAGGGAAAAAAAAGTTTTGTTATATATTTTTGGGGGATATTTATTATAGCAAAAAGTAAAAAATATTGCATTTTTTTTAAAATTGTCGCTCTATTTTTGTTTATAGCGCAAAAAATAAAAACCGCAGAGGTGATCAAATACCACCAAAAGAAAGCTCTATTTGTGGGGAAAAAAGGACGCCAATTTTGTTTGGGAGCCACGTCGCACGACCGCGCAATTGTCAGTTAAAACGACGCAGTGCCGAATTTGCAAAAAGGGGCAAGGTCCTTTACCTACATTTTGGTCCGGGTCTTAAGTGGTTAAATTTAAGAGTGACAGAAAATTGGCCTGGGCAGGAAGGGGGTTTAGGTGCCCAGTAAGCTAGTGGTTAAAAACGTTGAGAAAAATATCAATAATGTTAATGTGAAATGTTGTATGTTTAGGAAGGAGGGAACCCAGCCAAGCTAGTCAGGCTGAGGAAGGGGATGTTCTCCATGAAAGGTCATACAAATCGCCACCTTTTTGTTTTGAAGATCTAAAACAGCTTTGGATGGAGTTCCTCATCATTCCTTGAGGCGGGTGGCTCTAATCTCTGGCACTGCTTCTGTCTTTGACAGCTGAGGGACGCTGACTTATCCCCCTGCCCGGGTCGGGCTGGAGGTTAGAGGACCAGACTCTCCCACAGCCTTGTTTACAGACCTTTATGATACCCAACTTGTGAGTGCATTGGCCATAGTTGCTTTTTAAAATATGAATAAATATTGTTTTTATATACTCTACACTATGAGGACATTTTTCACTGCTTTCATCATGCTTTCTTGACATAGCCAAACCTTTTTTTTGGGATAGTTTTGGATAAAGTGGAGGAGAGATAAAACCTCTGTCAGCTTTTTTATTGCTGTCTGTGTGACCTCCTGTGAGTAACAATTTGCCGGCTCACTAAGCCCAGTGTACTGTCATTCTAATGTCTCTTCAAAGGCAAAGGACAATAGCCCTTTTCATACAGGTGCTGAAGAAAACTAGCCTTGTAAAATATCAAGTCAAGGATACCATTTGTTGCTGTCAGTGTAGTTATATTTATTCTTCCCTAGATGGAGTTATATTTCAAAGCAAAGATGCACTAATACATATCTAGAAGCACCTGTAATATGGCATCCATCATCATTCTATGTAGGCCTGTCACGACAAGGCAAGCAAATCAAGCAATTGCTTGGGGCTCCTGAGCTGGCCTGGGGCCCCAAGCAAAGCCCTTGCTGCGCTTCCTATAAATGCTGAAGCTGCCTAAGCGCTCTATAGGGAGCCTCAGGTGGCTTCAGCACTGCTGCCTCTCTCGTCACTTCTTCCCCTTCCCTGTAGCGTGGCCGCGCTCTTCTTCCTTCCTCCTGTCAGTCTGGCCGGGGTACCACATGTGCACGGTACAGAAGATTCAGTTTCCCGTTCCTGTGCACACTGAGTGCTCACTTCCTTTCAGTCTGGCCGGAAACAGGAAACTGAATCTCCTTCCGCGCGGTACGGTAGGGAGGGGGGGGGGTTTGGGGGTAAAAAGAACATGAGGAGGAAGGGGGGGAGTAAAACAAACATGGGGGGAGTAAAAAAAAACATGGGGAGGGGGAGGGGAGTAAGAAGGACACACGGAGGGGGAGGGGGGAGTAAGAAGTACACAGGGAGGGAGGGGTGAAAGGAACATGGGGGAGTAAAAAAACATGGGGAGGGAGGGGGAAGTAAACAGGGGGAGAGGAGTAAGAAGGACACAGGGAGGGGAGTAAGAAGGACATGCTGTGGTTCCTGTAGGCTTTGTGTGCGTACGTGGCTGGAGGGGGGGGGGGGTGGTTGGGGTGATCACTCCATGTCCATTTTGCTTAGGGCCCCCAAATTCCTTCAAACGGCCCTGATTCTATGTATGGGCCAAAGAACATATTCACTTTCAGCACTCAGAGATTGGTACTCAATGCTGAGCCCTTAACACATGTGTGATGTCTTGCCCTCAGACCTTCCTTTACATTAACACTCCCTATATCTCTCTCTGTAAACCTAACAATAAAATCCCCACACCATCACTCTCTGTTAACGTAACACTAACTCCTGCTTTTCCACACTAACCCTCTGTAACCCTAACACTAAACCTCCCAGTAACCCAAACACTACCCCCTATAACCTTAACACTAACCATCTCTGGAATTTTGATGCTAACCCTCACCCTAAGTTCTTGTAACTTTCACACTAACTTACCCTGTAAGTCTAACACTAATCACACTAACCCTTACAAGATTCAATCCATCTATGGCCAACTTAAAGTGTTACTAAACCCACAGCAGTAAAACCTGTCTCTATATTCAGAATAGCATGCTTGTTATATTCACTGTGGAACTTAGGGGGTTAATTCTCTCTATTGTGTAAAAAGGCTCTTTGATTCTGTATTGTAAGGGGTTTGCTCGATAGCTTTTATGTGTGTGTGTGACCCCCTGGGTGGGTTCACTACACACTAAACTATACAGAGAGACAGCCATGGACTGTTGAAAACAAAGATTATGGTTTATTCTTCCATATTGCTGGAAACAAGTGCAAGCATCCAAACAGCATAAACAAAACAAAACATAAAATAAACCCTGGCCACTTGGGCGTCTACCTTCACCACACAGGAACCTACCTATGGAGGCTGGTACAACCTACTGCTGGGCAGACACTGCTGGTCATACAGCAGAAAAACAATAGTCTTTTTGATTTTTATCACGCAGAAAAATCAACACCGCCTCACCTTCAGAAGTCTTTCTCAGCTCACTGCTCTCCTTAACTCATAAAGCCTCAGGATGCAGCAATCAGTAGTCATCCTCTGGATAACTTATAGAGGCCTTAATTGCCTCATTCTGAACAGATGAAGCTTTCCAACGCCCTTAAACCTTTCTGGCTATTTCTGCAGCCGACACCTGATAGTAATTGGTGAATTGTCTAAACAAGGCAGAAATGTATCTCCTGTCTGTGACAACATCCACAGATTTACCTGACTTCCTGTCACAGTATGCACAGATCCTCCTACTCCTGCAGGGTCTCCCCAGGCAAAGACAGAGTCAGAATGGTCCCCCTGCACATGCTCATGACATGCTCATGTTTGGTCTCTATTGCTGGAGAGAATATTTCCTTGTTGAGCTGAGATTTTCAGATCACATGATATTGACATCACACATGTGGGCATGTATACAGATTCTAAATGACAACCCAGTCCCTCCCTCCTCATCCATGCCCAGTAAATAAAAAAAAAGAACACAGTGGGTGGAATGTCACATCTTTATTGATGGATGATGCGCCTCCCATAACAGCATTTGGACACAGGCTTTAGAGGAAATCTCCTCCTACCTGACCACTCAGCACTCAGGCAGATACTGCACTTTATCACTTGGTATACAGATCAGCCTAGAAGGTATATAGTGGCAGTATTTTTTATGTAAAAAGAAGATTTGGGCACTGTGGGGCGACAGATGAACTATTTTCTTATTACTGGGTTTAGTAACACTTTAAGGCCCCTTTCACATGAGAGGTCTGATCAGGTCTGGCTGTCCATTTTCAGCCGGTCCTGATTGGACCCTCCATTCTTTTCTATGGGCAGTCGGATGTAAACGGACTTGTTGTAACAGGCACTCCCCACGTCGCCTGTTTTGTGTAATGCGTTCCACACTGGAACGCATTACGGCGACTGTGCGATGATGTCATCACACGGCGCCGCATGCGTTCCAGCTTGAAACGCGGAAGTGCGCCACTACATTCTTGAATTCAGTGCGATGCACTGCAGCTGTTTACTGCCTCTAATTGCATCCATTTGAAATATAAACATTGTTCTATTATTTTCGGCCGTAGCCGGCTAGGCTACCTCCCTTCCCTGGACCTGGAGGCATCCCACTATTGAGGCTTCAACAAACTACAGATACCAGTAATCCCCAACCCTGGGTGCCTGCCTGATTGAAGCCAATCCAGATTGCCATTGTCCGGGACAACCCTCAAGGCCTTTGTAACGGTATGGAGTTTCTGGCCGTTCAGGAATGGAAGCTGGAGATCGCCTACAGACAGCTGCTAGACTCTGCTCAGCAGCAGGGTGGGGCTCCCATTGCCTGGGACTATGATGAAATTTCAGATGGCAACTCTGAAATCCTGGCTAATGAATCGGCAGCGGAAAATATGGAGATATCCATCCCTAAAGCCAAAGCGAATGATGTGGAGTTCCAGGGGGCTAGGGCAGTTGGCTCATCTCCCCAGCTACAGATTACAGAATGCATGAATTTAATGGACTGTTCAAAGGATGTTATGGATTATGCATCGCCTGCTCAAGTAATGGCAGCATGACAGAATACAGCAGACCCCTGCTCTACACCCATTGCAGTTTTGGAGGCCCGAGGTGAGAGGGTGATGGTTCCTCTCTACCAGTGGATTTCAGAGAGGCAAGGGAGGAGAAGCAGCTATTTTCCCTCCCCAACAGTTAGCCAGAGCAGATGGTGTGGAATCCCCAGCAGAAGAGCTGGCAACAGAGCAGAGGACCACAGGCCTCTGCTCTTAACTAGCAGGAGAGGGAGTTTCTGGGGGTAGTGGATGGGCCTTCAGTCTCCACTTGTATACCCCAGGGATGGGGGGCAGTTGGCACAGATCCCCAACAGCATGATGAACTGAGCCCAGTCACCCTGTCTTCTCTCCAGCGGCTGAAAGGACTCCAGGGAGAAGGGCCAGTCCAGGCCTCTCCCCAGCGGCAGGCATGTTCTCTGAGAGAGGCAGAGGTTGGCTGGGTGAGTAATGTTCTGTTTGGAGCAATTTATTTGGAGTACTGTATGGATAACAGCATTGGAGGAATGGAACTATGGACTGACTTCGGAGTCAACCCGTCTGGGGTCGCCTCCGGTGTTAGTCTCCTACTGAAAGGGGAGAGATGCAACGGTATGGCCCGTGATACCTAGAGACTTTTGAAGGATGCAGGGTGCTCCTGTGCCAGCTTCACCAATGACTCTTGTGTCTAGGGTAATCCTATATCCAATAGGGGCATAGGATGACTGAGAAATGATATCTCGGATTACATGAGATGGGACAGTAATGATAATTCATGTATTGCAGGACATCTTGAAATATTACAGGTGGTTTATTCTGAACCCAACAGGTCAATAGGAAAGTATTTATTCATGTGAGGACACATACTGTTGAGGTGTTAATTGATTCTGGCTCCTAAGATATTTCATTGTGTGAAAGTCTATTGATGATAGATGTTTTGGGGGTTGGTAGTCTGAAAGGTCAGATGTCTGACTTTTCAGCTGTAGTGGATTAGCATGTCAATTACGTCTACAAATGAATGTGTATTGTGTAGCAGGTGAGAATAGCTTATTGCGGAGTCAGAATGTCTGTCTAAGATGTGGATTGAGGGGGACTTCTTAGGAACCATTGTTTGATGTTGTGGGTGGAGTGTGTCATTGTCCATTTGATTAATGCAGCATTCTTTTTTGGATATAAAAACCTGCCTTTTCAATAAAGTTTGTCATTTATTGGAACCAGAGAACAGAGCCGTGTCTCGTTCTTCTGGAGGAAATCCAATGGGTCCTGTCTACTGGATTGTGGAGTGTCAATAAGCTGTCTTGGCTTGGTGGAATGGAAAATCGTAACATCGTTAACCCCTGACCGTTACAGCCTTCCTTGCCGACATCTTACTCAACGGAATCCCTACTTGCTACACTGAAGCCCTACAAACGGATAAGTAGCAATTGTGTCACTTGTAGTTCTATAGAAACATCTGCTGCATACTTTCCATCTAAAACAATTGCTGTTATTTATCATGGTTAGTGGCTATTAACATACTACTTGGGATAGACTGTTGTGCCTATGACTGTTTGCTAAGGAATATCTTAAAGGGATATCTACTCACAAATTACCTGAACTATATTGCCTCTCATATGCAACTATTAGTTGTCTCTACAACTCCTATTTACTACAAGCTATATTGCCTGTCATAAGAATAAATACATTTCAACCAAGTAGGTCCCCCCAGTGTTGTAAATAAAAGATTATTGGTATAGTATATTAGAGTACATCAAGGAGATAACCGGGGAAAGGATCCCTCAAAATACTTGGAATGTGTTATTCCACGGGAACAACAAAACCAAAAAACAATATAATGAAAATTTGGTCCCTCCCCTGCTCAATGCTGCAAAGGCTCTGATCCCAAAAAAGTGTCTCAGAGTGGAGAAACCATCCACAAAAGAATGGATACAGAGGGTAGATTATATATCTGAGATGGAGTACCTTTGCAGCAGAGAGCAGGGAATGGAGGAAAGACATCGACAAATATGGAAGAAATGGCGAGACTTTAAGCTAACAGAAAAATATGCAGTAGCTATGATAGAAACAGAAATGACTGAAATAAGCTAAAATGATGAAAACACTGGATCTTCCTGGGGGGGGGTGTTAAACAGGATGTTTTGTTAGAATCTTTTATTTTTCATTTGCATATGTATATTATATGGAAATATCCTTAAAAAAACAAATAAAATAAAGTGTTAAAAAAACAAAAAACTTTCCTATGCTAAGGGTTGGTGGTATTTCATACCAACTCCCTTAGTGACCTAATGCATTCTTTACGTTTAAGTAGTATGATGTAGAGAAGCCCCAAACTCCTGTTTGTGTGGAGTGACGCCTGGGGTCCCATACTGATAACTACTTGCATATAGAGGTACATTGGAATCTTTAAAGTGTATACTATAATTTTAAACGCTAAGCTCTGGTCGCATGTTGTAATGTGTTGATCCTTAGTAGCTCAACACCTTTCTTTATGTGAGAGAGAGAGATGATGTAGAGAACCAATACAACTCCCTACCTGCTAATTTGAATGGCGCGCGGATAAGCCGGCCCATTTGCAACCTAAGTTGAAATATACAGTGCCTTGAAAAAACACTCCACAACTTTATCCCCGACCTGTCTGGTGTGTTACTTAGCCTATACCAGGGGTAGGCAACCTCGGCTCTCCAGCTGTGGTGAAACTACAAATCCCATCATGCCTCTGCTTCTAGGAGTCATGCCTGTGATGGTCAGGGTTTTGCAATGTCTCCTGGGACTTGTAGTTTCACCACAGCTGGAGAGCCGAGGTTGCCTACCCTTGGCCTATACGATGCTTTTTGTTCACTAAGGTTCTCTAACAAACCTCTGAGGGCTTCACAAAACAATTGTATTTATACTGAGATTAAATTACATACAGATGGCCACACTTTTTAGATATTTATTTGTAAAAAACATTTATCATTTTATTTCCACTTCACAATTATATAAGAGTGCTGAGTATAAAACGTTTTTTTAAATGGTACCTTCATCCTGTCAGATTGTAGGCAGGGGTTTGGAAAGGAGGCTAGAGATTGACTTTAATGCCGCGTACACACGATCGGTTCGTCTGATGAAAACGGTCCGTTTTCATCAGACGAACCGATCGTGTGTGGGCCCCATCGTTTTTTTTCCTATCGGTGAAAAAACTTAGAACCTGTTTTAAAATTATCTGATGGTTAAAAAACCAATAGAAAAAAAAACAATCGTCTGTGGGGAAATCCATCGGTTAAAAATCAATGCATGCTCAGAATCAAGTCGACGCATGCTCGGAAGCATTGAACATAATTTTTCTCAGCACGTCGTTGTGTTTTACGTCACCGTGTTCTGACACGATCGGTTTTTTAACTGATGGTGTGTAGGCAAGACTGATGAAAGTCAGCTTCATTGGATATCTGATGAAAAGATCCATCAGACCGTTTTCATCGGATGAACCGTTAGTGTGTACAGGGCATTATGGTACCATATTAAGCTGATGTCCAGTCAAAGGTTTAAGAAATTACAAAATAATTTTATTACAAGATAAGAGAAATGATTCACATATTCATAGAATGTTAAGGTAATAAGTCCTTACTTTTACTCACTTCTATACACCATTATCTTATCACAATGATTAGGGTTGTTTTAAATAGTTTCTTATACTGGGAATTTTTCTTTAACTCGCAGGTGCATTAATTATACATTTATCAGCACATTCTCCAGCTGGCCTCAATCCTTCCGGTTACTTTTTTGCTAAAAGAGCCCAGGTAAATTCATCCTGGACTCAGGCGAGGTACACACGTACGAGAACCTCGACGGGCGGAAGACATCTCGCCCGGCCGTCGAAATCGGCGACCCGCCCGTCGGGAATGGCAACCAGCCATTCATCCAGGCGGGCCGTCGAGCAAATAGAGAGCCTGCTCTCTATTCGCTCGACGGTATTCCCGACGGGCGGGGCAAGCCAGGAGCGTACACACGGCCGAGGTTCTCGCTGGAATGCAGCTTCCAGCGAGGTTCTCGCTGGTTTCCAGCGAGAACCTCGGTCGTGTGTACGCCGCTTCACTTTGTATTATAGTCAGAATATCAACATGGCTTCAAATAGGGACCGTTTTATTAAAAAATATATATGAATCAATTTCTTTACAGACCTCCCTGTATCCAGAGGGGTCCTTACCCTTTTAGGGATTTTTTGATGTCTATGGAATTGCTATGGAAATTATACCTGCACATACAGTATGTGCTTTGAATAGCTAATTGTTATGTGTATTATATTAACCACTTGTCATCTGCCCACCGTCAAATGACGGTGGGCAGAGGACTCCATTGTCCTGACATGACGTCATATGACGTGATGTCCCTTTAAAGCCGCGGGCGCGCGCGCGACGCCGGCGGCGTGCCCGCACACCCGCCACTCTGCGGGGATCCCGTGCGAGTGCCCGGCGGCAACGATCGCCGCCGGGCACACGCGATTGCTCAGTAACTGAGCGGGGACGTGGAGCTCTGTATGTAAACACAGAGCTGCACGTCCCTGTCCCTGTCAGGGAGAGAGGAGATCGATTGTGTCCCTTGTACATAGGGACACAATCGGTCACCTCCCCCAGTCCCCCCCTCCCCCACAGTTAGAACACTCATAGGACACACATTTAACCCCTTCCCCGCCCCCTAGTGGTTAACCCCTTCACCCCTTAACCCCTTAACCCCTTCACTGCCAGTCACATTTATACAGTAATCAATGCATATTTATAGCATTGTTCACTGTATAAATGTAAATGGTCCCAAAAATGTCAGAAAAGTGTCCGAAATGTCCGCCATAACGTCGCAGTCCCAATAAAAAAATCGCAAATCGCCGCCATTAATAGTAAAAAAAATAAAATAAAAAAAAATGCCATAAACTATCCCCTATTTTGTAAACGCTATAAATTTTGCGCAAACCAATCGATAAACGCTTATTGCATTTTTTTTTTACCAAAAATATGTAGAAGAATACGTATCGGCCTAAACTGAGGGAAAAAAAAATTTTTTTTATATATTTTTTGGGTTATTTATTATAGCAAAAAGGAAAAAATATTGCATTTTTTTAAAAATTGACGCTCTATTTTTGTTTATAGCGCAAAAAATAAAAACCGCAGAGGTGATCAAATACCACCAAAAGAAAGCTCTATTTGTGGGAAAAAAAGGACGCCAATTTTGTTTGGGAGCCACGTCGCACGACCGCGCAATTGTCAGTTAAAGCGACGCAGTGCCGGAAGCTTATATTTTGTCTGGGCAGGAAGGGGGTGTAGGTGCACAGTAGGCAAGTGGTTAAATATCTTCTATTAATTTAGAATAAACTACTGGATGTGATTGTCCCTTTGAGAGCTTCTGTGTCCTCCGGGGTGGATCACCATCTTGATCGGGACACTGGTGACTTGCTGTTTGGTGCAACTCCCTATGGTGAGACATCTGGGTGATACTGGGGTTAAAGGAGTTGTAAAGGAAAAAAAAATGTTTGCCTAAAATTAATGTCTGCAAGGTAGATAGACGGAATAGTTTCTGTTCTCTCATTCACTTCCTGGTTTGCATCACTTGTTCATGTAAGAACTACATTTCCCAGTATGAATTATGGCACGCCCAGTAATTCACACCTCCTTGAAGTCTCTAACAAGTAGAGAGTGTCCTGCCACACAGATGTAGTTCCCAGGAGGGGGCAAGCACGTCACTGACCACCGCAGTAAAGTCTCCCTTCACGGTGGTCAGTAAAATCAGACAAGCAGGAAGTGAACAGAACAGAGAAGAAATAGAGCAACTTCTGAGCAAAAACGAACAATGAGGAAGTGAAAAGATAAATGTCTGCAGGTAAAGGATGCTTATTATGATTTTTTTGTTTTCCTTTACAACCCCTTTAATTCATGGGATGCCTTTCTTTATATGGGAAATGGGGTCTTGGAGAGGAGTTTAAAGGGACGCCAAGGGGAATACATGGCGTCATTCCCTCTCTGAAGCTGGATAGCTGTTAGGAGCATTGCTTGGGTCTGCAGATCTTATAGGTGGAACTGTTGGATGCCACTTTGAGAATTTCTCTTGAAGCTGTGGTAACTTACCTCCTTTATATCATTGTATAGATAAGTTTTCCAGCTTTAGCCTTCTCTCATACTTCTGTATTAAAGGCGATCACTTGTATTATATCAGCTTCGCCTTTCTTATGTTTTGGTTCAGCACACCAAATCCATTGTTTAAGCGCCATGTGATTGGATAGTTATCCGGTTCTCCTATAGGAAGTGAGGGGTCTAAGGCACACAGATGAACCAAAAAGGGAAACCTATACCAGCAGTGCAACCTCTATGGGAAATGCATTTGGTTCTTGAAGAATTTAAAGAAGTGAGTCACAATTTACCTAAACCGTTGGGGATATGGGAGATGTGAATCAATATTTGTTGTGACTAAATGATTGTTTTGATTTATTATAGACAAAGATGCAAACACATATCCCTGAAAAAGAAAGGTTTTTTAACTGTTTGAAACGTGTTGGTGAGCTGCCTTTTTTCTGTCTCCGGTTGACCTGGAGGCTCTTGAATTCCGGCTACTGTATCATTTGTATCTATTTTCTTTAAATAACTACATGTTTTTAAATGTTTCGACAAAGATATATGTAATATATAATATGATGTTTTTTAAATAAGTATTTTTTTTATATATAATTTGTTGTTTGTTGCCAATAAAATCCCAATACCAGAGGTTTCTATATAATTTTCAACTCTTAAAGAGATGAAGGCAACCACATGCTCTCATGCTTGAGTCACTCTAACTTAACCGCTTAAAGACCGCTACATGACGAAATACGTCGTCAGAATGGCACGGCTGGGCACATGGACGTACAGGTACGTCCCCTTAAAGAAGCCCAGCTGTGGCTCGCAAGCGCGTTGCAGCAGCGCGTTCGTGACCCGGTCCTGTGCTCCGTGACCGCGCCTGTGGGACCCATGGACCCGATCGCTGCCGGTGTCTTGCGATCGGGTCACAGAGCTGAAGAATAGGAAGAGGTAAGTGTAAACAAACCTCTCCCCTATTTTCCTAGTGAGCTTGTCACTGATCGTCTGTTCCCTGTCATAGGGAACGACGATCAATGATGTCACACGCCCAGCCACGCCCCCATACAGTAAGAAACACACATTAGGGAACACTTAACCCCTTTAGCGCCCCCCTACAGGTTAACCCCTTCACTGCCAGTGTAATTTTCACAGTAATTTTTGCTGTAAAAATTACAGTGGTCGCAAAATACTGTCAAAAGTGTCTGATGTGTCCGCCATAATGTCGCAGTCTCGATAAAAATCGCTGATCGCCGCCATTACTAGTAAAAAAAAAATATTAATAAAAATGCCATAAAACGATCTCCTATTCTGTAAACTCTATAACTTTCGCGCAAACCAATCTATAAACGCTTATTGCGTTCATTTTTACCAAAAATATGTAGAAGAATACGTATCGGAGTAAACTGAGGGAAAAAAACGTTTTTTTATATATATTTTTGGGGGATATTTATTATAGGAAAAAGTTAAATTTTTTTTTTTAAATTGTCGTTCTATTTTTGTTTACAGCGCGAAAAAATAAAACCACAGAGGTGATCAAATACCACCAAAAGAAAGCTCTATTTCTGGGGAAAAAAAGGACGTAAATTTTGTTTGGGAGCCACGTCGCACGACCGCGCAATTGTCAGTTAACGTGACGCAGTGTGGAATCTTAAAAAGGGGCCTGGTCCTTTAGCTCCATAATGGTCCGGGGCATATGTGGTTAAATGTAATTGTTTATATCCACACTGTAAAAATAATACTAAGGCTCCATGCACACTGGACTTAAAAAACGTTGATTCTACAGGCGTTTGACGTTTTTTTCTCCTGCCTCTAGAAGCACTTCTATTGTGCTCTATGTGTCTTTGCACATTATTGACTGCTACAGGCGTTTTCTGTCAGGGACGTTCAGAGGCAGGAAAAAAAAAAAAAACCCTTCTCTATCGCGTCTCCTGGAGGAGTTTAGGAGCTGTAAAAACGTCAGTCTCTCCTAAACTCTACTAAACTCCTCTCAACTGTTTTTTATGTGTTGTGGGAGTAAAAACTTTTGCAGAGGGGAGTGCAGTGCAAAAAACGCCTATAAACTAAACTCTCATAGACTCGCCTAAACTTTGTACAATATGCTTTCATTTTGTATCTTTTATGCCACGTTTTTCAAGCTAAAAACTTTGACGTTTTTTCTGCTCCTAGTGTGCATGGAGCCTAATACATGTTTTTTTTCTTATTTATTTGTATATGTGCAAAGCTCCTGAAGAAGCGGTTGATACGAAAAATCTGCAAAACATGTTGAGCAACCTAAAATCAATATATTGCGGATGGTCTGATATTCTACTGGGTAACATTAGGATGTTGAATAATTAGCTATTTCATGATTGTCATGACTAAATATTTTATTCTATGAATATGTGAATAATTTCTCTTATCTTGTAATTTCTTAAACCTTTTACTGGACATCAGCTTAATACGGTACCATTAAAGTCCATTTCTAGCCTCCTTTCCAAACCCTTGTCTTCACAATTATGTCCCACTTTGTGTTGGTCTATCACACAAAATCCCAATAAAATACATTTACATTTTTGGTTTTAACATGAAAATTAGGAAAATGTCAAGGGGTATGAATACTTTTTTAAAGCACTGTATCACTTGAAGTTTGTGTAACGACAGACCACTTTTCCCATCATCTTCTTTTATTTTGTGTGCAGCCCCTCTGTTCTACTGCCATAAATCCCCCCACTGCCCAGTGAGACAGGAACACCTGTTCATATGTTTTATGTCACTCTACATTCAACGTGGCTAGTGGCTAGTTAAAGTTGTCTTCATTAGAAGACTAAAAGCAAAATGTGTCATTGAGCAGATAAGAATGCAAGGCTTAAAATTAGAAACAGTGAGGAACATGCTATTCTTGTGAGATAGGTTTCTTATCTTGGCGCGTGTTAACTTTGTGAAACGTTTAAAATGAGTCATGTGACATGGGTTGCACGTTTCTTAGGGTAAGTCCGTCACTTCAGCACTGCCCAGCACACTGTTGGGTGCTGAGTCATACATTGAAACTTTAATGTCAGGGTTATAGTATGACCTTTTTGGAAAACTTGCGTTTTATTTGATAAAATAAGCTAAACAACATCATTTAGCAAGGCTGTATGGTTTACATCTATCAATATCTAAACATCAATATTCATATAGATATGCTTGAAAGTGGTAATGAACACAAAAACACAAATGCATTATATTTCAGCTTATTTATTCATGTCAGGATTTTTTTGTTTATTTTTACCTAGTGATCCAGCCAGTAATTCTGTTATTTTTCAGCTTCCTTTAACAGACAAAGCAAAAGTGGCAGTTAGTGGGAAGAGGCAAACCATTTAACACTGACAGTGCTGCTTACAAAGGTCAGTTTTTATTTATTTAAGTAAAACCTTTACCACAAAAGGAACAAACAAACCTGTTGCCATAACTACTTAAAAAGTGTTGGTTGGCCTGGCAAAAGACCTTTATTTATACTGCTTAAAGCGGAGCTCCACCCTGATTTTTTATTTTTCAAAAATCTAAAAAAAAATTAAAAAAAATTAAATGGAAAAAAAAATACTCACCCTAAATAGGCTGTTGCTATGCGGAAGTCCTGAATCTGCCGTCATGATCCGCGGTGTGGTTTTCTTCCTCCTCCTCTTCTCGGTGTCTTCTTGTGAATGGGCCGCACTGCATTCTAGGAACTGTGTGTATCCCAGAAAGCAGCCGGACCATTCACAAAGCGCCGTGCTGCTCGCACATGCGCAGTAGGAAACGGGCAGTGAAGCCGCATGGCTTCACTGCCTGTTTCCCTGACTGTGGATGGCGGTGCCGGGATCGAGGATCGGCATCGGCGGGGGCCGTCAGCGCGGGCGCCTAGGACAGGTAAGTGTCTTTATTCAAAGTCAGCAGCTACACTGTTAGTAGCTGCCGACTTTGAAAAAAAAAAAATGCGGGTGGAGCTCCGCTTTAAAGTTTCCCTTTGTACTAACCATTGGGAATTATAACTAAAAATCCTCCACCAATGGTATCTCCCACCCTCAAGACTCCCCAAAATATACCCTACCCATTCGCCCCAATGCTGGCGTCAATGTGGGAAACATGGCTCACGATTAAACATTATGTGGGCCTGCAAATCACTTAAATCCTATTAGAACAAGATCTTTACACTGATATCTGAGATCACAGACAAACTGATCAGCCCTAACCCATATATAAGACCCCTTTAAGGCCGGGTTCACACCTATGCGAATTGAGTGCGGCTTAAACCGCATTTCTAAATACTAAATATTTCTAAATACATTGTTTTCAATGAGACTGGTTCACATATGTGCGATGCATTCGCACTGCGCATTGCAGAAAAAACGTGTGCGGATTTTATGTCTTTCGGTGCGGCTCAGGTGCAAATTCAGTCCTATTATCTTCTATGGGTACGCAGCTGATTCGCAGATGTGTTCAGTTCTCTTCAGGAATTTCTGTCATTCAGCTCAATACACTTCTCCCCCACTCTCCTCTCACCCGGAACTTCTCCCAGGTCTCCAAATTCGCAGCTAAAAACTGAGCTAATCTGCTGAACACTTCTCTTATCTATTTGCAGAGATAAGAGAGCTGAAATTCTCACCGCACAAGTGTGAACCCAGCCTTACACTGGGTTGGTTTGCAGGCGGCTATCTCTTCAGTGTGAAAGCCCTGAGGGCTTTCTTTCACACTGGAGTGATGCGCTGGCAGTATGGTAAAAAAAAGTCCTGCTAGCAGCATCTTTGGAGCAGTGAAGGATCAGTGTGTATACGATGGGGCATCGTAGCTATACCACCGGCAATGCGCCTCTGCAGAGGTGCTTTGCGGTGGTTTTTAACCCTTTCTCAGCCATTAGCTGGGGGTAAAACCGCCCTGCTAGCTGCCGAATAGCGCATCGAAATTGACGGTAAAGCGCCGCTAAAAATAGCGCCGCTTTACCACCGCCAACGCCCCGCCCCAGTGTGAAAGGGACCTTAGCCTTGCTTCATGTGGGCCTAGAAGACCTCCCTACTAAATCAATAATTATTATTGTTCATATACTCCAAACTACAAAGCTCACCAGACTGTGGAAATCCTCCACATTATCATCAATATCTGAGACAGTCACTGGCCTAAATCAACATTCTGATGTAGAAAGGAGAATTTTCCCTTAAAAACCCTAACTACCCAAAATGTGTCCATTCTTGGTCAGTATGGTGGCACAATCTTAAATGAGTGGTATTTTGTTTATCCCCAGTTGTCATAGTTCTATCCCCCCCCCCCCCCCGAGTTTACATTGTCAATGTAGGTCTGACTTAGACTATGTACTATCTTAGGGCCCATTATCAACTGTTGTACAAGTGTTGCATGTGTATTTTCAGTTCATGTATATTTTTTGCAAAAAGTTAGGCCGCGTACACACGATCAGACCGGTCCGATGAAAACTGGTCTACAGACCAGTTTCATCGGACCAGTTCGATGGTGTGTACGGCCCATCGGACCGTTGTCTGTCAGACCAAGGTTTTAAAACCTGCTTTAAAATCTGTCTGACGGACACCTGTCCGTCGGACAGGTTCGATGGTTAGTATGCAAAAGCATCGGACCAAAAACCTGCGCATGCTCAGAATCAAGTCGACGCATGCTTGGAAGCATTGAACTTCATTTTTTCAGCACGTCGTTGTGTTCTACGTCACCGCGTTCTGGTCTGATCGGATTTTTGGTCCGATTGTGTGTATACACATCAGACCATCAGACCACTTCCGCCTAGTCCGATGAAAACGGTCCGTCGGACCAGTTTCATCAGACCTGTCTGATCGTGTGTACGTGGCCTTATGCCGCGTACACACGGTCGTTTTTTGCGATGAAAAAAAACGTTGTTTTTTAAAACGTCATTTAAATTGATGGTGTGTGGGCAAAACGTTGTTTTTTGTCTTAAAAAAAACGACAAAAAAAAAATTCCAACATGCTTGAATTTTTTGTGTCGTTTTTCAAAACGTCGTTTTTTGTTTCACAAAAAGTCACCGTGTGTAGCAAAAACGTCGTTTAAAACGACGTTTTTCAACCCGCGCATGCCCAAAAGCTAGTTATGAAGCGAGCTTCAATGGAAAAGAGTGGTGAACGTAACCTCGCTTTTTGTGAAAAAACAACGGTGTGTATGCAAAATCGTCTTTGAAAAGTGACGTTTCAAAAACGTCGTTTTTTACTTCACAGAAAACGTCGTTTTTTTTCATCACAAAAAATGATCGTGTGTACGCGGCATTAGAGTAGTAATAACTTTTTCACACCAAGCCTTGGCACCCCTCTAGGGCTATTGTGCCAGGGGTGGAAAAGATGTTCCGGATTTCATGTCCACTGTGATTGGCGGATTTTGATTAATAGAGACCGGGAGCTGTCTTTTGGCAGCTCGGTCTCTATTCTGGGAACTCACAATGAGCACGTTCTCAGAACAAAAACCACAGCCATCCATGAATGCATATGTGATGCATATAAAGGCTACCCTCTCTGCCACTGAACATGTGAGTTACATGTTACAGCTGTTATTTGTTTCTTTCTACTGTAGATCAGTCTTAATTGATGCACTTTAAGCCCATATTCATATTGAGATGATTTGGCATGCGATTTGACATGTCACTGGGGGCATCTCACCAGTGAAAAGATCACAAATTGGTCCAAAGAAACCAATAATTGTATTCATGGCATTGTCCTCTCACTGGCCAGACCAGCAAGGTGCAACTTCCTTTGCTGGCATTGGAGATTCTGCATCATTTTGGTCAGCAAGAGAGCAACACCAAGGAAATAGGTGAGTGGTTTCTTTGACTGCCCAATGAGCCTATCATTCGTAGGTTGCCAGCAGTAACAGGATCATTGGGGTTTATTTACGAAAGGCAAATCCACTTTGCACTACAGGTGCACTTGAAAGTGCATTCACTGTAGATGTGAGGGGGACATATAAGAAAAAAAAAAACAGCATTTTTGCTTGTACATGATTGGATGATAAAATCAGCAGAGCTTGCCCTCATTTCAGAGCTTCCTCTCATGTCTGCAGCGATCTACAGTGACTGCACTTTCAAGTGCACTTGTAGTGCAAAGTGGATTGATCTTTAGTAAATAAACCCCATTGCATGTTTTTGTCTTAGGCCGCGTACACACGAGCAGACTGATTTGTTTAAATCGGTCGGGCCGACCGATTTGAACAAATCTGTCTGCTGGGGACGTATTGGTTTGATGTGTACACACGATCAAACCAAAATCCCTGCCGCCAGACGGCGTGGTGACGTGGTGGTGACGTTGATGCCGCCACGTCACCGCACCAGGAAGTAAAACACTTCCGCGCATGCGTCGAAACCATTCGGCGCGTGTGCGAGACGACATGTCTGCTGGTTAGCGTACTAACCAGCAGACATATCGGGCGGACGCGTTCCCAGCCGACAGATTTTAAAGCATGCTTTGAAATCTGTCGGGTGGCCAAATCCGTCGGCTCGCCCGTACACACGATCGAATCTGTCTGCTGGGACGGTCGGCCCGACCGTTTCCAGCAGATAGATTTGATCGTGTGTACGCGGCCTTAGAGCTTTGATTAACAGGACTGGACATAGCGGCGCCTTGATGTGGAGTGAAGCTGTGTAGTTTCCACATGTTTTGCAAATGTATTAATCTTAATTAGAAACAGGTTTGACATATCTCTTTGGTGGCTAGTAAGATGGAAAGCTGTGGAATTTATATATTATACATTTACATATGGAATATTTTCCACCCAAGCACTGGCTTAGCAAATGCCGAGCTTGGTTGAAGGAATGGTTTTCTTGTTTTTACATCCATCTGAATGTGGTTGGGTATTTGAAAAAAACACACAGGCAAGGATGAAAATGACTCCCTTAGTAAATTAGTCATATTGGGTGAAATTAGGCAAGAAAAATTTGCATGTAAATAAACCTGCACAGTTGTATGTTTCACAGAACATTTATTTGCAGTGCGAGTGGAACATTTCTGGTAACTGTGGTGGACATGGTAGGGGCTATCCCATAGCTTATAGTTGTATCTTCTGGACTAACAAGCTGTTTGAAGACAGGAAGCTGAAATTAGGGAAGATAAGTCAGAGCTGCTATAGCAGTTTTGCTCTATGCAAATAAACAACTTCCTTAGACAAGACGTTCTGGTGTTTAGATAGAGGCTAGCCTCATGTAACTGGTCTAACGCAACCATATCATTATCATATGCAGATCTGATTACAAAGCATTTGTTTGTTCCACATTTCCAAAGCATCATTTCCACTCCCAACTTTGAGTAAAGATTGTCGTTATTTCCAGTGATAACTACTGTATTCCCCAGAGTTCAGGCTAAAAGTAGACAGAGGCCAGCCCACACGGTGATCAGGAATAAAGCTGGCCACTTCTGTACCAACATGATTACGTACACTCGTCATGTATATTTTCGTGAACTCATAGGGCCAGATTCAGGTACAATTGCCCTGGCGCAGAGTATCAGAGATACACTACGCCGCGTATTTTACCTGGCTCTAAGACGAATTCAGGTAGATTTTGGCCCGTAAGGTACATCGGCGTAGTGTATTTCTCGCGGCGGAATCGAAATACGCGATTAGGGGGCGTGAAGCATTTAAATAAGGCGCGTCCCCGCGGCGATCGAACTGCGCATGCTCCGTTCAGAAATTTCCCGCCGTGCATTGCGCGAAATAACGTTGTTACGTCAGTTTTTTTTTGAGTAGCGTTGTTTACGTACATTCCTATTCCCGGACGACTTACGCAAAAACAAAAAAAAAAATTGAAATTCGACGCGGGAACAACGGCCATACTTAACATGGGCGGTCTAACGTTAGACAACATTTTTGCTTCCCTAACTTTACGCAGCAAAAATATGACTACAGATGCCGTAAGAGAATGCGACGGACGATCGTAACTTTGTGGATCGCCGGAAAAAGCTAATTTGCATACCCCGACGCTGAAAACGACACGAACTCCACCCAGCGGGCGGAAAAAGATTGCAGCGTACAAAGACCTAAGCCTGTCGGATTGAAGCCCGAAGCCGTCGTATCATGGTTTGAGGATTCAAACTAATGATACGACGCGGGTAATTTGAAATTACTCCTGTCTAACAGGAGATAGACCGGAGTAATGGCTCTGTGAATCTGGCCCATATATTTTATCCCACTTCTTGCACCTGTTAAATGGTTCAATAAACACTATTTGAATTTATTTAAAAAAAAAAAAGTGTTAGGTGGAGTTCCGGGAACCTTTTTAAAGGCTACCAGTTTCTGAACAAGGCACAGAGAAGAACTGGTGAACATTTGTCAATATCTGTACATACTAAATTAGTGTGACTTAGGCCAAAATAAATCATTTAGATTCCTTATATTACTTCATCCATTTCCACTCATAAGATCTACCACTTTTATATGCATTTGCTGTTTGGAGGTCACATTTTTTAGTATTAAAGAGGAGGTCCAGCCTCAGTGAAAAAAAAATGAAAATCAGCAGCTACAAATACTGCAGCTGCCGACTTTTAACATATGGACACTTACCCGTTCAGGGAGCCCATGATGTCGGTGCACCCCAGCAGATCTTCGGATCGACTCCCGGGTGCTCCCACTGCCATTCCTGGTAAGGAAACCAGGCAGTAAAGACTTTCGGCTTCACTCCTAGTTCCCTACTGCGCTGCACTTTCTATATTTGGCCCGGCGGCGGGGGAGTGGGGCCGAACTTTGGGGAGAGCGGGCCACGGCCCCTCTTTGGAAGTGGAGAAGGGGACCTGCCAAAAAAGGTCACCCCTCCCCCTGAAAGGTGGCAAATGTGCCACTGGAGGGGGTAAAAGGAAGCATATAAGTGATGCCGCGTACACGCGGTCGTTTTTTGCGATGAAAAAAAAAGTTTTTTAAAACGTCATTTAAATTGATCGTGTGTGGGCAAAACGTCGTTTTTTGTCTTAAAAAAAACGACCCAAAAAAAATTCCAACATGCTTGAATTTTTTGTGTCGTTTTTCAAAACGTCGTTTTTTGTTTCACAAAAAGTCACCGTGTGTAGCAAAAACGTTGTTTAAAACGACGTTTTTCAACCCGCGCATGCCCAGAAGCTAGTTATGAAGCGAGCTTCAATGGAAAAGAGTGGTGAACGTAACCTCGCTTTTTGTGAAAAAACGATGGTGTGTATGCAACATCGTCTTTGAAAAGTGACGTTTCAAAAACGTCGTTTTTTACTTCACAGAAAACATCGTTTTTTTTCATCACAAAAAATGATCGTGTGTACGCGGCATGAGAGTTGCACTTTTGGGTGGAACTCCTCTTTAAGCTTCACTAGTACTACTATTCAAAGGGGTCGAAGAGAAGAAAAAATATCTACATATAATAAGTCTTAATGGAGAGACATTGTTCAAATAGTATTGCATATGCGTATTTGTATTTATTCTCATACATCCCAAACTAAAACTCTAGAAAGCATTAGACATGGCTTACATTTCTTTTACTCGCAAGCTTATTTCCTGCAGCTCCCCAGAATAAAGGCTGTTTTTTTTCATATATATATATATTTTTCAGAATATCTTGCCAACACCATGGTAACATGCAGAGAGATAAAACTTACACAACACTTTAGTCTTTCACCTTCAAAATGATCTACCTTACACTCTATGCACATCACATCATCAATTCACCCACTGAACTTTCACCTGTTTAACCCTCTTTAAACAGAAATATTGGCAGGAACATATCATCAGCTGTTCTTTACACATGATCCAAATCATGTGCATGGGAAATGGGGAAAGAAACTGGATTTTTGCAAGAACACGTTTGATTAAAGAGAGTACATTTTCATCTTACTCTAAGGTGACAAGATTTTGAAAATGAAATCCGGGGACATATTTTTTGTTTACTAGTAATGGCAACAATCAGCGACTCTCTGCCCATTGCCGCCCGCCTCACAGCCTCTCAAGTCTTACTCTTCGTGCCCCAGCTACTACTGGGTGGGGAGTGGAGGAAGATCACTCCCCCAGGGAAGGCAAGGAGATAAGCAGGTGGCTGGCCAAGATTTGTGCCAAGGCAGAAGAACATGTGAGCGAAGCTAAATGGGCATGCGCCCGAAACTGAAGAAATATTCCCTCTACTCCGACCAACACATGATCATCAGAAAGGGGCACAGATAATGGGAAAAATACAACCCCCCTATGCTAGTAGGCACGGCGGAGCGGGGGGGGGGGGGGTTGGGTTGTAATTCTAATTTTTTTATTTTAATTCTGCACTGACTGTCTTTGAAATTGCCCCTGCCCCCTATTAAATCCAATCTGGTGACAAAACCAGAAACAGACTTGGTCCAGGGACAGTGTCCTCAATCAGGGGACTGTCCCCTGAAACTGGGGATGTCTGGTCACCCTATCTTACTAAGCTTACTTTTGCAAAGTAAGAATTTATTTGACTAAGTTGATGTATACTAACAACAGTAAGAAATAATCATACAGATAGAAGATATTTCTCCCTCAGCGCTCATGCAAAAATAATGATATATAAAGAAGCTGCTACCATTGTAAAATAAAACTGCATCAAAAACATTAGTAGCGCTTAGGAAGTTTGTGTATAGATATAACAGTTCCACTTGTGTCAATTAAAAAAAGCAGGATGTAAGATAACTGATTACTAATTTTTTCATAAAAAGAACGTGAGAATACGTTTGCGTAAAAATACGTGAAATTGTGCGCATATACGCGAAAATGCACAAAAATACGTGCAAGTACATAAAAATAAAGTAGATGCTCAAACAGGAGTATCATGTGCATGAAAGTATGAACTCAGGATACTCTCTCATGTGACCACTCTGGATGCAAGTACTGCAAAGTAATTCCATTTCAGAGATCACAACAAGAACTAAAATCTGGTTTCAGTCAGTTTCTAATAACTCAAAATCACTAGCTGCCAAATTTTGCTCTCATAGGAAAAAATAAATAAAAAAAGGGGGCTATGTTTTGAAAATGAATTTCCCCATAATGTCTCGTATGAATGTGAATGCAGGCATGTTAGTGCTTTTACTGCTTGTTCATAATACACAATGGGGTAGATTCACATACATCGTTGCATATTTATGCCGCCGTAGCATATCTCTTTTACACTACGCCGGCGCATCGCGGAGAGGCAAGCATGGAATACACAAAGCAAATGCTCCCAACGTTGCGCCGGCGTAGCGTATAGTTGTAGGTCTAAGGCAGCGTAAGTGGAAGTGGGTGTGATACATTTTAATGAAGCGTTACCCCATGCAAATGATGGGCTGAGCTTCAGACAAGTACTTAAAACAAACGGAGTATGCGTCATACCTTGGACGTATCCCAGTGCGCATGCTCACAATCATGTTAAAACAACTGGCTAGGATACATCGAATCACTGCTTACGACGTGAACGTAACCTACGCCCAGCCCTATTCACGTACTACGTAAAGGTATATTGTCTGATGGCGCAAGGGGAGATGGATAATAGAACTACCTTGGCAAGTAATATAAATATCAAAATAAACGTTCATAAAAATATATGATAAGTTCATAAGTCCATAAAAAATCCAAGTGTGCACTTTAGCGGCAGCAATCCCTGAAGAGCAGAAGCATACTCTGTACAAAGGTAGACAAAAAGAGACAAGGATGCGCCCAATCTAAGTGCAATAATGTGTTTAATCCATAAAATAAGATACAAAAGGAAACGGCCAAATGGCTACTCACACTTTAAAAGTGGATAATAGGCATGTAAGAGACCGTAGATGTAATCATCATCCGTTGTGTGAGGGGTGTCCGCTCATGGTGGTGAGGTGCTGTAGATGGAAAAACACCGAGTGGAACAGCCTGGAGGAACTTGTTGGGAGCGCCGTGTGCGACGGCGTGCGTCTCACGATGGAGCGCAAACACAAGCCAGTCTCACCTGAAGTGACGTAACGTGACGTGGCGGGCTCAAATGAGGGAACCAATAGGATGACGCGTTTCACAGCCCAGCTGCTTCTTCAGATCCATAGACGTCCAATCGAGGAGGACGTCTTATATATAGGTGGCTATCTAGTTCAGAGATTTAACCATTGCATACACAGCATATAATAGATCTAAACAATGAGGAACTAAAAGGGGATTTAGCCTAATATCATGTCATCATATGAAACTATATATAATTAAAAGAATACATATGAATATATATGAGAATAACTAATAATAGTGAATAAATGGTAAGGAGTATAAAAAAACATATATATATATAAAAAATGATGACAATAAATAAATATATATATATGCATACATATATAAATACCCACATATACACATATATATATATAGAGTCAGAAGGATGAAGAAAGAATGGAAATAAATAAAAAATGAATAAAAAATTAAATATAGAAATAAAAATGGAGATATAAATAAAAAATTAATATAAAAATAGATATAGATAAATAAATATCAGTGTACAATCATATATTCGACAGAAAAAAAACATAATAATGTGTGAAACAATATATAATAATGTACAATCTAAATATATAAAAATAATTCCAAACTATAAATTATAAATTATATTTGTATATTCAGGGGAATAAATTCCAGAATAAAAATTCTAGAATAAAAATTCCTGAATAAAAACTTTAGGAATAACTTGAGTCCTTTAGAACATCAAGCTTTAAAATCACTAAGCACCAACTCTAACATTACCATTAGATCAGCTGATAAAGGGGGAGGTATAGTCATACAAGATACCATAGACTATATGACAGAGGCTACTCGACTTCTTTCAGATACTAATACCTATGTGAAGCTTAAACAGGACCCTTTACCTAAATTCACTGAAGAATCTTCATCTATCATCCAATCAGCTCTAAGTGATGGCATTTTGAGCAAGCAGGAGGCAGCATTTTTTGTAAAACCATTCTTTCAGGTTCCTTACCTGTATCACTTACCCAAAATCCATAAAAATACCCTTAAACCTCCAGGTCGCCCCATTGTCGCATCTATGGACAGTATCACCACTAGTTTCTCTCTGTACATAGACCATTTTTTACAGCCATTAGCGCAAGCTCTACCATCCTATATACGTGATGGTACCCACCTTATTGATTTATTGCAACCTTACACTTGGGAACCCTCATACCATTGGGTGTCCCTAGATGTATGTTCATTGTATACGTCCATACCCCATTCAGTGGGTCTTGAGGCAGTCTACCATTTTCTTAGAGAGGATGCCAAGCTCAATATTCAACAGATAGAGTTTATTATCACTGCCACCCGTTTTTGTTTAGAACACAATTATTTTCAGTTTGATGGTGAGTTTTATCTCCAAAAACAAGGCACAGCCATGGGGGCAAATTTTGCTCCGAGCTATGCTAACCTCACCATGGGTTTATGGGAAGCAGGTCACCTAAATAGACATAATCCATTTTCAGCCCACTTGGTCTTCTATGGTCGTTATATAGACGATATAATTATCATCTGGGATGGACCTAGTGACCTTATTACAGATTTTGTCGTATATTGCAATAACAATTCTTTTGGCCTATCTTTCACCTCTGTTACAGATCCCGTATCCATATGTTATCTAGACCTTGAGTTATCCCATGAAGGTAATGCTATTATAGCAAAAAACTTCACTAAATCTACAGCGGTCAACTCATACTTGCACTATTCCAGCTGTCACCATCCTAGATGGATTAACAATGTTCCAAAAAGCCAATTCCATCGGCTTAGACGCAACTGTACTAAAATAGATGACTACAAAAATCAAGGTTCCCCCCTTAAAAAGAAATTTCTCGCCAAGGGTTATCCCCCTAAGCTTATTGAAGAAGCCCAGACATTGTATGAACTAGACCCTCTGCCTCCTCCTAAAAAACAAGACCCTACACCCACCACACGGTTTATTACACAATATCATGTGAAACACAAAAAAATGGAGGGTATTTTTAAAAAACATTGGTCCATCCTCACCCAAGACCCACATCTTGCCTCATCCATCCCAGCTGTCCCCAAATTTGCATATCGTAGAGCACCCAATATAAAAAGTAAGATTGCACCAAGTAAGACCAAAAATTCCTCAGGTAACAAACTAGCTAGACTAAAACAGCTTACCCTTATCCCTTTAGTTGGAATGTTCCAGTGCAAAAAGGCTGCTTGCCTCACTTGTGCTAATGTTACTCATGGCAAAAAGAGTTTCACAGCAAACAAAAAAACTTTTCATCTAAATTCCTTTTACAATTGTTCTACAACGTATGTGGTTTATTGTATCTCTTGTCCCTGTGGGCTACTTTATGTAGGCAGAACCATCAGAGCCTTGCGCACTAGATTTGGGGAACATCGTCGTGCGGTTAAAGCATGCAACCCCAAATATAGTGTTGCGCGTCATTTTGAGATTCACCATCAAAAGGACCCTAGTCTGTTGCAGGTATGGATCATTGAGGCCATCCCTGAGACCCCTACGGCCATAGAAAGATTCCAACGATTATGTAGACAGGAAACTTTCTGGTTCTATTCTTTAAATTCTATGTCACCTGCTGGCTTAAATGAAGAGATAGAAACCAATAACATTATCTAAAACTACTCACAACATTATTTAAAATCATCTTTACTATTAATTCCATCTATTCTTGCATATGAATTTCTGATACTCCTTAGGGTCTTTGGCCTTTTTTCGCTTATCCATTTATTTAATTATTTGTTCTGTAAGTATATTGGGTATATTTTGTATGTATATTCTTAATATACATACGTATGCTATTTATTATGACTATGTTTGATCCTATATTTATTGATCTGTTGCCATTACCACTTTCAATGCTATCAGCCATTTATTGAGTTACTTAGGGATTTTTTATTCAGGAATTTTTATTCTAGAATTTTTATTCTGGAATTTATTCCCCTGAATATACAAATATAATTTATAATTTATAGTTTGGAATTATTTTTATATATTTAGATTGTACATTATTATATATTGTTTCACACATTATTATGTTTTTTTTCTGTCGAATATATGATTGTACACTGATATTTATTTATCTATATCTATTTTTATATTAATTTTTTATTTATATCTCCATTTTTATTTCTATATTTAATTTTTTATTCATTTTTTATTTATTTCCATTCTTTCTTCATCCTTCTGACTCTATATATATATATGTGTATATGTGGGTATTTATATATGTATGCATATATATATATTTATTTATTGTCATCATTTTTTATATATATATATGTTTTTTTTATACTCCTTACCATTTATTCACTATTATTAGTTATTCTCATATATATTCATATGTATTCTTTTAATTATATATAGTTTCATATGATGACATGATATTAGGCTAAATCCCCTTTTAGTTCCTCATTGTTTAGATCTATTATATGCTGTGTATGCAATGGTTAAATCTCTGAACTAGATAGCCACCTATATATAAGACGTCCTCCTCGATTGGACGTCTATGGATCTGAAGAAGCAGCTGGGCTGTGAAACGCGTCATCCTATTGGTTCCCTCATTTGAGCCCGCCACGTCACGTTACGTCACTTCCGGTGAGACTGGCTTGTGTTTGCGCTCCATCGTGAGACGCACGCCGTCGCACACGGCGCTCCCAACAAGTTCCTCCAGGCTGTTCCACTCGGTGTTTTTCCATCTACAGCACCTCACCACCATGAGCGGACACCCCTCACACAACGGATGATGATTACATCTACGGTCTCTTACATGCCTATTATCCACTTTTAAAGTGTGAGTAGCCATTTGGCCGTTTCCTTTTGTATCTTATTTTATGGATTAAACACATTATTGCACTTAGATTGGGCGCATCCTTGTCTCTCTTTTTGTCTACCTACGTACTACGTAAATGACGTAAAATACGACGGCTGTGCTCCCTGGTCCATACCTTTGCATGAGTAGCGCCTCCAATATGGGGAATAACTTTACGGCGTAGGACTTACGCAAGCCGCTTAAATCATGCGCTGGGCGCAACTACGCTTGTGAATCGGCGTATCTCCCTCATTTGCATATTTTAATAGAAAATCAATGGGAGCGACACATGCGTCCAGCGTAAATATGCGCCCATTATACACCGGCGTAGGAAAGTTACGTCGGACGGCTGAAGCCTATTTTTCAAAGTATCTAGCTTTGGGGATCGGCACATAGATACGACGGCGCACATTTGTACTTGCGTCGGCGTATCAGCAGATACGTCGGCGCAATTGCTTTGTGAATCTGCCCCAATTACTTTAGAGGGCATTGTCACTTTAAAGACGATGGAGTTGATCAGCTAAAAGGAGGTACACAGCAACTCATTTCACAAAAAAAAGCTTATACAGTACAACAAAAATAAAGAAAAAAATATTTATCTTTATCTTAATCACTTAAGGACCGGACCAATATGCTGCTAAATGCCCAGAGGCGTTTTTACAATTCGGCACTGCGTTGCTTTAACAGACAATTGCGAGGTCGTGTGACGTGGCTCCCAAACAAAATTTGTTTGTCCTTTTCTTCCCACAAATAGAGCTTTCTTTTGATGGTATTTGATCACCTCTGTGATTTTAATTTTTTGCGATATAAACAAAAATAGAGCGACATTTTGGGAAAAAAAAACAATATTTTTTACTTTTTGTTATAAGAGAAATCGAATAAACTAAATTTTAGTCAAACATTTAGGCCAAAATGTATTCAGCCACATGTTTTTAGTAAAAAAAAATATGGGGTGAAAGGGTTAACTAAGGCGGTGATCAAGGGGTTAAAACTTTATTGGGGGGGTACGGGAGCTACCCTGAACCTAACACTAACTGCCTGTCACACTGCCTGTCACACTGACACATATATGATCACTGCATTCAGTGACACTGTGACAGGGGATTGGGGGATGGGTGATCGGGGGGAGTTTTATGTGCCTATGTGTGTGGTGTCAGTGTAGTGTTGTGCAACTTACTATGTGATGTCTTCTCTCCTCAGCGGCGGTTGAAAATACCGCAGAGAGGAGAGATTGCATCACTTCCCCCTTCCTGTGTTTACACAGGAAGAGGGTGGGTGGCGGACGTGCATTGGCTGGGAGCGAGGGGGTGGACAAAAACGAACAGCCACCCCCTCGTCCCGGATTGCTCCTGAAGCTCCTGATCGCGCATGTACGGAGGGGTTTCCCGATCGGACCCCCGACCCACGTCTAGGCAGGGACGTACAGGTACGCCAATGTGCCTGTACGTGCAATTCTGCCAACGTAAATGTACATGTGGCGGTCCTTAAGTGGTTAAAGGGGTTGTAAAGGATTTTTTTTCCCTAAATAGCTTCCTTTACCTTAGTGCAGTCCTCCTTCACTTACCTCATCCTTTCATTTTGCTTTTAAATGTCCTTATTTCTTCTGAGAAATGTTCACTTCCTGTTCTTCTGTCTGTAACTACACACAGTAATGCAAGGCTTTCTCCCTGTTGTGGAGAAAGCCTCTTGAGGGGGGAGGGGGCGAGCAGGAGTGTCAGGACCCCCACTAACACACAGCTTATTTCTCTATCTGCAAAGTAGAGAGTGTCCTGCCTTGCCTGCTTGCCCCCTCCCCCCTTAAGAGGCTTTCTCCACACCAGGGAGAAAGCCTTGCATTACTGTGTGTAGTTACAGACAGAAGAACAGGAAGTGAGTTTTTCTCAGAAGAAATAAGGACATTTAAAAGCAAAATGGAAGGATGAGG
Organism: Rana kukunoris; assembly: GCA_029574335.1. Classification (NCBI taxonomy): domain Eukaryota; kingdom Metazoa; phylum Chordata; class Amphibia; order Anura; family Ranidae; genus Rana; species Rana kukunoris. The sequence goes on along the minus strand of CM056049.1, from coordinate 124,225,039 downwards.
TAAGTAAAGGAGGACTGCACTAAGGTGAAGGAAGCTATTTAGTGAACAAAAAAAATTCCTTTACAACCCCTTTAACCTCCCTGGCGGTATTCCCGTGTGTGGAACGGGGTGAGATTTTCAAGCTACGATCGGTAACCCCGTGCCACACACGGGCTTGCCTCGCTGGATGCAGAAAAGAGTTTTCTTACACTTTCTCTGCGATCCAGCGATGAATCCCCGCAGTACACGGCGGCCGGATGTCCGCCTGATGCTGTGTGTACCTCCGATTCCCTTCCCTGCGAGCGTCGCGACGCAGGGGGGTGGAAGGGGGGGGGGAACGGCGCCAAATTCAAAAAAGTAAACAAACACTATACATACAGTACACTGTAATCTTATAGATTACAGTACTGTATGTAAAAAATACACACCCCCCATGTCCCTAGTGGTCTGCCCTGTACACTAAATGTCCTTTTATATAATAAAAACTGTTCTTTCTCCCTGCAAACTGTAGATTGCCCATAGCAACCAAAAGTGTCCCTTTATGGCAAAAATTGTTTTAGAGCAGCTAAAAAACTGCGATAATAAATCAGAATCACTTGCAGAATTTAGCGATAGCGATTTGTGGGGAAATTCGTCATAAAAAAAAAAAAAAATAATGACAGCAAAAATTCTGCAACTGAGCAAATTTCAGTGATTTTGATTTGATTACATTATTGAATAATTTTTACTATAATTATATTATTATTTGTTATAATTTTTTATAATTATTTATTATATTATAATTTTTAATAAAAAAAATAAATAAATCATACCCGGGATGCCTATTAGACTCTTGTTTGGATAGATTTCAGTGAGTTATTCCTAAGAATTACAAGCCTACAGTATAAAACGCCAAATTCCCTTGCAAATAATGGTACCGCTTTCAGCACCTAAAATCTGAAAGAATCATACCGCCAGGGAGGTTAAGCATCTCAAATTGCCAAAAGCAAAGCACCCTCTCCTCCCAGCACAAATCTTCATTCCCTCATCCAAAAATTTCTCATTCCAGCACAAATCTTCACCCCACCTCTAAAATTCCCCCTCCTGTCACAAAGCTTCACCGCTCAAATCCTCTGCTCTCAATACAAATTCTGTTCCAAAAAACAAATATTAATCTGCTCAATCAAAATATCTCATCCCAGCACAAATATTCATTCCCATCCACAATTTCTTCTTCCAGCATAAATCTTCTCCCTGCCCCAAAAACTCTCCTCCCGGCATAGCTCTTCATTACCATTAATATTCAATCTCTGACTATAACAGTAAATCTAACAGCAATACGATCATACATGAAAATCATTCTATCTACCGGTATAATCACCATTACATGTAGTGCAAAACAAAACAACAGATCTAATGGCAGGATCAACAGGTAATAAAACGATGATATGGAGAAACAAAAACTGCTGCTTTCCTGCTACTGCATTATATATATCATTTTTTATTATTTTTTTTGCCCATATTTATCCTGTCTCTACTGATGTAATGTACAATAGAAAACTAGAATATAATAAATATTAGCCTTCACTATCTCCAGAATTACTGGAATTTACAGTGGCGGAGCATCCATAAGGGGTGCACGGGCGCCACCCCCTCTCTCCTTCCACCCCTCTAAAACCAATAGATAATTTCATGCATTGCATGAATCTATCTATGGTATTTTATTGAATCACCGGATTAGAGCCAAAGGCTCTAATAGGTGTCAAAAAAGGTGAACAGCGAGTGCCATGCTAGGCGCTAGCAGTTAACTCAGCTGTGTATTAGGAAAGCGAATGAATATTCGCTTTCCTAACACTGAACTACCTCTCCGTCAATCAGTTGCTCGGGTCTGTTACCTGTCACCTGATTGGCTGAAATGACAGGCGCTGTGATTGGATGCCTATCAGGTGTCCAATCATACCAGAGGATGGGAATAGAGGATGGGAGAAGACATCGAGGAGAGTGGAGAACACAGCCACCGTGGCCTGCTGCCCCACTGAGACAGGTAAGTGCCGGGAGGGCGGGGGATGCACACTGGTAGCATTTGATGGGCACAGTAGCGTTAATTGATGGGCACAGTAGCGGCAATTGATGGGCACACTGGCAGCAATTGATGCGCACACTGGCAGCAGTTGATGCGCACACTGGCAGCAATTGATGGGCAAAGTAGCGAAAATTGATGGGCACAGTGGTGGCAATTGATGAGTACAGTGGCAGAATTTGATGGGCAGAGTAGCAGCAATTGATGGTCACAGTGGCAGCGTTTGATGGGCACAGTGGCAGAAATTTATGGGTACAGTGGCTGCGTTTGATGGGCACAGTGGCAGCAATTGATTGCACAGTGGCTGCATTTGATGGGTACAGTGGCTGCGTTTGATGTTTTTTTTTTTTTTTTTCAGTTTGTTTGCGCCCCCATAAAAAAAATTGAGCACCAAACACCACTGGATTTGTATGCTGTATTTATTACTAATAGCTGGGGGCAGTGTATCAAGTAATGTGTATTTATGGGGAAGGGGGTGGAGGGGTTTCCTATTGCTTATCCCTTTTAGAGGTATATTTAATAGAAACCAACTGAATAATGATTACAGTTTGAAATTGGGGCATACGGTATGTGGAAAAGCAGGCTCACTTTCATACATACCACAACAACAACAAACATTTGCTTATGCATCAGACAAGTTATAGGCAACAAAGCCAAGGCCCAGGGGTCACAGCAGGCAGAAAAGATTGATATGTGAGTGTTGTCAGAGGTTAGACAATGCAATGTGAGCATGACCAGCCAAGTCAAAGGTCAAAGAAGATAGTTTGCATTAAGTCTGTTAACGCAAGCCAGGGGTCACAGATCTGGTGCTGTAAGGTAGGTCAGAAGGTTATTGCTGGCTCGACTTGCTGAAATACATCATGCCTGAGCAGCAGCCAATCAGGTTAGCAAGAACTGGCTCCCCCAAAAAATCACCTGCTGAAATGGGTTGTAAGATTAGTTTTCCTAGTTAACATAATAGGGTGAACAGGTTCCAGGTGTTGCAGGTGTTATGGCTTAATTAGCTGATTAGAGTGGGACACTTTGAGCCTAGAATATTGCACCTTTTCATAATAATCTAGATCTAATCTGAGATTGCGGATTTGGGGTTTTCATAAGCTGTAAACTATAATCATCACAATTATGACGAATCACGGCTTGAACTATCTTGCTTTTCATTTAAGGATTCTATCTCATATATTAGCTTTACCTTTTAAGTTGCATTAGTGAAATGAATGAACTTTTGCACGATATTCAAATTTTTCGAGTTTCACCTGTATGACAAAAAATCTATTTCTGGTTCACATTCAAATTTCCAACAGATAGTCTCACATTTATATCAAGCACACTTTGATATGATGCAGAATCGATAGTTGGCTGAATGATTGCAAGTTCCCCAGGCCCTGAAGCAGCAAAGCGACCCCAAACCATAAGGCCTCGTACACACGAGGCAATCCATTTGTTCAAAACGGTCGGACCGACCGATTTGAACAAATCTGTCTGATAGGATTTTGGTTTGCTCGCGTGTACACACGAGCAAACCAAAATTCCCGCCAGCAGACAGCACGCTGACGTGTCGGTGACGTGGCGGTGACGTTGACGCCGCCACGTCACCACACCAGGAAGTAAAACACTTCCGCGCATGCGTCGAAACCATTCGGCGCGTGTGCGAGAAGACATGTCTGCTGGTTAGCGTACTAACCAGCAGACATGTCGGCCGGACGGGTTCCCAGCCGACAGATTGGTAAGCATGCTTTCCAATTTGTCGGGTGGCCAAATCCGTCGGCTCGCCCGTACACACGATCGAATCTGTCTGCTGAAACGGTCTAGCAGACCGTTTCCAGCAGACAGATTTGATCGTGTGTACGAGGCCTTAAAGATTCATCACCATGCTTTAGCCCTGGTTGGTTCACACTGGGCTGCGGGGGTGAAGCTGTGCAAGTTCAGCTGAACTCACACGATTTCACTCCCGCTGGCAGTCACGATTTCGGCCGCGATTTAAGAGACATCTGTGCAGGTTTCTGCACAGATGTCAATGTAAATCGCAAAAAGTAGTACAGGAACTACTTTTTGAAATCTGTGCAGCGCCGCAGATGCGGCGTCGCACCGATTAGGACGGTGTCATTGCCGACAATTGCCGCTGATAAACACAGTGGGGGTTATTTACTAAAGCTGGAGAGTGTAACATCTGGTGAAGCTTTGCATAGAAACCAATAATCTTTCAAAAAAAAGCCAAAGGTTAATCAAACATGCTGAGGTTAGAAGCTGATTGGCTACTAAACACAGCTGTATCAGATTCTAAGTGAACCAGTTTTAGCATATATACCCCAGTGAAACATGGCAAATAATTCTTATTCCCCACCAATAGTGCTACACGGTATATCAAAGGCAGAAGCCAACCCAGTTAGTAAAGGGTCTCTTAATGTATTATTACTTAATGGAGTTGATAACCAATAAAGTGAGTTAAAAAATATTATGACACAGTTCAGCTGGTTAACTGTGAGGCTAGATATAAAGGGGCATGGGCTGCGCAGACTGGTATAAACAATAGCAGTGCGGTTTTTAAAAAGGAGTACCAGCCAGGTAACCCTAGGTCGGACTTTTAAGGCACAGTAAACAATGGAGAAGTAAGAAAAAAATGACAATATTTTATTGAAAAAAATTATTACATGGCATGAAAAGAGCATTAGAAAACAAGTAAAAAATCATATATAATGTATCATTATATATGAGTTTTAACTTGTTTTCTAATGCTCTTTTCATAATATTTTTTTTCAATAAAATATTGTAATTTTTTTCTTACTTCTCCATTGTTTACTGTGCCTTAAAAGTCTGACCTAGGGTTACCTAGCCGGTACTCCTTTTTGAAAACTGCACTGCTATTGTTTATACCGATCTGCCCTTTATATGTAGCCTCAGGCGGCGTACACACGGCAGAGAACCTCGACGGGCAGAACACATCGTTCCGCCCGTCGAGGTTCTCTGCCTGCCATCAGATTCGGCGACCCGCCCGTCGGGAATGGCAACCAGCCATTCATCCCGACGGGCCGTCGAGCAAATAGAGAACATGCTCTCTATTTCGGCTCGACGGCATTCCCGACGGGATGCTCGCCGAGAGCATACACACGGCCGAGGTTCTCGGCAGAATGCGGCTCCCAGCGAGGTTCTCGCTGGTTTCTAACGAGAACCTCGGCCGTGTGTACGCCGCCTCACAGTTAACCAGCTGAACTGTGTCACTGTGTTGGTAGTAGTGCGGTATAGACTGATAGAATACCAGATTGCTATGAATGAATGGGAATTGGGTGCTATGTTAGGCCTGGTCTCAGTGGCATATGTACAGCTAACAGTACAAGGTTGGTCATCGGCCCTCTCACCAACTCCTGATTGCCAATGGGCTCTTGCGATGGAAGTGACCCCTTTGGTATGCTTCTGGGATGGCTGTAACCTGAACAGTGGCAGCAGAAGGTCTGGTGAATGCTCCAGTCTCTTAGTGGCAACCCTGAAAGATTGATTAGACTCAGAGTTTCTAAACTACAGCAGTCCCCTCTCCACTTCAGGCTTTAGTAGATTTACTTGTTCTCCCTTCACTTGCACCAACAAGTCTGGATGCTAGGACTTCTGTGACGCAGAGAGAGTGGGCTTTCCAAGTCAATTCAATAAAAGCTCCTGCTTTCACAGGGTCTTGTGTTGCCTATAACTCAGAAAGCTGGTTTTGTCAATACCTGGTTACAACCTCAAACTATACCCCCAGGGTTCCAGGTGTCGAGGTCTCTGAGTTCACTAGACTTAGGTCTTCCCCTGATGGCCAGAAGAGTGTTGAATGGTTCAACATTACCAACACAAAGAGAAAAGTCAACAAGGAGCAATGTCTTCTTCATATTGTCATAGTCCAACATCTGGCTACACACATGTGGGTTGGCGTGGGTTGGCTAGGTGCATTGGGGTGACATTTAAAATAAATGTCAGCATACTGTAGTACCGCTTTATGCCTTACTGAGTGTTGGTAACTTGTAGTAAAAATGTTTTATTGCACGTTTTGGCAATGCAAAGATGTGAATCCAATCTAAAACAAAAGTTAGAAATGGGAAATTCTGTGCCCGTCTGAGCCAGTGATACCAAAGAAATTAGCATTTAAGCGCAATCTGAATATAGCAATCATAACTTTGTAAAGCACTGCACAAACTGTTGGTGCTATATAAATCCTGTATAATAATAATATACCAAATATAGGTGCAGCAACTTAAAGCGGGGGTTCACCCTAAAACTATTTTCTAGCATTACAATGAGCTCAGTCTTTACATTGACACTATGCCTAATTTTTTATTTATTTTTTGCTGTACATACCTTCGTACAGCTATTTTCACCCGCAGCTTCCAGGTTGTGAATCCAACGGGACTGGGTGTTCCTAACAAGCTGGTGATTGACGTGATGACAAAAAAATAGCTCCCCCATCCCATAAGGTGCGTCACGATTGCCGAAAGAAGCCGAACGGCAAGTTGGCGCTATGCTGGGCCTGCGCACCACCGGCTTCTTTCGGCAATCGTGACGCTCCTTATGCGATGGGGGAGCTATTTTTTTGTCATCACGTCAATCACCAGCTTGTTAGGAACGCTCAGTCCCGCGGGATTCACAACCCGGAAGCCGCGGATGAAAATAGCTGTACGGAGGTATGTACAGCAAAATAAAAAAAAATTATGCATAGTGTCAATGTAAAGACTGAGCTCATTGTAATGCTAGAAAATAGTTTTAGGGTGAACCCCCGCTTTGAGAGGGACAGGGGGGTCTTGTTGCTGTATTCTTTTATTGAGGTCACATATTTTACAACTTTTTGGAGTATTTCCTAATAATCAATATACAGTGCCTTGAAAAAGTATTCATACCCATTGAAATTTTTTACATTTTGTCATGCTACAACCAAAAACGTAAATGTATTTTATTGGGATTTTGTTTCAAAGTTTTTATTGGTATTTCAGAAAAATTAATACAGTAAGAATATTAATAAACATCAACTCATCTAGATAACAATTGGTAGGAGATTGATAATAATGTATAACGATCATAGGTCACTGATGGAGCAAGTGAACAAAGTTTTCAATTTCAATATCAGAATATCACATCAAAAACAGAATGTTAAACGTTAAAAGAAAAGAGTGTAAATTAAAAATACTTGAAGAATTTTTTTTTTTATAAATGTTAGATAAAGGAGAGGGAGGTAAGGGGGAAGAGGCAAAAAAGACAGAATGTTATGCAAATCTAAAAGGACTAAAGCATTATCTTAGATATTTCTTCAACAAGGGGACAGGTATCAAAATTATAATAAAGGCAGGCACTTTATACTTTGCATTTATTTTGAAATATAACTTGGGGTCTTTAGACAATTTCTCCTTTGAATACAGTGCCCTGAAAAAGTATTCATACCCCTTGAAAATTTCCACATTTTGTCATGTTACAACCAAAAAACGTAAATGTATTTTATTGGGATTTTATGTGATAGTCCAACACAAAGTGGCACATAATTGTGAAGTGGAAGGAAAATGATAAATGGTTCTCCAAATATTTTAGAAATAAATTAGTGAAAGGTGTGGCATGCATTTGTATTCAGCCACCTCAGTCAATACTTTGTAGAACCACCTTTCTCTGCAATTACAGCTGAAAGTTTTTTTGGTTATGTCTCTACCAGCTTTGCACATCTAGAGAGCGACATTTTTGCCTGTTCTGTGCAAAATAGCTCAAGATCTGTCAGATTGAATGGAGAGCATCTGTGAACAGCAATTTTCAAGTTTTGCCACAGATTCTCAATTAGATTAAGGTCTGGACTTTGACTGGGCCATTCTAACACATGCATGTGCTTTGATCTAAACCTACTGGCTGTATGTTTAGGGTTGTTGTCCTGCTGGAAGGTGAACCCCCGCCCCAGTCTCAAGTCTTTTGCAGACTCTAAAAGGTTTTCTTCTAAGATTGCCCTGTATTTGGCTCCATCCATCTTCCCACCAACTCTGACCAGCTTCCCTGTCTCTGCTGAAGAAAATAATTCCTACAAGAAAATGCTGCCACCACCATGTTTCACGGTAGGGATGGTATGTTAGGGGTGATGTGCAGTGTTAGCTTTCGGCCACACATAGCGTTTTGCTTTTAGGCCAAAAAGTTTAACTTTGGTATCATCTGATCAGAGCACCTTCTTCCACATGTTTGCTGTGTCCCCCACATGGCATCTCACAAACTGTAAACAGGACTTATGGCTTTCTTTTAACAATGGTTTTCTTCTTGCCACTATTTCATAAAGGTCAGATTTGTGGAGTGCAAGACTAATAGTTGCCTTGTGGACAGATTCTCCTACCTGAGCTGTGGATCTCTGCAGCTCCTCCAGAGTTACCATGGGCCTCTTGGCTGCTTCTCTGATTAATGCTCTCCTTACCTGGCCTGTCAGTTTAGGTGGACGGCCATGTCTTAGTAGGTTTGGAGTTGTGCCATACTCTTTCCATTTTCAGATGGATTGAACAGTGCTCCTTGAGATGTTCAAAGCTTGGGATCAGATCAGAGTAAAGGCTGAATACAAATGCACGCTACACTTTTCAGAAATGTATTTGTAAAAATGTTGGAAAATCATTTGTAATTTTCCTTCCACTACACAATTATATGCCACTTTGTGTTGGTCTATCACCAGAGGCATATCTAGTGAAAATAGCACCTATGGCAAGCTCTGTCAAAACATTTGAAACCCATCTTTCAGATAACCTTAACAAAAAAAAAACATATCCTCTTTATGGATAAATATGGGGTTTATTAGACCCCTGATCCCTCCTCTGCCATCCAAGGCCAGGTAAATGCAGAACCAATACTGGAAGTGATGAAATCTTCATTACTTAAGGCCTCAGTTTTCGCAGAGGAGAGGGAGAAACTGATGTTCTGCCTTCTTCTTTGTGCTCTGCCAATCCGACCAGATGGAATGGGAGAGCCTGGGAGAACAGGGGAGGGCTGTGGCTGAATGCAGCAGGGATAGCGCTACCATTGTCCATTAGCAAAGGTGCTGAAAAGGAGATCCTGCCTATGCTCGGGAGGAGGGAAGAAGAGACCCTCAGACCCTGGTAAGTGCCTTGCTGCCCAGCCACTCAAAAGCGCCCCCTTCATATGGCACCCATGGCACTTGCCATGGCTGCCATACCCTAGATACGCCACTGTCTATCACATAAAATCTGAATAAAACACATTTAATGTTTTTGGTTGTAACATAACAAAATGTTGACAATTTCAAGGGGTATGAATACTTTTTAAAGGCACTGTAACCTACAGCATTTAAGGTTCAAATGAGTTCAATGTCTGGGGTCGGGCCCCCCAGCCCCTTTTCTTTTGAATGGTTATAGACTTTTCCTGGAAAGGGTAGTCTGGAATGTTCTAGTCAGTTTCATTGTGGGCACTTCTAATCCAGTTGCTGCTGCTCTATGCATTCAGCTGTCACGTAGCCCAAGAGATGACTCAGCTCTGACTTACTGAATTATTTGCCAATGGATTTCCCAGTATGTCAGCTCAGCTGCTGCACGCAGCCTATCCCTGACAGCCAAGTACAATACACATGCACATCTCACTATAAAATCCTCTTCAGATGGGTTCAGGGCAGGATAACATTCAAACAGTTCAGGCTGTTATTCTCTATTGCTGTAAATGGCCTTTTCTTTAATTTACAAGCCTCTATTCTTCTGGAACACTGGCTCTCAATTGGCTGACTAAGACATGCAGTGTTCTTTGCTGGTAAAGTAAAATCTTTACTAGACCTGTTGCTCTATGTGGCTTGAGCTATTTAAAGGGACTTATATGCCACATTATATTTCAGGGGCAGTAAACCTAAACCCTTTTACCAAGTTTGTGCCCTGTAATTAATAGTGATGAGCGGAATACGCCATATTCGATTTCGCGATATTTCGCGAATATTTCGAAGAATATTCGCGAATATTCGTTAATATCGAATATTCGTGATATTAAAAAAAAAAAAAAAAAAATGTGAATTTTCGCCATTGCGAATTTTCGCTAATGCGAATTTTCGCTAATGCGAATTTTCGCTAATGCGAAATTTCGCGTTTTTTTTTTTTTTTTTTTATAAAATATCACGAATATTCGATATTTACGAATATTCGGTATATTTTATTAAAAAAAAAAAGCGAAATTTCACATATGCGGTCGCGAATATTCGTAAATATCGAATATTCGTGATATTTTATAAAAAAAAAAAAAAATGCGAAATTTCGCCATTGCGAAATTCGCGAATGCGAAATTGATTGCGAATTTTTTGCGAATTTTTGTTCGAAATAGCGAATATTCGCCGCGATATTCGAGATATTCGCGAATACTCGAATATGCAATATTCGTAGCGAATATTCGCAATGCGAATATTCGTGAGCAACACTAGTAATTAACTGCTTGCCATTTAATGTACATAAATAAACATCCTGGGTGGCAAGTGGTTATACCAGGATTATGGTTGCAGCTGGAACCTTTAACCTGGTATGTTTTTTTTTACAGCTAGCAATCTGCTTTCCAGTAAAGTGGCTTTATAGTCACCCGTTCACTATTACATTGCCCAGAAGGGCACAATCTGTGTTTGATCAGATGCTTTGAAGGGCAGGGAAGACAATGGGGTCTAAGAAAGGGTACCTGTCACTGCCCACTTACTGACCAGTCACATACCTGGTGCGTCACTGGATTTAAAGTGGTTATACCAGAATGATACCTGCAGGAGTACTGTTTTTGAGAGCCGACAGTCAGCTCTTCTGTAAAAGCAATCCTAGCAGCTAACTAGCTGTTGAATTGCTTTTACAAGCAGCAGGAGAAGATACCCCCCCCCCCCACACCCGATGCCTTCTGTTGCCTTGCCGGGATCTCCCGTTCTCAATCAACCAACCAGAACGTCTACCGCCTGATTACAAAGCCGAAACAAAGACTGCATCAGCTTTGTTTGGTTCTGTGATAAAGTAAACTGGAAACAATGATCTTAAATCACTTTTGGCTTCCCCAGATGTAAACAGAGCCATTTAAAAAAAAAAATCATAAGCATTCAATCACACCAATCTTGGTGTAATCAAATGCTTTTAAGGGCAGAGGAGGGATCTGGGGTCTTACCACAGATCTCTCCATTAAGAGTACTTGTCACATGTCACATATTGCTGTCACAAGGGGATGTTTACATTCCTTCTGGCAGCAATAAAAATAACCCCCCCCCCCCCCCCAAAAAAAAGTAAACATTTTTATTTAAAGTGCACCCGTGCTCATGCTCAAAGGCGACCACACGCATCGGTCCCGCACATATGCAAACAGCGATCATCTCACACATTTTAGAGATCACCACAAATGTCAAATCATGGGCAGTAACTCTGGCACCACACCAACTGTGTAAATGTAAAGTGGTAACCTGTAAAGCCTTCTAACCACTTAAGACCCGGACCAATATGCTGCCAAATGACCCAAGGGGTTTTTGCGATTCGGCACTGCGTCGCTTTAACAGACAATTGCGCGGTCGTGCGACGTGGCTCCCAAACAAAATTTGCGTCCTTTCTTCCCACAAATAGAGCTTTCTTTTGGTGGTATTTGATCGCCTCTGCGATTTTTATTTTTTGCGCTATATACAAAAATAGAGCGTCATTTTTGAAAAAAAATATATATTTTTTACTTTTTGTTATAAGAAAAAAAACAATAAACTAAATTTTAGTCATACATTTATGCCAAAATTTATTTAGCCACATGTCTTTAGTAAAAACAAATCGCAATAAAAAAAAAAAATAGCTACCTAGCGGGAACAGCGACACTAATACAGCGATCAGAAAAATGATCGCTTAGTGATGCTGGCAATAGGGAGTGAAAGGGTTAACTAGGGCAGTGATCAGGGGGTTAAAACTTTATTATGGGGGGTACGGGGCTACCCTGGACCTAACACTAACTGACTGTCACACTGACACTAAATACAGTAATCATACATGTATGATTACTGCATTCAGTGACACTGTGACAGGGGGAGGGGGGGCGATAGCGGGGGTTAAATGTGTTTATGTGTCTGTGTGTAAGTGTAGTGTTGGTGCAGGACTTACTGTGTTGTGATCTCTCCTCAGCGGTGGTTGAAAAAACCGCCGAGGAAGAGATCACATTGCTTCCTCCTTCCTGTGTTTACACAGGAGGAGGAAGTGACAGGGCGGGCCGGCGCGCGCATTGGCTGGGAGCGATCCGGAGGGGGCGGACAAAGACGAATAGCCGCCCCCTCTTGTCGGATCGCTCCTGCAGCCGCGCGGACCGCCGCATGTACGGGGGGGTCCGATCGGACCCCCGATCCCCCCCAAGGCACCAACGTATATATACGTTGATGTGCCTGTCGGTGCCATTCTGCCAACGTAAATGTACATGCGGCGGTCCTTAAGTGGTTAAAATGTTTCGCCCATCGATAGTAAAATGTACAATGTTTGCATGTTTGGTATCTCCTGGCTCAGTGTTCTATTATGTATTGTGTTATGTATTGTGTTTCTTTGCATTGAAATTGAAAAAAGTGTATTTTTTTCCCCAAAAAAGTGCATTTAAAATACCATGTGCACCAGTGGCGGCTGGTGCTCAATTTTTTTTGGGGGGTGCAAATAAACGAAAAATAAAAATAAACATCAATTGAAGCCTCACTGTGCCCATCAATTGCCGCCACTGTGCCCATCAATTGCCGCCACTGTGCTCATCAAACGCAGCCACTGTGCCATAAAATTGTCGCCAATGTGCCATAAAATTATCGCCACTGTGCCATGCCATCAAACGCAGCCACTGTGTTCATCCTTTGTCGCCACTGTGCCATACCATCAAACGCAGCCACTGTGCCACCAATTGTTGCCACTGTGTCATGCCAAACGCAGCCACTGCGCCATCAATTGTCGCCACTGTGCCATGCCATTGTCACCACTGTGCCCATAAATTGTTGCCACTGTGCCATGCCAAACTCAGCCACTGTGCCATCAATTGTCGCCAGTGTGCCATGCCAAATGCAGCCACTGTGCCATGCTATTGTCGCCACTGTGCCATGCCATTGTCGCCACTGTTCCCATCAATTGTCACCAGTTTGCCCCCTCAAAAACCGCCAGATTGCTTTCCCCCCCTGTCTCCCGGCACTTACCTTTCTCGGGTCAGTCATCCTCCCTCGATGTCTTCTCCCAAGTCCCGCTCTCGATGTTGCTTCAGCCAATCAGGTTACCCGTAACTAGAACCGGTGAACCTGATTGGCTGAGACGCCTGTCAGTGTTAACCAGGGAATGCACACCCCGTGGACACACCGCCACTGATGTGCACTAAAAAAATTCGAGCAAAAAATATTGACATGTAAACAAAAAGTGCAAGAAAAGGACTGGTCTTAAAGCGGATCTCCACCCTAAAGTGAAGATCCGCTGATCGGAACCCTCCGGCGTCACATTTGACACCTTTCGGGGGGGGGGGGGTGCAGATACCTGTCTAAAGACAGGTATCTGCACCCACTTCCGGCCCGCAGTCTCGGGCAAAAGACGGGCTTTTCCCGTTGTGTGCTGGGAACTCTCGGCTCCCAGCACACAGCGGGAGCCAATCGCCGGGTGCAGCGCGACTCGCGCATGCGCCGTAGGGAACCGAGCAGTGAAGCCGGAGCGCTTCACTTCCTGGTTCCCTCACCGTGGATGGAGGGGGGAGCAGCAGGGAGACGAGCGATCGCTCGTCCTCTGCTGCGGACGCCGCTGGACTCCAGGACAGGTAAGTGTCCTAATATTAAAAGTCAGCAGATGCAGTATTTGTTGCTGCTGGCTTTTAATATTTTTTTTTGGTGAACCATCCGCTTTAAAATTATTAAAAAGTGTAAAAATTATTTTTCAATAAAAAAATGTAAATACTATTTTTTTTTAAAGCACCTGACCCCCATGCTCACGCACAACATGAAAATAGGTCTTGCAAGAATGTTTAAATGGTGCACAACATGTGTGGAGTATCGCCAAGTACATTGTAGTGACAAAAATAATTACAGCACCATAGGTTGTGTTTAAATCTAAATTGATAATATATAAATGTAGAGGATGGTTGCTACTAGTCACTAACATCCACCATATCACCCTGCTTCCAGACCTCCATCTATCATCTCAGAGACAATGAACAGTAATTTGCGTTGTTTTGGTTATTGGGGGATATAACTCGGTTTGGGGAAAGGGAATATGGGATGCCCATAGAACATGTTGCTTTCCCATCATTTACAGTCACTTCCCCTGCATAACCCATGCAGACTATTGCTCCTCCTCTGCATAAACTCCTGCCGACTATTGCTCCCAGGACTTCTCTCCTCCTGCACAAAACTTCCACTGTAGACTATTAATCTTCCTGTCCCATCATCTTCACTTGACAAAAACATTAGATGCTGCGATCTAGCACTTCATTCTCCACGTCTCCCAGGCGACAACTCCCCTCCAGTGGGCTGGATCTGAGATTATTGGGGAGGCCTTCCCCCTGCCAATTCCAGTTGGGGATTGGTCAGGGCTCCTCACATGAGCCCCATGTCACTTCAGTCCTGTGCCCTGCCCCTCTTTCAGAACATTCTCCTTGGAAGCAGGGGTGGCTCCCCAGAACTAAAGCACAGGTCACACCCACTGCTACACTAACCACTCCCCCATATCAAAACAAACAGGCTTAGCCTGAAGCATAGGCCTGCCTAAATGTACCTGCGCTGACAGCTTTCCTCACAAAAAATCCTCTCTAGCACCTACCTATGGTAGAGGGTGCTACATAAAGGCTTTTAAAATGTTGCATATGGCCAATTTTAGGTACCTTGGTTTGTCGCCATTTCACAGGTGTATACAGTTTTAGATCTTGACATGTTTGGTATCTGTTTACTTGATGCAACATCATCGTTTAAATCTCACCAAAAACTGAGTATTATACTGTGTTTGTATGCCATAAAATTAATTTAATTGTATTTTTTTCCCAAAAATTTGGGTCTGATAAACAGCTGCGCATATTTCATGCAAAATAAAATTGCAACAACCAACATTTTATTCTCCAGGGCCTCTGTCTTCAGAAAATGTATAATATTTAGGGGATCTAAATAATTTTCTAGCTGATTTTAACGCAATGTATGTGAATAATGACGAACTGGCCCGGAACTGCATAGAATTTAAATCAGCGGGATCTTTTTACTAAGAGAGGAGTGACAATTAGTTAGTCTAGCTCACTGAGCTTAGTAAATACGGTAAAGCTGTGTTTATTTCAGTCGATAAATCATACTTTGTATTTTTTACTTCCTTTACACAATTGGGTAATCAAAGTCTTGCCAGATTTACAAACATTCCCTTTGTAGGGTTAAATATTTTCCCAAGACATACTTCCCTACTCCACAAAAAATTACGCTGATGACACCCAGCTCTATTTGAGGGTGGGAGCGGGATCACTTGATACAGCCACAAAAAAAACTTACTGATTGCCTAAAAGGAGTGGAACGTTGGATGGGAGAAAACTATCTGGCGTTAAACAAATTAAAAACTGAAGTACTCGTGGTCAGGAGTGCCGTAAGCGAGATACCTCAAAATTGGACACTGCCATGGCAAGACATGGATGGTAATGGTCCAGGCTGCAGTAAAGTGGTTAAAAATCTGGGATTTTATATAGATGAGGATCTGCTATTTTTGCCACACATTAATCAAGTCACCAAGACTGTTATGTACAAATTAAAAGTACTACGTAGGATCCTTGTGTATTTAGCTCCTATGGATCGCCCTAAAGTTGTTGCTGCCCTGGTCTTTCCTCATTTAGACTATGGTAATGCACTTCTAGTGGGCATCCCGGGAACATATATACAAAAACTACAAAAATTACAAAATTTTGCAGTTCGTATTGCAACTGGACTGAGAAAAAGAGATCCAACATCAGAACAATTAAACAGTCTGGGGTGGTTAACTGTCGATAAACGCATTAAATTAAAAATAGCATGTTTAATGTATAAAACATTTAATGCTATGACGCCAAAATATATAATGGATAAGGTTGTCAAACATGTTCCAACGCGACAGCTACGCGAAGATGGATATTATCGCGTAAACATCCCAAAAATAAAGAATATCCGAATTGGTGGTCGCTCATTCTCATACCAAGCGGCGGTGCAATGGAATGCTCTGCCGATTGATATTAGAAGGGCAAAAACTTTTAACCAATTCAAAAAAATGATGAAAGGTCACCTACGCAACCCTGGATCTGATTAGATTATGTAGTTTGATTGAGTACTGTATATAGAAAAATGTAGTCAGTGATATTTGGTATGTGAATTTTGTAATCTAACTCTAAAAATGAACTATTTTAGATATGGATGCCCTAGATGAATGAAAAGTTAATTAACCTAAATGTATATTAATGGACTCAATGTGACAAATTTTTTTCCTCCTTTTAATCATGTTTTAGATTTTCTATGTTTTTGTGTACCTATATGTCTGAACTATGTTGATTTTGTTTCTGATGGCCTCGCAACGAAACCATTAAATTTGTTGTAAAGCGAGTAATTAAGAAATAAAAACAAACAACAAACAAACAAACAAAAGCCAAAACTTGTATTCTTTGATTTACATACAGCGGTGAAGGGGTTAAAACTTCTATCGGGTTTTTCTTGCAGTCTGTGTCCTCACTGGGGAGATTTATATTTGTTCTGGTGACCATTGTTAAGAAATAAAAACTCCCAAATTTTGCATTATCACCAGAATAGAGAAACAAACTTTGAATGGGGATATTTTCTTCTGATAACAACAGCCTAAGAAAGGAAATTCCCTCACTTTCTGTTGTGTATCTATGCAGGAAAGGAAGGGAAACCTTCCAATGAAACACAGCAAACAATAAAACAAAACAAAAACTAACAGGGATTAAAGACATTCTATAATAAATTTACACCAGTGAATGGTTGGCTATATACAGCCATGACAGTGTCATTTAACCAGTTCAGCTCTCACACCTGTAATTCTAGTAGAGCGAGTTTTATATTTTTAATCTGTATTCAGCAATAACTTTATCATTACTTACAGTAAATCGTGTTTATGCAAGGCTTCCATTTGGGAATATTGTCTTGAAAAAAGTTTTTTTTTTTTTTATGCAATCCATAAGTTAAAAACTAAAATATAATATATATGCCATGTTTCCCCAAAAATAAGACCGGGTCTTATATTAATTTTGCCTACAAAAAACACACTAGGGCTTACTTTCAGGGGATGTCTTATTTATTTACGGCATGTAAAATGACGATCTTAAAAGTGGTTGTAACCCTAAAAAAAAATTATATATATATATATATATATATATATATATAATATATATATATATATATATATATATATATGTGCTTGGTGCCGTGTCATTTACCCCTTGTTCTAAAAATCCTGGATTAAATCAATAAAATATTCCTGTGTCCCCTGACTTATCCCCCTCTTCCCCAGTCAGGTCAGTATTTTGACATAATTAAAAAAAAAAAACATCTTTCTTTATGTAATCGGTTTTAATAAAAAGATTATACGGTACTGGTATAAGTGTGTATACTGGCAGTGTGTCTCCCTTTGCAACAGTTTTCGGAAATACGGTACCTTTCCTAGAGATCCCCTGGGCCTGCACGTGATCTTCTCCCTGATCTGAGATCCCTGCTGAATTCAGCCCGCTCCAAGCTCTGAGAAGGGAGGGGCCCCAGACGTCAGCCAGATGGAGGGAAGAGCCGAGATCCTGCTGACCTCAGCCCGCTCCGAGCTCTGAAAAGCAAAGGGCTACAGATGTCAGCCGGGAGGAGAGAAAGAAACCTCTGGCAGAGCAGTGGCTGTAAATATGGGATTACTGTTAAATACAGTTACAAAGGGAGACACACACTGCACCTAATACCAATTTTACAGTTTTTAATGAATGTTACTAGGGCTTATTTTAGGGGTAGGGCTTATATTGCAGCCCTCCCTGATAATCAGGCTAGGTGTTATTTTCAGGGTAGGGCTTATTTTCGGGGAAACACAGGGCCAGATTCAGATACACTTAATATTGCGCTGCGTAATCGAAATACTCTACGCTGCCGTATTTTACCAGGCTCTACACCGAATTCTGGTAGATTTTTGCCCGTACGCTACGGCGTAGTCTATTTTTCGCCGCGTAATCGAAATACGCGATTAGGGGGCGTGAAGCATTTAAATTAAGCGTGTCCCCGTGGCGATCGAACTGCGCATGCTCCGTTCAGAAATTTCCCGCCGTGCATTGCGTGAAATCACGTCGTTACGTCATTCGTTGTTTGAGTAACGTCGTTTACGAACATTCCTATTCCCGGACGACTTACGTAAAAAATAATAAAAGACGTCTGAAAACGTAGAAATTCGACGCGGGAACGACGGCCATACTTAACATGGGCTGTCTAATATTAGAGCAGCAAAAAGCTGGTATAGTGTTACGCAAAAAAAAGATGACTAAAGGTGCCGTAAGAGATTGCGAATGAAGATCGTAATTTCGGGGATCGCCGGCAAAAGCTCATTTGCATACCCCGACGCGGAAAACGTCGGGAAGTCCACCCAGTGGCCGCAATTTTATTGCAGCGTAGATCCGAAGGCGTACGAACACGTAATCCAGTCGAATTGAAGCCCGCAGCTGTCTATTCATGGTTTGAGGTTTCCGACTAGCTAAAAAACGTGCGTAATTTGAAATTACTCCAGTCTAACACCAGTTAGACAGGAGTTACGGCTCTCTGAATCTGGCCCACAATATATATATTTTACGTTGAACAATCTTAAAAAAAAAAAAACTGTTATTGTAGACAACGTACAAGTTTTTTTGTAAAAAACTTTACAATGATCTGTTTCAGAATCATAGTTTTAGTGTTATTTTACAAAATAACACTAAAATCATGATTCTGGAACAAATCAGTTAAGCCCCGTACACCCGATCGGAAATTCCCATCGGAGTTTAGATAGAGAACGTATTCTCTTTTACTCGGATGGAATTCCATCAGAATTCCGATGTGATTTTGGTCAGACAAAGGTCCGATCCTGTGTACGGGGCTTAAGTGTCGTTGTGTTTTAGGTAGGATAAAAAAAAAAAGAAGCAAAATGTGCGCTATTGTTTTTGGGCTGTACTACGGATACATACTAAATACACATATGTGGTATTGCTGTGATCGTCAGGAACAGGAGAATTTAATTTAGGTTATTCTTTGGTGGTAGGATATGGTAGTTCCAAGAAATATACAGCTAAATTTCAAAAATAAATAATGTTTTGTGTTTTTCACTATTTTGGGGCATTTTTTCCTTGATTATATATAAAATGCATGAAATATCCATTACCCTTTACCACCAAATGAAAGCCCAATTTGTCCTGAAAAAAATTTGGTATAATCCACCTGGATGCATACTTTCACTTTTTTTAAAAGTCAACACAAAAAAAATAAAAAACTAACAAACTAACAAAATAATAAAAATAAACGAAAGACAAATTTTAAATATTAATAAAATTAAACGTAGTTAAATATTAACCACTTCAATACCATGCACTTTTGCCCCTTCCTGCCCAGGACAATTTTCAGCTTTCAGTGCTGACGCACTTTTAATGACAATTGCGTGGTCATGCAACACTAAATTTTTATAATTTTCATTCCACAAATCAAGCTTTCTTTTGGTGGTATTTGATCACCACTGGGGTTTTAATTTTTTGTTAACCACTTCCCGCCCGGCCTATAGCAGAATGACGGCCGGGTGCCCTTGTGCTGCCTGGGTTCAAGAATAAAAAAAGCCCCCCCAAACAAAAAAACACACCCACTAAAAGGCTCCCACATACATTTTTTTATATCATGATAATTATATACTCATCAGTGCCCACCAGTACAGACCATCAGTGTCTATCAGTGCCACCTCATCATTGCTCACCAGTGCAGCCTTTAGACCAGCTAGAAAACAGCAATAATAAATCACTTGCAGAATTGAGCAATAGTGATTTGTGGGGAAATTCGTCATCAAACATTGAAAGTGACGAAAGCGACAATTCTGCAACTGAGCAAATTTCAGTGTTTTTGATTTGATTACATTATTAAATATTATTTATTATTATTATTATATTATTATTTGTTATAATTATTTATAGTTATTTATTAAATTATAATTTATGATTTTATTATTGTTAAGAATTACAGGCCTACAATATAAAACGCCAAATTTCTATGCAAAACAATGAACCACTTTGAGGCCCCGTACACACAAGCAAATAGATTTGTTCAAATCGGTCGCACAGACCGATTTGAACAAATCTGTCTGCTGGGATGTATTGGTTTGATCGTGTACACACGATCAAACCAAAATCCCCGCCGGCAGACAGCGCGCTGACGTGGCGGTGATGTGGCGGTGACGTTGACCCCGCCACTTCACCGTACCAGGAAGTAAAACACTTCCATGCATGCGTCGAATCCATTCGATGCATGTGCGGGCAGATATGTCTGCTAGCAAATCCGTCTGTTTGTCCATACACACGATCGAATCTGTCTGCTGAGACGGTCTGTCAGACCGTTTTCAGCAGATAGATTTGATCGTGTGTACGCGGCCTTAGAAGCAAAAATCTGACATAATCATACCGCAAGGGAGGTTAACCAACACACAACACATACCAGTATACCACAATGCACCTACCATAGGTTGCAAAGTGCAGAGGAAAAAAAAGTGCATGTGTGTGCTTTAGTTCTCTATGCTGCATTGGCAGGCCATTCATTATTTTTTTTGTTTTCAAAAAAGTTTTATTTGGAAGACATGTAATAAAACAGTTCAGTACAATGCTTTGGGATAGAAATAACAGAGAGAGTGTAAAATAATGGCCAAACATAAGAGAGGGTTGGGAGCATGGATACAATGAGGGTATATAGAAAGATAGTGGGGATATACATAGCCAAGAATATGAAAGCAGTGGTTATATTTGAGGCAAGTAGGGGTGAGAGATACACTGTTGGTTAAGGATATAAGTGGGATCAAGCTATCGGCAATTCTTAGTATATTAGAAAGATAGTGGGTGCAGGGGAAGTTTAGGGTATCAGAGACCAAAAAATCAATTTACTAGTAAAGAGATGCATAGTGTCAAACAGAGTGTGGTGGATTCTTTCAGAGAGTCTAATAGGGGTCCTCATACGGCCCTCCATTCAGGAACTACATTTCCCATCATGGATGTCTGTGAATAACCTGCCTCATGGGATTTGTAGTTCCAACAGCTGGAGGGCCGTAGGAGGATCCTGTCTAATAGATTTCTGGAAATAACCTGGGGCCAGTTGTGATTTCAGGCAATCATCCATTGTATAGCACTGATTAGAGAATGGATCAGTCTGTTACATGGGGGTGGAACCTCGGGGACCGTGGCATAGAGTAAACATATAGATGGGGTGAGGGAGATTTTGTTGTTGAGAGTGCTTTCTAGTCTGTTTATAAGTGCAAGCCAAATAGGATCTAAGTGCTTGCAATCCCAAAAAATGTGGAAGTAGTTACCAACCTCTGGGCAACATCTGAAGCAGCTCGGGGAGGTATTGGGATAGAAGGAGTGAATTTTAGCGGGGGTCATATACCACCTGGTAAATATTTTTAGGGGGGTTTCTCTGAAGGCCGCAGCACGGTTACTCTTACGGAGATTATCAGTCATATTGGCCCATTGGTCAAGAGTAAAAGTGGAGTTAAGTTCTGATTTCCAGCGCAACATTGGGGCTGATTTTTCTGGCTGGAGAGAGGTAATAAGGTTGTTATAGAAACAAGAGATTAGATCTTTGTCTCTGGGGCAGGTTGTGCAGATATGTTCAAACAGTGTACTAGGAGGGGAAATTTGTGTGGAAAAGTATAGTGAGAAGAAGTCTCTGATTTGTATGTATTGGTGGAAACAGGAGGGTGGAAGGTTAAATTTGAGTTGCAGGGAAGCGAAGGTGAGAAATTTTGAGTTGAAAGTGAAGGATTTCAACGTGGTGAGATCTCTGGAAATCCAGACATCAAAAGGGGTCCTGTCTGGAAATGCGAGGGGGAATCTGGGGTCTCCGAGAAACGAAGCAAGGGGAGGGGATGGGGAGGAGAGATTGTGTTTAAGTTTAATTTTTTTCCAAATTTGCAGCATTTGGGCAATTATTGTGTTTTTCTTGGAGAAAGCATGGTGTGGTATTATGTTTAACCACAAAATGCCCCTAATGTTCAGGGGCAATATCGAAGATGTCTCAAACCTGAGCCATGGGATGTCTGGGTCTGCGGAGAACCATTGAGCTAAATGTGCTAGTTTAGCAGCTAGGAAGTAGGACCATAGGTCTGGTAGACCGAGTCCACCATCACGTTGGGATCTATACATGAGAGAGTAGCTGCTTCTTGGTTTCTTACCATTCCAGATAAATTTGTTGATTTCCCTCTGCAGGGCTTCTAGGCGAGTTTTGGGGACATTAATGGGTAATGCTCTGAAGAAGTACAAGATCTTAGGAAGGATGGTCATTTTAAAAGCGCATATTCTGCCCAGGTAAGAAATATGATAGGCAGACCATATCTTAAGCAATGTACTAATGTGCGAGAACAAGGGGAGGTAGTTGGTTTTGTATAGCAGATTATGCGAGACTGTGATGTGAACTCCAAGATACTTAAGTGACGTGGAGGACCAAATAAAGTTAAAGTTTTGCTTCATGAGGGAAATAAGATCAGGGGAGCAGTTAATGGGTAGAATGGAGCATTTATTTGTGCTAATTGATAGGCCAGAGAGTTTATGGAAGGTGTTAAGTTCTGATAAAAGATTAGGAATAGAGGTATGGGGGTCTGTCAAGAATAAGAGAGCGTCGTCTGCATATAGACTAAGCTTAAATTGGTGGGAGTCTTTGTAGTAGCCGTGTATGTTAACGTTTTGTCTGATGGCGTGTGCAAGGGGCTCTATGGCAAGAGCAAAAAGGAGGGGAGAAAGAGGGCAGCCCTGTCTAGTACCCCTGCTAAGGGAGAAGAAGTCCGAGTTACTGCCAGGTATTCTGATTCTGGTCTTAGGAAGGTGGTAAAGGGCGTTAAAGCCATGAATAAATCTTTCTGAGATGCCAAATTTAGGGAGGAGATGGTTTAGATACGACCAGTTGACACTGTCGAATGCCTTGTGGATATCAAGGCTAAGTAGACATAAGGGGCGTGAGTGTAAGTTTGCGTCTTGTACTAAGTTAGTGACTAATCTAATATTATCAACAATCTGCCTACCCGGTATAAAGCCAGTTTGGTCAACGTGGATAAGGGAGGTGATCACCGAGGACAGTCTGTCTGCAAGTAATCTACCAAAGAGTTTTAGGTCGTTGTTAAGAACTGATATAGGGCGGTAGTTTTGCGGTACAGAATGGTCTTTTTGGGGTTTGGGTATTAGGGAAAGATTTGCCAGCAGCATTTCCTCAGGAAATTGACCGCCTAGTAGAATATAATTAAAAAGCTTGGTGAGACTTGGTACTAGAAGGGGGGCACATTTTTTGTAGTAAGCTGCTGTAAAGCCATCAGGACCGGGGGTGGTTGAAGTTTTAATAGATTTAATGATATCTAAGATCTCGGCCTCTGTGCATGGCTCATTCAGTGAGGAGATCTGAGAGTCATTTAATTTAGGGAGATGAAGGGAGTTGAGCCAATCTAAGGATGAGGGTTTGGGGTAAGTTTGAGGGCCAGATAGGAGATTTTTGTAGAAGGAGGTGAACACCTGAAGAACGTCTTGAGGGTGGGTGACCAAGTTGCCCCTTGCGTTCTTCAATTTGTAGACGTGGGGGGGGTTTGGTATCATGATTTAATTTGCGTGCAAACATTGTAGAGGCCGAATTTCCTTGCAACAGGAACTTGGCTTTAGAGAACCTGAGTGATTTTTCTGTATCCTCCGATAGCAGTGTGTTTAAGGCTTGTCTTTTAGTGTGGATAAGGTCGGTCAGTGCCGGTGAGGGGGAGGAATGCAATTTATTGTATAGGTCGCTCAACTCTCTAGTAAGGCATTTTATGTCAGTAAGTTTAGCTTTGTGTTTTGCTGTGGCAATATTTATTATGTGTCCTCTCAGGACCGCTTTGTGGGCCGCCCAAATAGAAGTGGAAAGCACCTCTCCGGGGACATTATCATGAAAGTAGTTTTCGATATGGGATCTAATTTGTTGGAGGGTGGAGGGGTCGGAGAGAAGGGAGTCATTAAGGCGCCATTTGAATGTGGTGGATGCTAGCCCAATGTGGGAGGTTTCAAATTCTACCATGTTATGGTCAGACCAGGGGCAAGGATGGATTGTTGCTTTAGATGAGTTGGCCAGGAGTATGGGAGTGCAGAACACATAGTCCAGCCTAGCGAAACAGTCATGAGGATAGGAATAATGTGTGTAGGCCCTAATGCCAACATTATGTGCTCTCCATGTGTCAATCAATTGGGACTTGTTGATGTGGCGGTTTATGGTTTTGGTGAAGGCTTTAGATGAGAGGGTTGGTCTGCTTCTGTCTAGTGAAGGGTGAGCGGTTAGATTAAAGTCACCACCAATGATCATATGTGGGGAGTTATAGAGATCGAGGGTATCAAAATTTTTTGTAAAGAATGAGGTTTGAGCTTTGTTAGGAGCATATAAAGAAGCTATTGTTACTTTGCGTCTATTGATACAACCTTTCATAATAATAAATCTACTGTCAGTGTCTTTAAAGACAGTTTGTAGTTCAAAAATCACTGTATTTCTAATGAAAATAGCTACACCACGTGATTTATTGGAAAAGGTGGTGTAATGGAATTGACTGAAAGTTTTATCAAAGTACTGGGGGTGGTTGGCCGTAGAAAAATGGGTTTCCTGCATTAGAACGATGTCTGCACCGAGTCTCTTATAATGTCTAAAAGCTTTCTTACGCTTATTAGGGGAATTAAAACCCTGCACATTGTGAGAAAAGACTCTAAGACCCATTACTTTGTAGGGGGGATCGCTGAGTGAGAGGGGAGAATAGAGAGCCTGTAAAACACAAAAAGCTAACATGAGAACATCATTACAGTAGCAAGGCAACCCATTCAATAGTGTCATATCAGGGGTACAGTATACAAAGTAAAAATGCATTGTGTGCGGTATGAGATTCAGTAGGAACCGGACTGAACAAAGAGAGAAAGAAAAAAAAAAAAAAGTCTTCCAAAAAAATTAACATTACAATTAACTGCCACTAGGGCAAAAAAGCTGGCTACTAAATAAAGCCAGAAGGGGGGGCCAGGGGACAGGAGGTCCAAAGGTCCAGTCAAAAACAAGAGTGGACTAACAAGTCCAATTTCTACCAGCAGGGCCAGCAAGCACACCCAAGGGTTGGGCAAGCCAGCAGGCCGCGCAGGGAGAATGGGGGACAATCTAGCGACGGCGGACGAGCCAGGCGTGTAGAGTGTGAAAACTAATCTGGCATGGCCGTGTGGAATCATGAGCAATCAGATAAAACGACACAAAACATAACATCTGGAGGGGGGTATAAGCAGGATACAAAGGGGGTGGGGGTGAAGGACATTGTTACAGAGCCCTAAAGGCCCCGGGATAAGGGTAGTAGAGGGGGGGTGGGGAAAGGGGGGTGGGGGGAGGGGGAAGGGGGGGTCCCCAGCAATGTAGGGGGCAAACCTGTGATACAAAGTACTTCGTAAGGAAGTCCAGGAGAGTTGGGACATGGGTCAGGGAACCCCAGAGTCCAGGTATTGAGACAGTTCACGCCTCTCCGGGCAGACACTCAGTTTCTGGTTGTGATGGTGTTGGGCATCTGGGGCGGGCCATAAGTTGAAGGAATCCGGACGGGTTCTTCAAATCGTAGAAACATCTGAAAAATAGAAAAAAAAAAAAAAAGGGAGAGGGGGGAGAATAAAAAAAAAGGGGGGGGGGTGGGCAAAAATGTCTTGCAGGCAGGATTCAAAAAATTGTAGAATAGAAACATATGAGGAACATTCAGACAGTCAGAGTTGGTCATGCAGCATGGTCTTGAATAGGATGGTGAATCCATCTTCTCTGTTCCCTCTGATTGCGTCTGGAAGATGGAGTAGTCCAGATGGGGGAGGATCTTGGGGTCACAGGGAAGCGCTGCGGGGGCTCTTGATCCAACAGGCCCAGCTTAATCAGCAGATCCTTTCCTTCCAAAACATTGTACACAGTGTATGTGGAACCACTGTGCATAATTGACAGTTTGAAAGGGAAGCCCCATCTGTATTTGATTCTAGCTGATTGAAGGATGTTAGTGACCTCTTTCATCCTGCGTCTGCGATCTAGTGTTGCTGGGGAAATGTCAGGGTAGATCTGCAGTTTAACCCCATCAAGCCTGATATTCGGGGTATTCCTGGAAGCTCTCATAATCTCTTCCTTGGTGATAAAGTCTTTTAAACACATGATCACATCTCTGGGAGGTTTATCTGGGGTTGGTTTGGGGTGCAATGCCCTATGCATTCTGTCGCAGGCAAATGCAGATGATGGTTTCTCAGGAAGAAGATTATGGAATATTTTTGTGACTGCTTGGTTGAGATCTGTGATCGATTCTGGGATACCACGTATTCTAATATTATTGCGTCTGTTTCTATTGTCCAAATCTTCTATATGTGCCTGCATGAAAGAGAAACTGTCTGCCAGTGTTTCATAGTCCTTTCTCAAATCATTATGTGCAAGGGCTAGTTCATCATGTTTAGTTTCCAGGATGTCTGTGCGGCCTCCTATACTGGCAATTTCCTGGGACAGGGCACTGGTGGATTTATGTAGCTCCTGCTCTATTTTACCCACAAGTTTTTCATAGATAGCAGACAGGCTTGCATCTAAATCAGCCTTGGAGAGAGGCTGAGTGTACTCACTGTTGGCTGGTTGTAGAACAGGAGCCTGTGGGGAGCTGCTGGAGGCCGCATGGTGGCCGGCGCCATTTTGGGACATCTTCCTCTCCAGGTCCAGAAGGAAGTTAGTGATCGAGTGTGTGGAGCGGCGTCCGCGCCTCTTCTTGCCAGAGGACATGCACTAGTGTCCGCGGGGGTGATGGGTGAAATCTGGAGGTTTTTGGGTGCAGGATGGCCCCGGGATCAGTGCCTGGCTCTCACGGTCCAGCGGAGCTCAAGCTAGCTGCGTCCGACCAGCATCGCGCCGCGCATGCGCCCCCCCGCAGGCCATTCATTATGAATACGCTGATCTATAATATAGGTAAACACACCTGCATTAATGCACTGCAAATTATGTTTAAGTCTGAATAGACCTTAGGGTTAGGTTGAGGGTTAGAGATTGGGGTTGAACATTAGGGTGAAGGTTATAAATCTATATTAAGTATTGCGATGAGAGACAGGAGTGTAGGGTTTTCGGAAGGTTCTAACTTGGAGCTTAAAGGGGTTGCAAAGGTTCGTTTTTTTGCTCACCCACTCCCTTGGGACTACATCCCTGCGGGGAGACGTTATTTCCCCCACAGGGATGTAGTCCCAAGGGAGGGGGCGAGTGTGCTAACTAACATCCGAGCCAGAATGGCTCGGATGATGGGGGCAAGCTTACTGAGGAGGAACAGGAAGTGAGAAATTCAGACAAAGAAAAAAAACATTTAGAAGGAAATCAAAGGAAAAGGTAAGTGAACCAACAATACACTAGCTTAAAGGAACCTATTTAGATAAGAAAAAACTAACCTTTACAACCCCTTTAACTTGATAGGGATAGGGAAGAAGTTTGGGTCCATTTCTCGTTTTCAAGTCTTTGTTTTGATTATTGTTTTACCAAAACATCATATGTACTACAATCACTAAATACATATCAGAAAAGTAGTTTATGCATACACAGTTATTTGGAGCGGAAATGTCATAAAATTAACTTTTTCCACTAAAAATAGAAATATCAGTTTTTATCAGCTTCAAGATCATCATACCAGCTCTCTTCCTCAGTGCTTCAGTGTCATAAGGTTATCTCTGGCAGTGACCCCATGGCAAACATTAGAAACTACCACACTAGCTATGACTAGCAATGACGCACACTAAGTATGACCTTGGCACACTCTTTTGGCAATCTGTGACACTTTAAAGGAGAACATTTTCTGCTGTCATGTGAAATGTGATTTCCTTTTGAAGCTGACATCTGATTAAAAGTTGTTTCTGATGTCCCTTTGCTAATCTATCATGTGGTCAGGATCTTGTGCTGTTTGGCACAGTGCACATTTGACTTTATTTTCCAAATATTTCTCAATTAATTTAACATTTCTACAATTGTTATCTGTACTTTGTTAGGTTAGGCTGATATATCAAATGTGCCTAAATGGCATGGCATTTACCATGTGCTTGTGATGCATATTTATATGGGTTTACTAAAATGTCTCTTTTAATGGAGTGTAATGATACCACCGTGAGGGATGCTTGTCCTTTGGATCTGCTCTGTGGGCTCTACGTAGTGAGGCAGAGTGGCTTCCTAAATTACATGTGTAGCCAGGTGCTTGGCTAGAGACATAAAGTGATTTAAGACACTGCGCTGCATGTGATTTCTGTGTCTCTACTGGACTCCAGGATGAATGGGTTAACACGTCCCCACCTCCACCCACCTAAGGGGAGCTGACAAGCAGAAGGAGCTCAAAAGACTTTAGTTAAAGCAGCAGTGAACCACGAGAGATGTAGTTTGGTAAGTAAACTTTACTATTACAGGTACAGTAATGGACTATTGGACTACAATTGGACCCAACATAAGCCAGGTATAATGAGGAGGAGGAGAGAGATCTATATTCCCAGGTTGAATACAGAGTGACTTTCTGTTTACTGTGAAGAGACCAAGTTGTGCACACCGCTTCTCCAGCACCCACATCATCCTGATACAAGCTTGCAGTCTGAGCCAGAGATCAGAGCATTGTTAACCAATGTGCTGAGGACCAGTCACCCCAAGAAAACCAGAAGGAGATCTGACACTTGAACAGCAGGACCAACACAGCAGAGGACATTGCTGCCATATTAACCTGTTGCTGCTAGCAGAGACTGAGCACATATGGACTGACCATCTATCTAGCAGCATTCATTATTGCATGTAGACTTTACTGGGACTGTATCTCTCATGTGCACCACAGAAACGACTGGGCCCCAATGCTAACCAGCTGAAGAACTAGGGATAAGAACTGCTCATAGCTGCTTCACAAGAACTTTGCGTGTTGTACATAGTAGGAGGTACCTCTTGAGGGAGTCTCAAATTTAATTGCTGTCATTCATATATAGTGCACACTAAAGTGGTTATAGTCTACTGTTTACAGAGGAGTTATTGCAATACTGATTATCATTGCTGTTACTGTTTTCTATTGCCATTGCTTATTGCTAAATTTGTGGATTACCAAGTTACTCTAATCTAGCTGCCTAAAACTCCATAGCCGGGTGATCATTTTGTCTAGTAAATTGCGATTGACCACATTTTTTACTTACCCATTTATATACGTACTGCTATTTACTTCAACCTGTGACAACATATTGAGTTAATTTACCACTAACCAGTCTGGTGTTTGTTCTTTGCTACTGAAATTGAGTTGTGTGCAGGTTATCTATATTTGTGCTACCAGTCACAGTTCAGTATCCATTTGTTTAACCTGGTGTGCCAGATGGGCCAAGGTTGTTCACAGAGTCGAGGCAAAAGAACAGAGAACCCAATCTTACAAGTGGCTCCTGTGGGGGTAGCGTTCAACATGACTGCTGCGATTTTCTCTCACATGATTGGGAGCCTTTCATGCTGTCTCCCAAACACAAGCAGTCACCAAGAGTTGTTGAAAACAGGTCAGTCAATGACCTGGATGTGCACAGTGGGTACACATAACCTCTGACCACTGTGGGCACAGCTTTATGGTAGTAGGCATTAAAGAGGAGCTTCAGTCATAAGTATGAAAATTAAAGCTGCAGAGATCCAGCACTGTTCTCACCCAGGCTGTTTTCCCCCCACTATGATTAAATACTAAATACACTGTGAAACGCGTCAGCTCTGCCAGTATGCGGTGACATGTAGTGCTGTTTTTCTATCTTGGAATTTTACAATAAAGGCAACTTTTGTTGAGAGTGCGGCTGTCCAGAAGAATCCTTTCTTTTGTTTTTCAATTTTTATTGCCTTGCCTGTGGTCCTAGGGGAAGCATTTATTCTGAAGATTTCCACACCTGAGCGTTTTTTCTTTCTTGAATATTGTCGGGATACTATAAGAGCCTGGAGCTGCTCTGCTTTGTCAGCTGATAATGGGCAAAAGTCCACTCTAAACTGACTCAACTACTTAAGTTGACTTTAAAGACATAAAAAATATATTTTTATTGTTAATTTGTACCAATTAATTCCATAGCACAGCAGTTGCTGAGTATACTAGGTTTTATAATAGGTTGCCTGTAGGCAGCCATGCCAATACATATTTGTATGTTTTCTGTGGCAGAGAGTGTTGTGGTAGAGCCGGAAGGAAACAGGTTCATCAGAGACATGAAAGTCCATGAATTTTTGGGTGATGATTTTCACATCATTCCAGGCTTCAGTTTCCCACAAATGCCAACATTCAAGGGAATTGATGCAGAGAGTAAGTGCAGGATCCTGGAGATTCTATAGCACCTTATTAGGAGCTTATATCCCATTTCCTGGATGTTAGTATTAATGAATGATTAGGGGAAAGTATAATATTCATCCCTCCTGTTCTTCTGTGAAGGATATTTTTAATTAACTCCCATTTCTGTAGAAATTTAAAGGGTTGTGCCCCATCTCTGTAGATGAACAGAACATATAATGCAGAGAGGTTATGTCTAATTGGACCCATATGTTCAAAGAGTGTTAAAGGGCACATGTAACATTTGAGTGGGGGGGGGGACAGAATGTGGAAAATGGTGGAATTGGAGGGTCCTCCAAAACTCTAGCTCAAAGTATATTGGGTCTGACTGCATCTCCACCAAGGAGGGACATGTATCAGTGGCACCAAACTCTAACATCCTGGTGCACCGCAAACGGCTGCTGTATATGCCTAAGCTTTCTGAAGAGGATTGGAAAGAGGCAACAGAGATATGCTTTCAGGATATCATTAGCACGGCTGATCTGTTAGTACAGTTCAAATGTATCCATCACCTACACTGTACGCCAGCTAGGCTGGTTAAAATGGGGTTGGGCCGAGATATTGCATGTGTTAGATGTAACATGATTGCTGCGGATTACTTTCATATGTTTTGGACTTGCCCAGGACTTTCAGCCTTCTGGACGGACTTATTTGATTTTTTTGCCAACAAATTGCACCTGCAGTTACCTCACACCCCAGAGGATGGACTGTTGGGAGTGCTGAATACGCATGCCAGGACTCTGTTACGTATACTGCTATTCTACGCACGCAAAACCATTCTCTTAGGCCGCGTACACACGTACGAGAACCTCGTCGGGCTAAACTCATCGTTCCGCCCGACGAGGTTCTCGGCCGGCCGTCGAGTTCGTCGACCAGGCTGTCGAAAAAGGCGTCGAGCCATTAGTCCCGATGGCCCATCGAGGAAATAGAGAACCTGCTCTCTATTTTGGCTCGACGCCTTGCTCGACAGTTTTCTCAGCGAAAACGTACACACGATCGAGCTTCTTGGCAGAATATGGATCCCAGCGAGCTTCTCGCTGGATTCTGTTGAGAAGCTCGGACGTGTGTGTACGGGGCCTCACATTGGAAGGATGTGGGCCTCCTTTCGGCCCACACCTTTTTCTGCCTTGCTCATGGTATCCTCCCCAAGTCTAAACTGATCTACAAGAGCAGGGCATGGCCTAAAAAGTTCACCAAAGTATGGCAACCATGGCTGGATGTTTCAAAGACCTTCTAGTAAATTGTGGGGGTGGGGGGATTGTGACTTGATGCCCTCTTTTGACTACTGTTGCTCTATCTGGGCAGAATTTGTTTTATGTGACACAGAGGTTTTATTGCCTGCGGGCCTTTGGAGCTATACTGCTGATGTGGGGTCATTGGTGCTGTTAAGTTGAATGTGCGTGTGTGTGAATGGCGATGCTGCTTGTTTTTTTGGGGTATTTGTGTTATGAACATTCTACCTATATGTTCATTTCTGCACTGTTGAAGATTCCACTTACATGTTTTAATGGCAGTCAGTACTGCTTTTGTTTTTCTTTTATTGTTTCTTTTGGAAAACTTAAAAAATAAACACCTTTAAAAACATTTTTTATCCTGGTGCCACCGACCTGTACAAAATTTGATCAACCCTAGACTAAATCCAGGGTTTCCTATAATGGGTACACTGAAGATGGAGATGGGGTGGGAAAGATACATACAGTTATGTAATTTTTCAGAGAAACCTGAAATTAATGTGGCTTTAGGTTTTCCAATACTTCCTGAAAGCACCATGGTAAGTGTTATAGTGAGGTTATTAGTTTCTAGTTTTACCCCTCCTACCCCTGGTATAAATAAAGATGTACAGGGGCATTACTGGAGGCCAATACCAAGTCAATGCAGGTGATTACTCTAGCTATAAATAAAAATATAACCCTCCTCCTCATCTCTAGATTACAGCGTATCTCTCCACCCATCTTCACCTTCAGGGTGTGCGCACATCACGGGCCCCACCACTATGGCCTACCTGGCCGGGGCCCGTGCTACGCGGAATTCCAAACTCATGGCTCAGAGCAACTGAAATTGCCAAGGGGCTCCAATGACTTACTGGGTCCCCCACTTCAAGAGAAAAGGATCCCAAGCTGGGTGCTGTTCGGTGGGGAGTCGGTCTGAGGTGAACCCGGAGGCAGGTGAACTAATAGGGCGCAGACAAAACCATCGGGAATCTGAGTGACCGGACACCGACAGGTTGTATGCAGCAAACTGTCAGTCGGTGGCTCCCTAATTATTGACTGAGAGGATTCGCTCTACGTTCATGTTCCTAAATACTGGGCCTGTGGCAGAGACTCTTTAATAAACCAAATTCTATTAGAGCCAAGTCGGTGGCAGAGACTTGCTCCTTCTCAGCATTCTCAGTGACTTTCTGGCTGCCAGGCCTGTGAGAGGGACCTGTCCAGGGGCGCCGTACCCACTCTGGCTGGAGTGGCGACAAGACAAATACATTCGTTGGAGGCAGGACTGCTTCTATTATCCACAGCCTGTATCTGCAAGGTTATTCTTTTTTTTCACCAATCTACTCTATCTACCTCGACTTGACTGTTGGTCGTGTTGGACCAGAAATAAAGCATTGAAAACCTCAACCAACGATCTGGACATTCAATTACTGCTCTCATCACCATCATCACCCCTAGACACCATCACAGAGGTAACTTAAATACGCCAATCCCAAATCTAACCAGCGGCTCCTTCGGGGGTAAGCGCTACAACTTGAAGAAGAAATACACAGCACATTCCAAAATGACCAAGAACATAAAAGAAAGAGAAGGGAAAACACGTTTTTGTTTTCTTTTTTATTGTGTTACCTCACTCCTAATCACCCTTCTTTTATGATTTCTCCTGGTAACCTTACAACCCACACTGCCACAATTACAAGGCATACCACCCACATGCCTCCAATTTTAGTACTGGAGAAAGAGGCACACAAACATGAAGGCACAGCTTACAGTAGGGAAAGGTTGGCATGTCTATTTAAATAAGGGATGTGGTTCATCTGATTAAATAGACTCAATTCATCGTATAAACACTCCTATACATAGATTTCCCAATGCAGATAATTCTTGTAACAGTCAATACCCCCGAAAGTATAATGCTTACAAAATCTTATTTACTGGATACAGTAATAACACTCCAGCCTTAACCACCACAGAACGTGGACAGAGAGCTAACTCTTTGTCAGAGCTTACCTTAACAAAGATCTTTCATAAAATAGTCAAGTACTACTTGAAAGCTAACAACTGTTAAGCAAATTAACACTTTGGGGCACTGATTAGTAATTTTTCGGATGTAATAAGGTGGGAATAGGGAGAGAGGGACCCTTTTTCTACCCTGTTGAATCTGGCATGGTTTACGAGGCTTGTCCCCAGTTAATGGCAGTACTTTCCTTAAGTTCTAATGTCTGTACCCTTCCTCATTTGAACGGGGCTGCTTGTGTCTGGCCGGGGGCTGGGAGGTGCAAGGAGCTCCCAGTGATGTCCCCCCTGGGGGGCAGTTTTTCAGGTTGCACAGGAAAACCACTGGTACTTTCACCTGCACTAGGTCAAGTCACCTTATGCTTTTCTTGCACTACGCCTTTGGGCAGGCCTTTTGGCTAGCCAGGGTAATTTGTTATACCGGCCGAAAGGCCTGCAATGTATTGCACATGATACCTCTTTTTTTTCCTTTTTTGAGTCTGTTATATAATTATAGTTTTGCACAGAGGTGGAAAGTTCAGGTCATTGGGGGGCCTGCCCTGATGTTGGGGAAAGGTTCTGTGGCCTCTTTTGCTTCTCCCTGTTCAGGGGGGTCTGTCTTTGGGAGAGATTCTCATCAAGTACTTGGTGTACAGGCTACGGTTGTTCCCCAAGAAGTGGGTCGACCTGGCATCAGC
Organism: Rana kukunoris; assembly: GCA_029574335.1. NCBI lineage: Eukaryota > Metazoa > Chordata > Amphibia > Anura > Ranidae > Rana > Rana kukunoris. Next base: position 124,190,655 of record CM056049.1, on the reverse strand, counting down.
CTAGTTAGACAATGTCATACCTTGCCTCTTTGAAATGTCTTGTGCCCATGGAGGTTCAGGATTAGAAGCCCTTCTTCTGCCATATTGTACCCTATATGCACTTTCATGGTTCACTTTTTTTTGTTCACAGGTGTCTGACAAAGTACTACACCAAGGAGCTTAAAAAAAAACTCCTGACTCCCAGCATACAGAGGTTATGGGTCAGGCTTACCTAAGACACAGCACATAATTCTATTAATCAGGCAACCCCTTCAAAAAAGTATCTCCCATCCTTCAAACAAACCCTTCCAGCATCACTCTCACTATCCACGGCTCACCTCTGCACTCCTTGTCCACCATTGCTTACTTCTGCATCCCTTATTTCACCACAGCTCACTTCTGTACCCCTCATTCACCACTGCTCACCTCTGCACTCCTCGTCCACCACTGCTTAACTCTGCATCTCTTCTTCTAACGCAGCTTATCTCTGCATCCCTTGTCTACTACTGCTGACCCTTGCATGGCCTCAGCTACCATCACTCACCTCTACACCCCTCATCCACCACCATTTACGTCTGTACCGCCTCATCTACCACTGCTCCCCTCTGCCCTTCTCATTGACCACTGCTTGCGTATGCACCCCCTTTTCAATCACCTAGAGTTTGTAAACCTACAGGACAATGCTGGGGTGGGTCCAAGTTACTGGGGAGTTCAGGGAGGGCAGAAAAGTCCACAAGTAATTTGGTGGGCAATGGTTTGTGGCACAGTGGCCATTATTCATATTATTCTAGTTCCAAAATAGATAGGAACTAGCTCCAGCCCCTAGGGAGTAACTGCCAGATCCTCTGCTACACATGATCAACGGTCAATGATACACCAGCCAGTTTCTGGCCCATAGGATGAGAGAGGGTACTGTCAGAAAGCCACTCATCACTGTAAAGGGGAAGCATTTGTGTATATATAGTTTATACACAGACTATGCAGAAATGAGAACTGGAATGAGCATTTGTGTGTGTATAGTATACACACAGACTGTACACAGATAAGTGCTGAAATGAGCCATCCAGCACCTGCCACAAGGGCAATTGTATGCACAGGATTTATTAAAATCCCAGGTAAGTCCCATAGGATCATGGATGGTTGGGGGGTAAACCCCCTCCTTCGATGTGCACTCATGTCTTTACCACCACTGTACCGTTGTGCACTCCTGCACTCGCCGACACTGCACTAACAGACACTCCTGTGCTTCCTACCATCGTACTGATTCACGCCTATGCGCTCACCTCTACTGCATTGACGCACACGCCTGCACCTGTGGCACTCTGAGAAAGTCTATTCCCCCATCATGGGAACGTCCAACTATAAAAGCAACTGTATAAACTTATGAACTAACTATTTGCTGCACATTACTTTTCTTGTAGATCTGCATATCCCATTAAAGAGTATCTGCACTCTGTTGACATAATTTGTAATAAAAAGATCTTTGCCATTCTAAAGCTTCCTTCCAACCAATTTGCATATTATTTTATATATACTGTTATTCTGTACTTGCCAAATATGCTACAGAAATCTCCCTCTACTGAGTCTGGCTGCAACCATTTTAACTATGGGCAGCTTAAGCTGCTGCCTGTTCACTTCCTGGATTTACAAAGGCACACAGAGGCACACCTCCAGCTCTGCAGCCTGCAGCTCTCATTGGCCTTCTTATGTAGGGTGACCAGACATCCCCGGTTTCAGGGGACAGTCCCTGGATTGAGGACACTGTCCCCGGACCAAGTCTGTCCCTAGTTTTGTCCCCGGATTGGATTTGAAAGGGGGCAGAATAAAAAAAAATAATTCTGAATTACACACTCCCGCTCTGCCGCTCCTGCTAGCTTAGAGGGGGGGGGGTATTTTTTCCATTATCTGTGCCCCTTTCTGATGATCATGTGCTGGTCGGAGCGGAGGGACTATTTCTTCAGTTCCGGGTGCATGCCCATTCAGCTCCACTCGCATGTTCTTCTGCTTTGGCTCAAGTCCCGGCCAGCCGCCTGCCTGTTTATCTCCTTGCCTTCCCTGGTGGAGTGATCTTCCTCCGCAACCACACCCAGTAGTAGCCCGGGGCCCGGAGAGTAAGGGCCCTTTCTCACGTCCGCTCCGCCTGTCCGTTCATTACAAGTCCGTTTACGGACTTGTAATGAACCCCTATGGGAGCGGATCCGTTAGCGGATGATACATCCGCTAAAGTCCGCTAGATCCGCATCCGTTTTTGCGGACGGAAGAATGCCCTATTTTTCTTCCGTCCAGCCAAACGGATCGGATGCAAACGGACAGACGGTCCGTTTCCATCCGACTCCCCATAGGGGAGAGCGGAGGAGAGACAGGGCTGAGCGGAGACCCCCCCGCTGAGCTGATGGACACACGGAGCGGACCGAAAAACGGTCCGGTCCGTGTGAAAGGACCCTAAGGCGGCGTACACACGAGGGGATATGTCCGCTGAAACCGGTCGGATGGACCGTTTCAGCAGACATCTCCGCTCGTGTGTACGGGCTAGCGGACAGATTTGTCCACCCGACAGATTTCAAAGCAAGTTTGAAATCTGTCCGCTGCAAACCTGTCCGTCGGATATGTCCGCTGGTTAGTACACCAAACCATCGGACCAAAATCGCGCGCATGCTCAGACAAAAGGAGGGGACGGGAGCGCTCGTTCAGGTAAACCTCGTGTTTGTTTGTGAGTTGGCACATTCGTCATTGTAACTATCTATAGTGTATCGTTTATTGCCTTTCTTCGTTCTCTTGCTATAATCAAGCTGTTCTATTGCTGATGCCATTTATATAGACTGAGTTGTCCCAATATAGCAAAGTTTGATTGTAGTATATCGCGTTGTCTTTTTGTAATTATTTTGTTGCTGCATCTCCTAATTGTTTGGAGCTTTCCTCCACATGACTATATTTTTTTTTTTGGGACTTTAATGTTCTTCTAATAAATTTTTACCTTCTCATCTGCTGTTTATTTTGTGCTTACATTATTTATTTTTGTTTTTGTTTGTTTTCAAAGCTTAATTGTTTATTTTGTTGGCACCTTTTTTTTTCAATGCATTTTTTCGTTTTTTTTGTACCTTTTTTTTTCAATGCATTTTTTTGTTTTTTTTTCACCTTTTTTTTTCAATGCTTTTTTTTTTGTATCTTTTTTTTCAATGCATTTTTTTGGATTTTTTGTACCTTTTTTTTCAATGCATTTTTTTGTTTTTTTTCACCTTTTTTTTACAATGCATTTTTTTGGATTTTTTGAACCTTTTTTTCAATGCGTTTTTTTTTGTTTTTTGTTGCTTTTTTTTCAATGCATTTTTTGGGTTTTTTGCCTTTGCAAATGATGAAAAATGTTGGACTTTTGGGGTTTCCATGGGTTACCAAGTTGTCACTCCAAACCTACCCCCCCACCCAGGAGTTTGTGTCCTTCCAAAATTCCACCTTGTATTTTTAGAAGGTTTGGGGCATAATCACCACAGTAGAAAACACAATAGACAAGGTTTTAACGTAAATACAAAAAGCCATTTATTTTGGCAAGAAAATAAATTAAAATAAACATGATCTGCACCACTTGATCAGATAGCAACCTACATGCAGACTTGTGCATTCCACAAAACATGATGAAGGATAAAATTAACAATCTCAGGAGACACAAAACAAATCAAATCTGAATCAGCAGCACATGAGCAAACAAACCCAAGCTGTGGTACTCCAACAAGCTCACATTTTAGAATAATGAACTGGAAGGCAGGTAATCACCTTCTCTTCTTACTTCCAGCCTTCCTTCCTGGCTGCCTTGCAGCGGAACGTCCACGGGCCCATCCATGGCCCCTTGCAGGTGCAGATGATGTGGCAGCAGGAGGCAGAAGATGGGGAGCAGGCTGGGCTGGGTCACTCAGGTCTGTGTCCCGGGTCAGCATGCCCCTGTGCATCCAAAAGATGACCTTATTGATCAAGTCCTTAGCCAGGTCCCTTTGATCCTCCTCCGCTCGGCTCAGTTCATGAGCCACAGAGGCACTGAAGGCTTCTGTGGGGTTGAGGGGGGCCCTCATTATTTCTGCAGCCTCCCTCATCATTTTGAGGCTCTCCTCCTCCATCTGCCTCATCCGCCTCTTTTGGCCTGGTCGCCTCATCTGGAGGGGAGGGACCTGGCTTATGGTGCTGAGCCTGGGGACATGCTGACTTCCACTCGGCCCAGCCTCCTCCTGGCTGCCACTCACCCCTTCCCCCTGGCTGACATGGTCCTGAGGAGCTGCCACCTCCTGGCTGGCCTCTTCCTGTATCAAAAAAAGGGACATGTTGTAATATTTTGCTCAATCAAGCACACACATTATTTGGCTCTAGACTCTTTTTGTTTTCTTAATTTAAATAGACCTGCCTGTCCTTCAGACCCCTCAGTTGGCATCCCTGAGATCCCTAGTTTTTTGCACACGCCTTTTTTTGTTGGTCCAAACGTTAGAATTTTAACAATACTAACTCAAGATTCAAACCCAAATTAGAAGCTAATAAATATTTAGGAAACTACTATACCTCACTGAAGATCGCCAGATCTGGGTCCATGTCAGCCAGGCCCTCTTCTGGCTCTGCAGGGGCGTGGGGATCCTGGGAAGTTCCGCTGCAAGGAAGCGTGGGAGGAAGGCTGGAAGGAAGATTGGAAAGTGATGGCCGGCCCTCCAGTTCATCATCCAAAAATGCAAGCTCGCGGAAGTACCACAGCCTGGGCTCCTTTTGCGCATCTGCTGCTGATCCAGATCGTTTGCTTTTAAAGCGGAGCTCCACCCAGTATAACAACATTTTACAATGTTGTTTGAAAAAAATAAAATAAAAAAACCTGAAAAAAAAAATAAAAAAATACTCACCCGAAATAGCTGTTGCTATGCGGAAGTCCGTAATCTGCCTCTTCCTAATCCGCGGTGTGTTTTCTTCTTCTTCTTCTCCTTGTGAATGGGCGCGCTGCTTCCTGGGAACTGTGTGTGTTCTCAGAGAGCAGCGCGCCCATTCACAAGCCAGCGTGAGACTCGCGGAAGCGCAGTAGGAAACGGGCAGTGAAGCCGTACGGCTTCACTGCCTGTTTCCCATATTGTGAATGGCGGCGCGGGACCCGGAGCGATCGTGGGACCGGCATCGGGGGGCCCATCAGCGCGGGCGCCTAGGACAGGTAAGTGTCTTTATTTAAAGTCAGCAGCTACACTGTTAGTAGCTGCTGACTTTAAAATTTTTTTTTACCGTGGCTGGAGCTCCGCTTTAACCTCTTTATATACCTTACGATAGGTGCTCCTGAGATTGCTCATTTTATCCTTCACCATGTTTGGTGTGCAGGATGGAACCCACGTCTGCATGTAGGTTGCTATCTCTTGTAGAGTGTTTGCTCTGAGTTTCTTATTTGGGTAGCCTGGGTGCCTGGTATCCCATAGATTAGTCTTTTCTCGATATATTTCTATTAATTTAAGAGTGTTTTCTTGAATAGCCAACTGGTCCATCTCTCTCTTTTTTTTTCTAGGTTCAGATTAATGCTCTAGAATATACAAATAAAAATTTATTAAAACCCACATGAAAAATGGCTCAGCTTTATCATTTTCTGAATATGTATGTGTACAATCATTGTGGAACTAGTATACAAACACATTGGGGGTTATTTACTAAAGAAAAAATCACTTTAGCACTGCAAAAGCACTTGAAAGTACACTGCCTGAAAGTGCACTTGGAAATGCGATCGCTGTAGCCCCGAAGGGGACATGCAAGAAAAAAGATATATTCAATTTTAGCCTCCACCTGATTGGTTGATAAAATAAGCAGAGCTTCCCTTCATTTCAGATCTTCCCCTCCACATCTATGGAGAATGCCCTTCCAAGTGCACTTGCAGTGCAAACTGGATTTCCCTTTAGTAAATAACCCCCAATGTGTCCTGCTGATACAATGCTGGCCAGCTCCACTCCATTGTTGTGCAATTCATTTTTGGAACATGCAGACCCTTTGGTAACATGAAAATAAATACATGCCATCTCTAATCATCCACAATTTTTTTATTTTTCCAAAAATGAAGCCACTAGTTATTGTGTAGATATCATGCACCTCACACAGCATTGAGGAGATAATACACAACCTAATTACCTCTGTCCAAACAATACAGAACAATACATGCATGATGTGAATCCACAAGACAAAAATAAAGAGGTAGAGCATTGTCATATATATATGTAGTGATGTGTTCAATCATTTTTGGCCAAAACTTGCATTGGTGGCCCCAAGCTACCTAAATAGCGCAAACGCTCCTAACAACATTCCAAACCCCCACCCCCACATGGGCTTTCAAAGTTGAGACGCCTCTGCTGATCCCATGTTGTAATTTACCTTCGTGTCTGTAGCTCCTCGCGTACGCTCGAGTAATCTCCGCGTAACCGACGTAATCACGTCGATATCCTTATATAGGCCGCGCAAAGCTATACCACCGCCCTCTTCGTTCGCAATGTCTCCGCCCGCTTTTAACCCCCCCATTTCAACATCCAGGGCCTCATATTGCAAGTTACCGGCATATGTGTATGTCATCGTTTTAACACGCGCGTAAGCTCCGCGTAAACACGATGTATTTATCCGCGCATGCGTGAAACGCCGCCTTCGTCCACGCCCATGACGGAACTTTTCCTCTTTTCCACGCCCCTTATCAGTGTGAAACGAAAAGATGGCCATGTCCCACGAGCGACCATTACCCTCTCATGAGGATCAGAAAGGGACACAACCAGGAACGTCACGCTCAAGGAGCAAACGGTACAAGGCCACGAATATGAGTTTGGAGGAGATGGTGGAGATGGTACACATCCTGCGCAGGAAGGATTATGATGGGGATTATGGCCCATACAGCACCCCGAACCGCCGTAAGGCCAAAATTATGGACAAGGTGGCGAAGAGGCTTACTGAGATCTTTGGGGTGAGCAGGTCCAAAGAGCAGCTACGCAAGCGCTGGTCCGATTTGAAGTTGCGTGAGCCACACCAGTTTCGGAAGATAAAGAAAATCCTGGATAAAAGTAGGTATTATTTTTGTGGGGGGGGGGGTGGTTTGCAATTGTGTGATATCATTGTTTGATATGTATATTTATGCATGTGCCTTGTTGGAATGGTTGTACTTTGGAAGAATTTTTTTGGATATTTCCTGTAATAAGAAAAAAAACACACACACACCAAATAAGAAGTTATGCACGATCGTTCTTTAGAAACATCGTTCAATCACCTTGTTTCATCCAAATACTATGTCCTAAGGAACAGCACACCAGGACATGGCTATTTGCCATTTATAGAGAAAAGTTATTACACATTTTGGATAAAATTATGTAGATTTCCTAACTGATTTGAATGTGAAAAGACAAACAGGATTCATTCACATTCACACAGTGATAATAAGCAGCTGGATTCACATCTGGACTCAAGAGCACCTGTGTCTCCCCCATAATGAGATTCATTTTTAACAGTCTGTGACACCTAATTTTTAGGGAGGGGCATCCATGCAGGGGCAGACTGACCACTGAGGAAATCGGACACTGCCCGAGGGCCCCATGCCCCTAGGGGGCCCCATCAGAGATGCCAGGCTCATTTCAACCAGGGACAGTATGTAAAAATCTGCTAATTTAGCTCATCTGTCCCTGATATGTCCAAAGCCTACATGCTTTTGATGTGAAACTACTGACTGAGATTGTAGCTGCCCCGCCTCTATACTGCCACCTGGCTTAGTGGGCATTTGTAAGCCTGGGGGCCCCTAATATTCTATTGCCCGGGGGACCCATGAGTTGTCAGTCCGGCCCTGCTTCCATGTGTGTCCCTTCGCTAAAAAGGGTCATTATCACAGCTTGGGAGAAGTCATTAGAAAAACAAAGGTTAAGGTTTGGTGGCGGAAGACAATAATCCAAATTTTATAACACACTTTGACACAATGATTATGATTTATTAATGCCCTCCTCAAATATCTGTGTGCTGATAAGTATACCTTTTGTTTTCTGATATTTCTAGGGGAAAGAACAGGACAGAAATTTGAGGAGGCAAGGAGGCCCAAACTCTCTCATAAGAAAAAATCTAGCCATGTGGAGGAGGAGGACCAGGTAGAAGAAGGAGTGGTGGAAGGGAGAGATGAGGAAGACGAAAATGTGGAAGGAGTATTTAGTGAAGAAGAAGGAGTTGGTGAAGAAGAAGGAGTTGGTAAAGAAGAAGGAGTTGGTGAAGAAGAAGGAGTTGGTGAAGAAGAAGGAGTAGTTATTGAAGGAGTTGGTGAAGAAGAAGGAGTAGTTATTGAAGGAGTTGGTGAAGAAGAAGAAGGAGTAGTTATTGAAGGAGTTGTTGTAGAAGAAGGAGGAGTTATTGAAGAAAGAGGAGTTATTGAAGAAGGAGGAGTTATTGAAGAAGGAGGAGTTATTGAAGAAGGAGGAGTTATTGAAGAAGGATTGATTGTGGAAGAAGGCGAAGTTGTGGATGATGGAGAGGTGGAGATTAGTAGCACAACAGGTCAGTGTCACCGCAGCTTCACACAGGGAGAAAGAGGTGTAGATAGGCCTGCACATTACTAATGTATTTTTTTTTTTTATAGGGGATGAAGATGCTGCAAGCACATCCAGTAGTCCACCTTTTTCACGTGCAAGTGCACAAATTGTCATCCAACAAATTATGGAGTGTAGCACAGAGATGGATAATATGAGGCAAAGAATGGTTGTAATTGATCAAAATTTCAAAAATATTATTGATATGATGGGCCGTATCAAAGACTAAATCCCCTGCCCCGCCCCCCCCCCCCCCCCCCCCATCACCCATCCGTCTTGCAAACAAAAAAAAAGGTATTTGAAAAATAGGAAGATGCACACACAGTGTGTCCACATGTGCTATCTGCCATCACAGGTTATGGATTGTGTTTGCTTTGTGGGTACATCCCCTTCCTCCCTTCTCAAGCAGGTAAGAGGGAAGGGTTTGCACCCACAAAACACATGCATTGATCACCCATGATGCCAGATAGCACATGTGGACATTTGATATAATCCGCATTTTTGGGCCCTCTCACTCACACACAAGAATGTGTGCATCTTCCAAGTTTGGTGTGTTCCGGGGTGACATTGGGAGACTGTTGTAGTAATGACCTTGTTGTACTTAGTATTTTTAGTGGTTTTGTTAAATATTTTATATTTTTTATAAAAAAAAAGTTTGGTATAATCCATAGTTTTTCATAAAAATAAAAAAAAATTTAAAAAAATGTTTTTACTCCAAAAATGTTACATGGTCGCAAACCCAAAATTTTTTGATAAAAACGCTAACATGAGTGGCTTGTTGTTTATATATGCTCAATACCCAGTTTGTAGATGAGTGACTTGTAACTACAGCCATAAACCCGGTTTTAAGTACACACTAGCGTTTAGTTCTTACCGCTGCAAATCACAATATCAGCCTCACTTCTGCATAAAAACCAATATTCTTCCAACACCAGCTTGTTCAGTTAAGCCAGATTTTATAAATGCTGGTAGCTCATTGGTTTGTGTGCAGAAGTGACCCTTCTATTGTGGACTTAAAAGTGGGGTATGCCTGTAATGTCCAATTGTGGTTATTTACTAAAACATGACAACTACATTTGGCACTAGAAGTGCACTAGTTTCAGAACCAAGAAGACAGAGAAAAATAGAAAAAGCAATAATGACAAACAACTGTATATAGAGTCCAATGGTCAAATTATTTATTATATTTTGTAATATTTCTTTCTTTTGGGGGCCGAATTAGAAAGAAATATGATCTGGCATAGCTATGGCCCCCCGACCCATGAAGTACTCAACATATTTGTCGCGCACCTCACGAGCAGATTGGGTGGCCGAGCCAGCGCGACCAGTGTCCAGCCCAGGAAGGGTATCTGAGGGTAGTCCTGCCTCAGCACCGATGTTGGGTAGGTACGTCTGGGAATGCCTGCGTAAAAAATTATGCAATATGCAACAGGCAAAAACAATATGGTTCAATTTATATTCCGCCATATTTATCGCTGTCAGGAACAGGCGGAAGCGGCTGGCGAGTATCCCAAAGGCATTCTCGACTACCCTCCGGGCCCTGGCTAGCCTAAAATTGAACACCCTCCTCTCCGGGGTAAGAGTCCTCTGGGGAAAAGGCCGCATGAGGTGAGGTCCAAGCCCGAAAGCTTCGTCCGCTAAAAAAACAAACGGAAGTCCTTCCACATTGTCTTCATCCGGTGGCAGTTCAAGACCACCAGTTTGTAGACGCCTGTAAAATTCGGTCCGCGCGAACACTCCCCCATCAGACAGCCGGCCGTTCTTCCCCACGTCCACATACAAAAATTCGTAGTGTGCCGACACCGCCGCCATCAACACGATACTATGAAAACCTTTGTAGTTAAAATAGTAGGACCCCGAACGGGGTGGTGGCACTATGCGGACGTGTTTCCCATCTATTGCTCCTCCGCAGTTCGGAAAATCACAACGCAGGGCAAATTGGGAAGCCACAGTCTGCCATTCCTGTGGCGTGGAGGGAAACTGTGGGGACAAAAAAAATTAAAAAATTAGTACTTAGGCACATAAACATTGCAAACACAATACAAAAACCATACTTGTGCACCATCACACAGTATTAACAATTTTATCTTATTATTGGGGTGGAGTTGTGGCCACTAAAAAATCCCAGTTATTATCACACTCCCCACCCCTCTGATGGGGCAACATTTTAGGGGGGGTTGGGGTTGAACTACAATGCAGCAAAGAAAAATATGCCACACACACCAAAAAAAAAAAGTCTAGGTGTGTTTGTCCCTAGGATAGCATGCTGGACAGGTTAATAGTGATGCAAGGAAAAAATATGTAGGTAGGCCAACAAAAAGAACATGGAAAGCTTAACAACATGCATGCATGGGGAGAAAAGGCAACATTCAACACTCAGCATGGACAAATCATGGTCATTATAGGGAACAAATGCCAAAAAAAAAAATATGCTACCATTTATAAAGACAGAGAATGTGAGCTTCAGAAAAGAGGAAACTTACCTTCAGATACTCCTCCTGCATGACTTGTATGACAGCAGAACACGTCTCCGGTATGATGATCCCAAGCGCCTGGGGAGAGATGCCTGTTGAGAACTTGAGGTCCTGCAGGCTCCTCCCAGTCGCCAGGTACCGCAACGTGGCAATAAGCCTCTGCTCGGCCGTGATCGCTTGGCGCATCACAGTGTCCTGCCTCGTGATATAGGGGGACAGAAGATCCAGCAGACGGTTGAAAACGGGGTCCGTCATACGGAGAAAGTTCCTGAAGTCATCAGGATTATTCTCCTGGATTTCCCTAAGCAGAGGCATATGAGAGAATCGGTCACGCTGGCGCAACCAATTCTTGGCCCAGGAACTCCTCCTCCCCCTGTTCCTGGCCAAAGGTCTGGAATAATTATAACATCCAGAAGCAAGCCCATATCCAGCACGAACTCTAGCAAAGTTACGCTGCTGCTCCATAATGGCTTCAAACCGGCCGGCTGGTCAGTCAAGAACACACTCAAACAGAAAGCACCCCCTAATCCAGCAAGACCTGCAAAATACGCTCGACAAACAGATACCCGCGGACAGAACGCCACTGCAAAGCAGAAACGACCTGACAGCCAGCACTGACTGCCAAATACGCACCCACAAGCACACACTGAACCAGAGAATACGACCTGTAAAGCGCGGAGACCGAAAAGAGCGAATCGGCTCTAACCAAACCTTTGCTAACACGTTACTAGCAAAAGAGGAACAGAGGGCAGCGCCGTAAGCTTTGGTCTTCCCCTTTATAGTGACGTCGTACGTGGTTTACGTGCACGCGTTCTGGTCCGGGGAGATTTCTATCCGATCGTGTGTACGCACAGCAGACCAACAGACAGATTTGCTGCGTCGGCTGGAAACGGTCGGGCCGACACATTTGAACAAATCTGTCCCCTCGTGTGTACGCGGCCTAAGACTTGACATGGCTGTGAGGCGGGCAGTGATGGGCAGAGAGTCTCTGATTGCCGCCATTTCTAGTAAAAACAAATATGTCCCCGGATTTAATTTTAAAAATCTGGTCACCTTATTCTTATGACTCATCCCCCCTCCCTTCCTGACAAACTCTCACACGAGAGAGAGAGAGAGAGAGAGAGAGAGAGACTGAGAGCTGTGCATGATGTCATAAGCCTAGGCTTTTTACCAGACAAGAAACAGGAGGCTGGCTGTATAAAGTTAAAACAACAAGGGCAGAAGATTTAATAGATTGAAAGTTGAAAAAAATGACTGAAGGTCCACTTTAAGCTGTTCTTTTTCACATGTATCTGAAATCATTAAAAAGACCACAGTCCCTCTTAAAACAATAACAAAGGGTTTGCTGAAATCTGATCTGAACCTCTTTGTGAGCTATGACCCTATTCAGCTCCCAGTGTCCTCTAGGACAAGTTCAAACTGCAATGTTTATTCCTGGTAAAAGAATTTATAGGGAAAGGGCACAGTTTTTTGAAGGTTGCTTCATCAGTCCGCAAACTTAGACTTTGGCAAGTTCGTTCCACTATTTTAACATTTACCTACTCGCAAATGACACGTGTATTTTTGTTGTCATTTCACCTTTCCCTTACTTCTTTTATTATTTTTTATTTTTTTTTTTTCAAAATGAAATAGGATATTTAACCACTTTGCATCCAGGGCATTTTTTTTTAAAATGTTCACACTAATGTGAAAACTCCCAAACAAGTATATGTTTTTGGAAAGCAAAAGTACTGTAGAATAAAATGGTGGAAGTTGTAATTTTTTTTACAATATTTGCGCAGCTGTTTATCAAATACAATTTCAGTAAAATGACACTAAAATGTATTTGAATGCACACAAACACATTATAAAACCCCCTTTTTTTTGTAAAATATAAAAAGTTGGGTTGTTTTGAGTAAATAGATAGCAAATATGTCAATTAAAATTCTGCCGAGTTAACTGTGAAAGATGGTCCTACAATAATTGCTCTTACTTTGACATTGGTGGCAAACATTTAGGGCATTCAGTCAGAACCAACATGACAGCTTTTTGATGTCAATGGTTGCTAAGGAAACAGTGGGTGCCTGCACCGGTTGCTTTCTTAACAACTAGCAAATTGGCTGGTTGCCATGATGGCCATTTGCTTAAATACGTTGAGACAGAGGGTTGATTTAATAAAGGCAAATCGACTATGCACTTTGCAAAGTGCAGTTGCACTCTGAGAGCCGGTTCACACTGGGGCGTCCCATTCAATGCAATGGTACCGTTCTAATAGGAGCGACGAAAGTCGCTCTGACTTAGAAAAAGGTTTCTGCACGACTTTGGGGGCGGCTCGGGGTGACCTGCATTGACTTCTATACAAAAGTCATTTTGAAAATCGCCTCTGAAGTCGTCCTCAGGACGACTTGCGAGTCACCCCCGAAGTCGTTTTGCTGCAGTGTGAACTGACTCTTAAAGTGCAGTTGTTTAGTAAATGAGGTAAAGCTTCACTTTGCAAACAATACCCAATCACGTGTAACAAAAATGAAAATTAAAACAGAATATTAGCGTGCACATTATTGGATGGTGGAAGTCAGTAGAGCTTCCTGTCATTTACTAATGTAGCGCCTGTGTACTTTCAGTACAGGTGCTATTCCTAAATTTAAGGGGGTATGAGAGAGTTATTTGGCTCTCATCCAGTTTTTTGACTATATTGGGTCTCTGTTTCATGCGGAACTTTACTGTGGGCTCATTCTGTTGTCCCTGGGGTGTTGTTGCACCCCAGGGCGATAGGTGGCAGCAGTGGAGTTTAGACTGGGGTTTCTCTTACCAGCAGCCAATCAGGAGGGGTTTTCCCTCACAGGGCATGCTGGGGGAGAGTACTTCTGGAGCAGACACCATTTTGTGCGCTTCTTCTGGTTCCTGGTGCGGCACCTACCTTGATTGCCAAATACCGGAAATTGACAAAAATTCCCTCAATCAGAGAGTGAGCTCGAACAGTAAAGCACATTATTCGAAATGGAAGAAACACTTGCTATAGCCAATGAAACTTCTGATAAGTGCCACAAAACATGGTCTTCCTGGTTTCAGTTTAAATACTAAATTTTAAATCATAGTCTGACAACAGGGTAAATGTATTCTTGAGCAATTATTGTACTACCTAGGAGCTCGGCCAACTTACATCTGTTGTCTATGACTTACTAGTAATAGAACATATCCACACCTGTGACACCCCATCGGGGTAACTTTGACCCTTTATTTGTCTATTTACTTTCTACCTAGACCTCATAGTGTCTATCTTTATGTAGCTATCTCCCCGACTTCCAAGGGCCTGATGGTGACCCCCAGAGCCAGGGAGAACTGACATTCCTCCTCAAGGTGCAGGTTACTAGGCATACTGGGTGTGGTGCAAGGTGAAAAGATTAGGTGCCAGTCACTTTTTGTAAAAATGAACAAAGAGAGTTTTATTTCTCTTAACAGGAAGAGGGGGAGAGAGGGTTTAGAGCAAAGGACACCCTTAGGCAAATAGCAAATAAGGCAAACTCCACAGACAAATATACAACTAGGCAGACAGCAATACAGAAAGTGGGCCTTTAACCACTTGCTTACTGGGTACATATACCCCCTTCCTGCCCAGGTGAAATTTCAGCTTCCGGCACTGCGTCGCTTTAACTGACAATTGCGCAGTCGTGCGACGTGGCTCCCAAACAAAATTGACGTCTTTTTTTCCCCACAAGTAGAGCTTTCTTTTGGTGGTATTTGATTGTCTGTACGTTTTTTATTTTTTGCGCTATAAACAAAAAAGAGCGTCAATTTTGAAAAAAATACAATATTTTTTACTTGTTGATATAATAAATATCCCAATTTAAAAAAAAAAAACACATTTTTTTTTCTCAGTCTAGGCCGATACGTATTCTTCTACATATTTTTGGTAAAAAAAATCAAAAAAATCGCAATAAGCGACTGGAGAGGAGGGAGGAGCCGGCGTCATCAAATGACGCCGGTTTGTTTACAAGTGATCGCTCCGTCATTGGATGGAGCGATCACATGGTAAACTGCCGCTATCAGCAGCGTTTAACCTTATCCGTGATGCGCCGGGTCCTCTGGACTCGGCAGTCACGGACGCTCCCGTGTGCGTGCCTCAGGGGGCACGCGGGAGCGCGATTCTGGGAGGCCGTTAATTAACGGCCTCTTAGAGTTAAGCAACCGCCCTGTAGACGTTCTTTGTCTATAGGGCGGTTGTAAAGTGGTTAAAGGTTTTGTAAAGGATTTTTTTTTTATCTTAATAGCTTCCTTTACCTTTTTTTTTTTAAAGGTGTTTATTTTGGAATTTTTCAAAGAGTCAGGCCGCGTACACACGACCGGTTTCCTCGCCAGAATTCAGCAAGAAACTCGATGGGAGACGTATTCTGCCAAGGAAACCGGTCGTGTGTACACTTTTCGCCGAGAAAACTGTCGAGGAACTCGTCCAGCCAAAAAGAGAGCATGTTCTCTATTTCCTCGACGGGCAATGGGAAAATTTGGCTCGACAAGTTTTTTGACAGCCGAACAAGGAACTCGACGGGGAAATTGATGTGTTTCGCCCATCGAGTTTCTCGGTCGTGTGTACGCGGCCTAACATTAACTCAGTACAGGCTGCGATTACAACACAAAAAGGCAAACAGCAATATCTGCACACATCATAGAGTAGAATGGACAGCGGCCCATACATAGGGGAAGCAAATCCCCCACAGACATACGAAACACAATCAAACAGCCAGCCACACACACTCACAGACAGGCAGAAAAAGCAGCATGAGTGACCATGTAACATCAGTGTACCCAAAGTGCACATAAAAAACAATACATTTGCAACAAAAATATTCATAGCATAGACAGAACATGGCAGGGGGAGATAAGAGGGAGAACCGCCTGTGGGAGAGCTGCGAGGAAAAAAACCTCCCCAGAAATCCTCCGAGACATCCAACCATGGTTGCCACACTTTTCGAAATTTCTAAGGGCATGCCCGACTTTTATACACCAATTTAAATTTGGGGAGGAGACTGTGAACAATGTTAGCTTCCTTTATCTTAATGCAGTGCTGTTTTCATGTCCTCATTGTTTGTTTTTGCTCTCAAGTTGCTGTAATTCTTCTCTGATCTCCACACTTCCTGGTTGTCTGTTTCCTGATAACCACAGTACTGGGAGCTTTCTCTCTGTGGTCACTAATCAAAGAGGCATGATTACTGTGTGTCTAAAACCCCTCAGCACCAATCGGTTTCGTTTTCCAAACCATCACTGCCCTGTATTGGCTCTGTGACTCTGTACAGCAGAGACAGGAAACAACATGCAAAAAACGAAACTAGAAACTGCAAGTACATTATATGATTGATTTTTATCTATTCGTAATCATTTTTAAAAGGAATCAGTTAACTATTATGTCTCTATACCCTGTAAACAGTCATTTTAGCAAAAAAAAATAAAAAAAATGTTTTATTTAAAACTCCTTTAAGTTCAAGTGTAACCAGCTTAACTGATGTCGCTATATGTTGTTAAAGACTTTATCATTCTACGTGTTTCTTAATTTGGCTCAGGTGTGATATAAACTCTTATTAGAAAAAAAAATAGTAGTATTCAACCCAAAATCGAACAATCATTTATTATAGTGCAGCTTACCAGGCTTTCTTTACTTTAATTTTACCTTATGAGGTGTAGAAAGGCAGGTGTAGAAAGTGTACATTTATTGGAAATCAATAATATGTTACATGAGTGTAATTATGAGTAGACATAGAAAAAAAAAAATAATAAAAATGCCAATACAATTAATTCAGTAGATATACATACAGCAAAAAAGTAAAAAATATTGCATTTTTTTCAAAATAGTCGCTCTATTTTTGTTTATAGCGCAAAAAATAAAAATCGCAGAGATGATCAAATACCACCAAAAGAAAGCTCTATTTGTGGGAAAAAAAAGGACGCCAATTTTGTTTGGGAGCCACTTTGCACGATCGCGCAATTGTCAGTTAAAGCGACGCAGTGCCGAATCGCAAAAAGTGCTCTAGTCGTTGGGCAGCAATATGGTCCGGGGCTAAAGTGGTTAAGTTCAAGTGTAACCAGCTTAACTGATGTCGCTATATGTTGTTAAAGACTTAATCATTCTACGTGTTTCTTAATTTGGCTCAATATAAACTTTATTGGAAAGAAAAATTGTAGTATTCAACCCAAAATCGAACAATCATTTATTATAGTGCAGCTTACCAGGCTTTCTTTCCTTTATCTTTACCTTATGAGGTGTAGAAAGGCAGGTGTAGAAAGTGTACATTTATTGGAAATCAATAATATGTTACATGAGGATAATCATGAGTAGACATAGAAAACCAATACAATTTATTCAGTAGATATACATACAGCAATTACAATTTGCCATTTAGTAATACAAATCGCATAATACATACAGTGATGATTTGGTCAGGTAAAACATATTCTTGGCATAAAAACACAGCATATAATAGCCGGTTTCTATGTCTACTCATGATTACCCTCATGTAACATATTTTTGATTTCCAATAAATTTAAACTTTCTACACCTGCCTGCTTCATCTAAAGTCCCAACCCTTATGCCGCGTACACACGATAATTTTTTGTGATGAAAAAAAATGACGTTTCTGTGAAGTAAAAAACGACGTTTTTGAAACGTCACTTTTCAAAGACGATGTTGCTTACACACCATCGTTTTTTTCACAAAAAGCGAGGTTACGTTCACCACTCTTTTCCATTAAAGTTCGCTTCATAACTAGCTTCTGGGCATGCGCGGGTTGAAAAACGTTGTTTTAAACGACGTTTTTGCTACACACGGTGACTTTTTGTGAAACAAAAAACGACGTTTTGAAAAACGACACAAAAAATTCAAGCATGTTGGAATTTTTTTTTGGTCGTTTTTTTGAAGACGTTTTGCCCACACACGATCAATTTAAATTACGTTTTAAAAAACGTCGTTTTTTTTTTATCGCAAAAAACGACCGTGTGTACGCGGCATTAGTCCTCCTTTTTGTCTTATTTAGAGAGGTCACAGCCTCATTTAAAGTCCCAACGCTTTCTTTTTCTTCTAAAAAATATAGGGATGGAAGCAAGGTTGTTTATATCATATTAGGTCTGATTAATACCCATTTCTATCATGTATTATCCAATTATATCCATTTGAGGAATTCCCCCTCCTTCCACCGGGCCAATCTCCATGGAATGGGGCTGTTGTTCCCCATCCCCATATCAGTTAGTTTAATATCTTTGGCAGTTGCATGTGTTACATGATATAGACGGGAGCAGTGGCTCCATCACTTCTGGGAGCTGCGATGCGTACTATGGGCCTTCCTCCTCTCCTCCATATAGGATAGGTAGACCGCCCTGCACTATGTACAGTATCAACGTCACGCTCTATGTGATGGAGCTGCTGTGCAATGCTCATGGCGCCTACTGCTCTCCACAGCCTTTTACATCTACCGGCCAGGTGGAGGGATGTTTTTGGCGCTGTTTTTGGGCGGCGTGTTCGCCCAGCTGCAGGTGTCCCTCTCTACCGCCATGTCCTAGTTGTACAGCATCCCCTAAGAACAGACAATAGTGTTTTATGGATTAGGCCCATGGCAATTATGTGGTGTATTGGAAGTGATGTGGCTGGGATAATATACTAATGTCAGAAATTCTGCCCTTGAACCGGCCATCAGAATCGGCTGGTCCATGTAATGCATGGCCATTTCAGGAGGCCAGAACCCTCTCCACTGCAGGTGGGGTGGCACCTCCAGAAGTGATTGGTGAAATTCATATGGCACTAAACAAGCAGAATTGCCGGAACTTTTGAAATGTTCCCACAGCAAGATTTTCTTTACTATACAAAAAGGTAACGTTCAAGGCTTTTTTCCTCTCCCTTTAATTTTGTAGCCAATCTCTATGTAATTTTCTGCCTTTTGTATTCTTTTTTGTAATTTTTATATATGTACATACATCTATGCACTGCCCACCTACCGTGTACTAATATAAGAATGTATATGCCTGGAGAGATTGGTGCATTGTATTACCAGTGTCTGTATGCTTGGTATAAATTTGTTATTAATCTGTATAAAATGTGTGTGTGTGTATCACCTTCCAGTGGCAGCGAGTTGTATTGTAGGCTGTGACAACTGTTTCACGTACTGTTTTATCTGCCGAAGAAAGCTCTCTCCTCATTCCTCATCCAGCTAACAGGGATCTCACTCTGATTACCATGATTAACCCCTTTGCACTGGCGCCTCTTGGCCCTTTAAGAGGTTTCAGATGCTAGGAGGCAGGCAGGGTTTATGATTGTTGTAATTGGCTGTCACGGTGATCACATGATCACCCTCATTACAAAAAAAAGGCATGTGGGAATGCAAGTTTCTATGCAGAGATGTGAACGGGGCTTGACAGTTTGTTTCTGTCCATTCCCTCCTACCGTGTTTCCCCGAAAATAAGACCTTTCCCAGAAATAAGCCCTACTGTGTTTTAGGGAGGGCTACAATATAAGCCCTACCCCGAAAATAAGCCCTAGTTTAAAAGTGTTGTAAAATCCTAAAATGTACTTTATTGCGGTGTTACTGTATATACTATGAACTGTGTACCATTTGTTCCTGTGATGTATGTGTGATTAATGCCTTCTGTTCCATGCCACTTAGCGCTCAGTTAATCTCTCGCTGCTCTACTCCTCTTCTTTCAGTTGTCAGCGATGGGCAGCGCTCAGCTGATCCCTGCAGCTCTCCTCTTCGACTCCTCTGCCAGCGGAGGATCTCGGCCCCTCTCCCTCTGCAATGCTCGGAGATTGGAAGCTCCGGCAGCCATGTAAGTGCTCAGCTGATCCCTGCTGCTCTCCTCTTCACCTCTTCTGCCAGTGGGGGATCTCGGGCCCCCCTCCCTCTACAGTACTCAGAGCTTGTCATGGACTGCACCACAAAATTAAGGTCAGTGCGGGAAGAGAATATTGGCCAGTCACAGATAGTTTGCAGAGAAATGCACGGTTTGCATTGTGTAATATGTTGCATTTTGGTATTTTTTACACCTACTTTTACTCAGTTCCACTGGCCTGACAGGCAGGGAGGGAGATGATAAGAGAAGGCAGCAGATGTCATGCCCTACCCTGAAAATAAGCCCTATTGGGTCTTTTGTTGCCAAAATTAATATAAGACCCAGGCTTATTTTCGGGGAAACACGGTATGTACTTGTATAAGATGCCCATACACTATGCAATCTGATTGTATATTGTGTATTTACTGAGAAGGGTGATCACTGATTGATTGCATTTCATTTAAAAAACAAGCAGCTGGGAATGGGTGGGTAGGTAGGAGGATGGATGATGCAGGTTGTATGCTAATGAGATCAGCTGGTCAACTTCTTGAAAGTCCTGAAAGTAAGGCATTACTAAATGGATACATTTGGAAACATGCATGAGGACAAGTGAAATAAGTGTCTGTAGATTTAATAGAAAGCTTTGATATGTTTGCAAAATAAGTACATTAATGCTATATTGATACATAGGGAAGCTGGAATTTAGAAGAACAAATACATTTATCATTTAAGGCATAATTCCTTGACTGCAATACTTGTGTTTGTTATCATTAGTGTTGCTCACGAATATTCGCATTGCGAATATTCGCTATGAATATTGCATATTCGAGTATTCGCGAATAACTCGAATATTGCGGCGAATATTCGCTATGGCGAATATTCGTATTTTTTTCACATTTATTTTTAAAACAGATCACATCCTAGTGATCTCCATCGACGTCTAAAAGCATTGCTGGTATGATTAGAGAGAGACCCTGGGCCGAGTAGCTGATGCGATTCTTTTATTTTGCCTGAAAATTCGCATTGCGATTTTTCGGCAACATAAAAGAATCGCATCAGCTACTCGGCCCTTCTTTTGCATCAGAGCCAATCAGAATAACTCGAATATTCGGCAAAAGGAATATTGCGCGATATTCCTTTTGCCGAATATTCGAGTTATTCTGATTGGCTCTGATGCAGCATCAGAGCCAATCAGAATAACTCGAATATTCGGCAAAAGGAATATTGCGCGATTTTCTTCTCCGCCCTTCTTTTGCATCAGAGCCAATCAGAATAACTTGAATATTCGGCAAAAGGAATATTGCGCGATATTCCTTTTGCCGAATATTCGAGTTATTCTGATTGGCTCTGATGCAAAAGAAGGGCGGAGAAGATAATCGCGCAATAGGAATATTGCACGATTATCTTCTCCGCCCTTCTTTTGCCCCCTTATTCTCCTTTCTTTTAAGTAGAGTTAGTGTAGAGTTAGTGTTTAGTGCATATTAGTTTAGTAATACAGGAAATGATCTCCGTTTATGAGAATTTCGCAATCATTTTCGCATTAGCGAAATTTCACATTAGCGAAATTTCGCAAATTTTTTTTTGGATAAAATATCACGAATATTCGATATTAGCGAATATTCGCGAATATTCTTCTATATATTCGCACAATATCGCGAAATCGAATATGGCGTATTCCGCTCAACACTAGTGATTCTGCCAATGCCCCTCCATTCCTATTTCAAACCAATCATGCTAGGCAGGGAAGCATCTCCTTCCTAACTTGGTTTGTTTTCTGGCTGTGCTGGGAGAACAGCCTACCTGTCCTCAAACAGACAAGATGTGTGCTGACATGTCTCCTGCACAGCCAATCAATGGGAAGATCAGTGTACTACTGCCCGTCCTCCCACCTCTCCAAGCCCCTTATGCAGCTAAGAATAGATATTATGTGATCGTTTATACAAAAAAAAGAAACATATAATTAATATACTGTATATAGTATTCTGCTCCCACTTCCGGCCATAGATATCCGCCCCCGCCGCTTCCCTTCCTGATTCCCTTACTGAAGATGGCGGCGGCAACCTTTCCGAGAGCCAAGCGTCAGATCGGCTTTGGGTGCCAACATCAGCCCTGGACAGGTAAGTGTCCTTATTTTAAACGTCAGCAGCTGCAGTATTTGTAGCGGCTGACTTTAAAAAAAAAAAAACTCCACTTTAATTTAGTCTGGAACTGATGGCAGTCCAGTTATTCCTTCCTTTTGTTATTCTGAAGAAATCCCTGTGTGTTTCTCGGTGCCCCTGTGCTATATTGGTCTAATGGGAGTGGTTTCAACCAGCTGATGCACTTGCAGAGCTCTAAGGACAATTACAGGGTCTGCATCCCTTTATATGTGATTTTCTATTAGGGGTATATCTTTAAAAAGATGTTGCAGGGGATGCTAAAAATCTGACTTGTGCAGACTTTTGGGAAATCAGTGAGCCAATCACACAAGCAGGAAATTATGTTTCTGGGTGGGGCATTATGTGTACAGAAAACCCCAGGTACCCATTTTGCATTGCATATTACAGAAAAATACAGAGCTGTAGATTGAAAAGGAAAAGTAATTTTTAATAACATTCAATTACAATATGACGTGTGTCGCAATTGTATACGCTATATTGTTTGTTTGTTTGTTTTTTTCATTTGCTATTTTTTTCCATTAAAGAGCTGTTACCCTTTAATGAAAAACAATTCAGTCCTAACAGAACAAAGTTAATATTATGGCTCTAACTAGAGTCCAAATAGAAGAATCTATAAAAAACAGGACCACAAAAGAGTAAAAAGTATGTTCAAAGCATAGATGGCCTCAAGGGGGCGTTCTGCATTTTGATCAGGTTGTGATACCAGATTCCATACTGTATGCAAAACTACAACCAGTTCTAAGCAGATATCAGTCACTCTTTGCCAGCATGTTTGTATGTACATAACTGGTAATGTTTTGCACTGTTCTTTCTATGTGTAACACTTAATAAATGTATCTGTTAAATAAAAAAAAAAGCAGCTATCAGCCAAAGGGCCAAATTGATGATCCTGTCTTCTGTTTGTTGTCCTTCATCCATGAGGAATGCATTTCATTGCTGAAAATGAAAACCATGTAAAATTCCATGCAGATTGACTGTGTATATGTGTATACTGTATAAATGTAGCAAGGTCCCGAACCTCCAAAGGCCTAATGGTGACCTCCAGAGTCAAGGATAGCTTACATCCGTCTTTGTAGGTTACAAGGCATTTTCGGTGTGATGCAAGATGGAGTGATGGGTGCCAGACACTTTTTGAATGCAAAAGAGATTTATTGTCTCTTAACAGAGCTGTGGGAGAGCAGGTTAGGGCCAGGACACCCGTAGGTAGATGAAATAATAATTGTCAGACTCTGAGACTTCTATAGGTAGACAGCTATACAGGGTAAGGCATCCAGCCAGATACCACTTCTGTATCTTGTAATCTTGTAACACTCACTAATGGTAATTGTGTTTAACTATTGGTAACACAGATAATTCTCCTCACATTCTACAGTCTCTCACTGTAGGTCTTCACTCACCAAGCTCCCAGTCTCTCACTAGACTCTCAGACCCAATCACCACTTGATCCCTGCTTCCCTGCTGGAGCCCTTGCTTGGCACTCACCGATACTCCTCAAGCATCACCCCTGCTGACCTACTAGGTCCCTGGCTTGGCACTTACTGATGCTCCTCAAGGGTCACCTCAGCTGTTCCGCTTGGTCCCTGGCTTAGCACTCACTGATGCTCCTCAAGGGTCACCTCCACTGTCCCACTTTGTCCCTGCCTTGGCACTCACTAATGCTCCACAAAGGTCACCTCGGCTGTCCTGCTGGGTCCCTGGCCTGGCACTCACTGATGCTCCTCAAGGGTCACCTCAGCTGTTCCGCTTGGTCCCTGGCTTAGCACTCACTGATGCTCCTCAAGGGTCACCTCCACTGTCCCGCTTTGTCCCTGCCTTGGCACTCACTAATGCTCCACAAAGGTCACCTCGGCTGTCCTGCTGGGTCCCTGGCCTGGCACTCACTGATGCTCCTCAAGGGTCACCTCCGCTGTCCCGCTTTGTCCCTGGCTTGGCACTCACTGATGCTCCTCAAAGATCACCTCGGCTGTCCTGCTAGGTCCCTGGCCTGGCACTTGCTGGAGTTTTCCCACTTCTTCACGTCCATGGCTGGTGAGAAGACTGTTCTGGTACTGGCTCCAGCTTACCCACAGTGGTCTCTGGTAACAAGGTGTACTGTCCCTTAGTGGCGACCCTAAATGGTCCCTTGTCTATCTAATGTCACCAGCATAACGCCACCTAGCGATAGAAAAGGGAAGGTGCAGCAAGTCCAGAACTAGAGAGGAATCAGCGGATTTAATAACAATCAACCAGGGCAACTACCGCCTGGCAAACTAAATTTACTAGCAACCCTGCCTAAACACCAGGGTGCTACATCTATACTGTATATCTCAAGGGCTGTAACTTGGTAAAACTTTTTTGCAATAAAGCAACCATATCGTCCTAAGAAACCATAAGCGTTCATATCGACTTATGCCTCGTACACACGATCACTTTTTGTGATGAAAAAAAATGTCATTTTTCTTTATGAAAAAAAACGAAATTTTTCAAACTTCATTTTCAAAAATGACGTTGCGTACACACCATCATTTTTGGACAGGGCTGGACTGGGACAGAAATTTGGCCCTGGACTTTATCTAGACTGGCCCACTTTGACACGTCTCTCCCATGGTGGCCGGACAACTCCCGCACCCCCCGGCCACCCAAGCCCCCTCTCCCCCTTCACTAGCCACTAGCCGTTCTACTTTATTAGAGTAGAACGGCTGGTACTGGTACTCTTATAGGCCAGTGGGTAAGCTAGACATTATTTCACCTGGGGCAAAGAATCATTTAGTGCCCCCCTTATGGGACAAGATTAGGCAGAAGTGAGAAACTCCCTGTCCCCTCCCCCTTGCTCCTCTGGCCCTCCCCCTGCTTCTTTGTTCCCCCCCTACCGAAGAGCGCTGCAGGGAGGGAGAGACAGAGGAGCGGAGGGGGGCGGCAGTCCGCTGTCACTGAAGCCGGCCCACTGAGCCATCGGCCCACCGGGAAACTCCCTGTAGTCCCAATGGCCAGTCCATCCCTGTTTTTGGAAAATGATGAACAAAACAATGGCACTCTAAAGTGGAAGTTCTATTTGCCTTGAGGCTGCTTTTAGCTGGTTACTTGTTAGTAAAAGACGATTCCTGCTTTTTTGTCTGTTACAGTGTATTGAATGTGCTTACTCCATTATGAATGGTAGTTTTACCTCCCGTCTCCTAACTTGCTTCTGGGCATGTGCAGGTTTAAAACGTAATTTTTTACGTCGTTTTGCCCACACACGATCATTTTTTATGACACAAAAAATGACATTTTTAAAAATGACATAAAAAATTCGAGCATGTTCGAATTTTTTTTTGGTCGTTTTTCAGAAGACATAAAATGACGTTTTGCCCACAAAATTTTAAATTTTTAAAAATGTAATTTTTTTTCATCACAAAAAGTGATCGTGTGTACGCGGCATTATTCTTCCATATAGACCTCTGAGTGACTACTGCATTTCCTCTTTTTTGTGCAGCATATATTGTATGCGAGAAAGAAAAAAAGCATTATGTGTTACAATGGGCATCTGTTCTGGTTTGTCAAGCAGGCCTTCTGGTTTAATTAATCCACAGGTAGACCAAAGCCAGTTCCCTCTGCCCTTTGATAATAATAAATACATGGTTGCCATGAAGAAATCAGTGGCTATGCATGCCAACACCTTCGCTGATTGCAGCTTCACTAACTCAGATATGTGGATCCTGACAGCAAGTGGAGACAATATACAGTATATGATCTATTATGGGTTATAGAAAGGGGACAGCTGCTGCAGAGCTTTCATGGACACAACACTGATGTTTTGCTCTGAATCAAGGTACCTTCAACACCCTGGATGCTGCAGTCCATTTGGGGGTTCAGCGATGGAGACTCTATTTTTTTTCATTGGTAAGTATTGGGCCGTTTTGTTCTGGCCCATTCCTGCCATTGTTCCTACATTTACCACTGTGACACATCTTTTTGTCTATTTAGATACATCTCATCTGCATCCACCCCTGATGAGCGAGCTACAGTATGATCTTGCGAAACGTGCTTGTATATGTATATACTCCATGTCATGATGTTTTGTATCAACTCTATTTACTCTTTTTATTAGACATGTGCGTTCGTTTTCGTCCAAATGCATTTTCGTCTAAATTTCAGGTATTTTTGTTATCGTTTTAGCAAACGATAACGAAAGCACAGAGAACGAAAACCGAAAGATCCGACATAAACAAATGCTTTATTTTCATTTTTGTGGCGGTCGAATGTGCCTTACTTTAACTCTATTAGCCCAATATTATTCTACATAGATAGAAAAGATTTGACATAGAGAGAAAAGATTCGACATAGGCATCTAAGATTCGACATTGTAGAGTAAATTTTTTTGTTTATTTTTTAAGGTTCTGTCGAATCTTTTTTTTCTTTTCTTAGAACATTCGACAGACACCATAAGCATTCAATGACAGATTCGACCTTAATTTGGATTTTCGGACAAATGCATTTTTTGAACGAAAAACAAAAAAAATAAAAAAAAAATTTGGGAGTAACTAAATAAATGTATTTTTTGGACGAAAACGAAATTACGTAACAAAATATTTCAGTGTGCACATGTCTACTTTTTATCATGTGCCATTCATTGGCTGAGCTAATATGCCATATTATCCATGTATGAAGATTCATTTTCAATAAACATTTCTACTGCAATTACTATTGTTACTCAGTGGCAAACTGTGCCCACCTCATTTAAAGTGGTTGTATAGTCCATTTTGTAACTTTTACCTACAGGTAAGCCTATAATAAAAAAACAATATACTCAAACAACCGACACTTTCCAGCAGTTTATGAACCCTACATCTTCTTGAAGGCCTCGGTGCCCCTTGCGGTGATACTCCATTGGCTGCACCTCTTTGACTCCAATCGCCCAAACCCTCTGCACCCTCGCTCCGCTACCTCCGGAATCAGGGGGACACATTCATTGCTATGTGCAATTTCTTCCTTTTTGATTATATGCTTAATGTTCTTAATCTGTATGGATATGCTGCCATGGCATGGACCTTGTCCTGGTTTCTCTTACATAAAGTATTTAAAAAGCCAATATACTATGCATATGGAAGCTCACTATCTCAATGAGTATCTAAGGTTTTCTTATTTATCATGATAATCAAATATCATGCTCACACAGATCCCTAAATACAGCCTTGGCTTCATGCCCAGATTGGTAGGGAGGACCCATTTAATCCATAGAAGTAGTGCTAAGAGTGACGTCCATATGCATGAGCCCTCAGTTCCCCCTTCCATTATCTGTGCCTATGCAATACTAAACTAAACTTATCTCTAGTGTTCTTTTTCTGAAGCCTCTTCTCCTCATTATCCTGTGCCATTGTTCATCACCAAGTCATCCTACCTTTTGCAATTACATAGGCTTAAAAAGAGTATTTCTCTCTTGGTCTGTAATTTGTTTTAAGAACATGACTTCAACTGTCAGAACATCAATTCTTTGTTTTATTTCAGCACTTTCCACCAGATAGTCCTTCGGTAATTAACCCGTAGAGTGAAACTGCACTTTAATTAAAGTTCTGTCCTTGTCATAATACAGACAATCACCCAGTCTGAGTGCACATCTCTTAACACCATTAATTAAGCAGAGTCTATACTCGTATAATCTATATGTAATTTATTCTCTCTGAGCTAACAAGACCATCAATAGTTTCTATGGAGAAGAACAGAGACGTAAGAAAAAGAGGAAATTCACTGACCTAGATCATGGGGGAACTTAACACGTGCTAAATGAAATGTAGTTAACCAGGGATCGTCACAGAGGGAGAGATATAGGTGGCTAATGAATAGGAGGATATGCTAAACTCTTTCTGTGTCTGTTTGTGTATAAATATATATATTTCCAGCTGTGTTGGGGGACAGGTGGTCTTTTCCAGATACTTTTCCAATTTATGATTCCACTGATTTACTTGCAAAGTCTGATGCCGCGTACACACGATCATTTTTCAGCATGAAAAAAAACATAGTTTTTCAGCATGTCCAAAAAACAACAGTTTTGAAACTTCATCATTAAAAACGATGTTACCCACACACCATTGTTTTAAAAAAAATGATGAACAAAGCGCGGTGACGTACAACACGTACGACGGCACTCTAAAGAGGAAGTGCTTTTCGCCTTTGGGCTGCTTTAGCTGATTCCTTGTTAGTAAAAGACGATTCGCCCTTTCCTGTCTGTTACAGTGTGATGAATGTGCTTACTCCATTATGAATGGTAGTTTTACCAGAACGAGCGCTCCCGTCTCATAACTTGCTTCTGAGCATGCACGGGTTTAAAACATTGTTTTAGCCCACAAACGATCATTTTTTACAACCCGAAAAACGACATTGTTTAAAACGAAGTTAAAAAATGCAGCATGTTCGATTTTTTTTTTTTTTTTTTCGTTTTTCAGAACCTGAAAAATTATGTGTAGCCCACACATGATCATTTTAAAATACATTTTACAAAAACAACAATCTTTTTATGCCGAAAAATTATCGTGTGTACGCGGCATGACTTCTCGGTTATCAGTGCTACTGGGTCATTCATTTATAATATATATACATACAGTATATATATATATATATATATATAAAATATACACTCAACGGCCACTTTATTAGGTACAGCTGTTCTATTGCTTGGTAACACAAATTGCTTATCAACCAATTACATGGAAGCAACTTAATGTATTTAGGCATCTAGAAGTTCAAACCAAGCATCAGAATGGGGAAGAAAGGTAATTTAAGTGACTTTGAATGTGGCGTGGTTGTTGGTGCCAGACGGGTTGATCTGAGTATTTCAAAAGCGGCTGATCTACTGGGATTCTCACGCACAATCATCTCTAGGGTTTACAGAGAAATACGAAAAGAGAAAATATCCAGTGAGTGGCATTTGTATGGATGAAAATATCTTGTTGATGTCAAAGGTCAGAGGAAAATGGGCATACTGGTTTGAGATGATAGAAAGGCAACAGTAACTGAAATTTCCACTCGTTACAACCAAGGTATGCAGATTACCATCTCTGAATGCACAACACATCAAGCCTTGAAGAAGATGGGCTACAGCAACAGAAAACCACACCGGGTGCCACTCCTGTTAGAAGAACAGGAAACTGAGGCTACAACTTGCACAGGCTCACCAAAATTCGACAATAGAAGATTGGAAAAACGTTGCCTGGTCTGATGAGTTTTGATTTCAGCTGCAACATTTCGATGGTAGGGTCAGAATATACTATAGGCGGGTGACACCAGCACCGACCTTTCTTAGATCCGGGTGGATGTCATATGATGTCCTCCCGCATCACACCCCATGCATGGCTGCGGGGCTGCACAGCAGGGCAATCTGTCACTGGCTGTGTCCACCAGACACAGCTGATGACTGATCGCTGTACTGGCCCGCTGCCGGTACCATTTGACCGCTGTAACCAATAACAGCATGTCACATGACAGTTGTAAACAATGAATAGCTTCCTTTCAAGCCATCCATTGTATACAATTGTGTTGCTAGCTGTGATCACATGGTACAGACTGAGACAATCAAGACCCATCTGTGCCATGTGATCAGCTGTGGCCAGTCACAGCTAATTACAACAAAACAAACTGAATTAATCAATTAAAGAAGAGTTTCAAAGTCAAACTTCCCCTTATTCAGCTCCTCCCTCCCTCCCCCCATGGTGCCACATTTGGCACCTTTCAGGGGGAGGGGGAACTGGACCTGTTTTTTGAGTCCCCTTCCCCACTTCCTGAGATGGCGCTGCGGCACAGTCTGTCGGAAGTTCGGCTCCACTCCTCCTACCTTCGCACCTGGGGCAATTAGAAAGTGCAGCGTGCTTTGTGCATTTGCAGTACGGAACTGGCTGTGAAGACGAAAGGCTTCACTGCCAGGTTCCCTTACCAGAAATGGTGGTGGCTGCACCGGACATCCAATCTGAAGATCGGCTGGGGTGCCGACATCGTGGGCTCCCTGGACAGATAAGTGTCCATATATTAAAAGTCAGCAGCTACAGTATTTTTTAGCTGTTGACTTAAAAAAAATTGTGGGTGGGACCCAGACCTCCGCTTTAGTTTCACCTGTCACATTGACCTTAATGAATTTAGCTTTAGTTCCTATTTTATATAAATGAATAATGAGACATTTCAGTGCAACTACCAGCGGGTTGCATGGAAGGGATCTGGCATGGGCTAGGATAGGTGGGTACAAGAATTTGGGGTATTGCGGTGTGCCAAATAAATATTATTATTAATAATATATTATTATTATACAGGTTTTTTTATAGCGCCAGCAATTTGCACAGCATCATGCTTAATAAACTTTTGTTTTCTGATCGCCCATAGCTTATTAAAATGAAATCTAGACTTTGGTGAACTGATGGTCATGCAGATTGTTACAGCAAGGCTGTACCATAAAAAGGGACCCCGGCCACACTGCTTAGAAGGAGTTTGATTGAACAAATTATCAATAAAAGTTGAAATCCTATTCTGATGAGAGAACTGTGCGGTTTGTAACATGATATCAATATTTTGGAAGGATCAACAATTCAATCAACACTCAGCTTTATAATTTGTACTTAAATGATAACCGATACCTCCACATGTGTCCCATTTCATTATCAGTTTCAGTTTGTAAGTCATTTACACAGAAAGTCAATAGAACACTGATGCATTGACTGAGGACGTTCTCGGAATAATTTGCTGTACTTTTAGTATGTATGCACAGCTGTGTTTGTTCATATGGGAAGCACATAGATCTAAATGATATCCAGTACATGAGCTCCTCATTTAAAGCGGTTTATAGTTTAGTTTGAAGAAGCAAGCGCACAGCTCTGTGGTTCTCAAGGGAAAACATGTGCAGAACACATGAACAATAGCAGCTCTGCCTTGTGGGTGCCAGAGTCAGCTAGTCAGCTCATGTTAGGTCCCCAGTGCGTGCCGCCATGACCTTAGCACATGCAATCCAAAATGGAGGGTCTTGGCAAAATAACAAATGGAAACCTCCCATTCAAAATTCTCTGTTAGGTATTATGTAAATGAAAAACTCTAGTTTTCACTCATAAAAAAATATATTAATTGATATACTTGTAGGTAAAATGGCTTTTCTAAGCAATCCACTGGGACTGCAGTGAAAAGCTCTGTAGGTATACAGTATATATATATATATATATATATATATATATATATATATATATAAAATAAGAAGCTGGCATATGTAGTTAGGGGATTGTTTTCCCCTAGTGCCCAGCACAGACTATGTTATGTCCTGACTGCAGGGCAGGCGAAGACATAGGACAAGAGCAAGAGATCCTGGGATAAGTAGTCAAGTTTGTATGAAAGCCTGGTCATTGTTTCAGCCAGCTGGATGTAAAGACAGAATGCTGGAAGAGCAGATAAATAGCGAATAGAGAGGAGGAAGCGATCTCTTGGGACCATAGCCTGAATCTGCAAGCAGTGACTCAGGCTGTAGATTGTGCTGCGGCTTTGTTTGGGCCTGTGCTATGAAAAGAGAGTCATCGCGAACAAGTGCAGGTGCATCCGCTGACAGCAACATCTGATAGTTCGGTGGCAGTAAAGAAGGCCACCCTCATTACATTCACTCCAGATCCAGCTGGATGGTAGCATGGTAGCATGGTGCGATGTGGGGTCATGCGCTGTCCCTTGATCCAGACTTTGTGGGGGCTGCTGTGGAGTCTTCACAAAAACAGAAGGTCTCTGGGTTTGGTGAGCAGACACTTGCCCATTTTCCGTATACCAAAGGACACTGCATGCAGACACTGTTGTCTTATTCATTCCACCAAGCCTGTAAGGGGACCTTTGCTACACTTTATTCCACACTGAGAGATCTTAAAGCGGAGTTCCAGCCAAAAATGGAACTTCAGATTTTTAGAATCCCCCCCTCCGCTATGTTTGGCACCTTTCAGGGAGGAGGGGGGTAAAGATACCTGTCTAAGCCAGGTATTTTCTCCCACTTCCGGGCATAGCCAGCTGCAGTATCCACATATATTTTAATCACGTCTGGCCCCTCCTCTTCTGGGAGACACAAAGTTACCAGAAGACAGCAGGGAACAGTGAGGATGCGCAGCGTAACTCGCACATGCACAGTAGGACTTCACTTTCTGATTCCCTTACCGAAAATGGCTGCGCCTCCACCCGAGAGCTGAGGGACAGATTGGCTTTGGTTGCCAACCTTGCAGGCGCCCTGGAAAGGTAGGTGTCCATATTTTAAAAGTCAGCAGCTGCAGTATTTGTAGCTGCTGATTTACATTTTTTTTCTTTGGGCTGAACTCCTTTTTAAAGAGCTTGCTGAAGACACAGGCCTTTCATTTGAAAGGGCTACAGAAAATCCCCCTCAGAGGGGACAATAACTTTTGGTGCCTACCTAGACCCTCACACCAGCCAAGGACTCTACTTATTAAAGATGAGGGATAAAGACTCTAGAGTTATTTGCTTAATTTGAATTTAGAGTTTATACATTACTGGGACTGTGGTGTCAGGGGACTAAAGGGACAGGTCTGCCAGATGTCTAGTCATTCCTCTACCCTTTTTGGCCTGTAGCCATAGACCCTATTTAGTGTTAAATTCTGCTGGTTATAGGTTCTTAAAGTGACCTAATTGTTTAATTTCTTAATTGGCTTTGCCATCAAGCTTATGAACCATATCCTATCTCCTGCATGTTACAAATTGTCTGTTGCTGAATTAATTTGTCATTAATCTGTTAATAAACAAATCAAACTGGTTTACTTTGCATGTGTGTGTCTTTAAGTTCCCTTGTTTACAACGAGAATGTCAGAGCCCAGAGTTTAAGGCCTCGTACACACGAGCGGACAGATTTGTTCAAATCTGTCCGTCCGACAGATTTGAACAAATCTGTCTGCTGGGATTTTGGTTTGCTCGCGTGTACACACGAGCAAACCAAAATCCCCGCCAGCAGACGGCGCGCTGACGTGTCAGTGACGTGGCGGTGACGTTGACGCCACCACGTCACCGCACCAGGAAGTAAAACACTTCCGCGCATGCGCCGAATCCATTCGGCGGCGGTGCGGCGGCGGTGCGGGACGACATGTCTGCTGGTAAGTGTACTAACCAGCAGACATGTCGGGCGGACAGATTCCCACCCCATAGATTTCAAAGCATGCTTTGAAATCTGTCGGGTGGACAAATCTGTCCGCTAGCCCATACACACGAGCGGAGATGTCTGCTGAAACGGTCCATCGGACCGTTTTCAGCGGACAAATTCGATCGTGTGTACGCGGCCTTAGAGGTGTCAGGGGACTTGCAAGGCCAAGGTAACCAGTGGGGTATAGAATCTTTGAGCGGCTCACACGGGGGCAGCGCTACACAAATATAGAATATATAGACTAAAAAAAGTTGTATGTAAAAGGCAACCACAGAGGTAAATATATAAAATGAATAACTGAAAGCCTTCGTGCTATGTGTAACTAAAAAGTATCAAAAAATACCACAGTATGAATAAATAAACAGTTGCAGCAAAATCTAATAGTGTTTACAATACACAAGTGACAATAAATAGTGATAATATGATCTTGCGCTAACAAGAAAAACAACCAAAAAACTGACTTAAATAAATAAATAAATAAACAAAGAATATGTATAGGGTTAGGGTACTAATAAAAAGTCCAAAAGTGAACACACAAGTGCAATCAGTGAGCTAAAGTGCACATCAGAGACAGTCTATGTTCAATCCAGTGTCCACATATACTGTGCAGGTGTCAATCCGTGGGAAAGCAGCCTCTCACCTCACTGTCATAAGATATCCGCATCACACAAATCTTATGGACACCTCCAATTCCTTCCTGTTAATAAGTATGCACCTTTACAATTCTCATAGGAATCCTCAGAGAGGTACCAGGAATCTATATCAAACTCCGGGAAAACAAAAGGAGAGACGGACCTCCAATGGTGTAGTATAACAAATCAATGAGCAATTTATTAAAACATAATCTCCTTACATCAAACAATAGATAAAACAGCGTTACTTAAATACGGCATTTGCCGAGTCCTCACGTCACTCCCGGTGTCCGTTTTTCCCTACACGTTACGGCATCTGCCTTCATCTGGGCAAAACATCTTCCTGGTTCAGAGAAAAACTCAACTTGCACCCCTTCCACCTTCTGTTTTCAAAACAGGAAATTCTCCAATGAGCTTTTGCATTGGAACAGAAAGTGAGAGAGAATCACTTAAAAGGGTTGTAATTGTAATTCAGGTTTAAAAAAAAAAAACATGTCATACTTCCGCTGTACATTTGGTTTTGCACATAGTGGCCCCGATCCTCCTCCTCTGGGGTCCCTCAGCGGCGCTCCTCCTCTTCTCGAGTGCCCCGCCAGAGAAGCGTTCTCCTTCGTGGACACCCGTGCGGGCACGCTCCCGTGTCCTGCTTCTGCATCTATTCACACAAAAAGCAGTACTCGGCCCCGCCCCCATGTCATTGGATTTGATTTACAGCAGCGGGAGACAGTAGCTGCCCTGCTATCAATCCATCCAATCAAAACATGAGACACCGGACAGAGCTGGCGTGCTCGTTCCCGTTGTGGGAAACACAGGGCTCAGGTTAGTATGACGGGGGCTCGGAGGGGGGGGGGGAATGGTGCTGCTGAGTGACAGAAGGTTTTTCACCTTAATGCATAGTATGCATTAAGGTGAAAAAACATGAGGGTTTACAAACCCTTTAAAGAGAGAATAAAATAGCCATAAAAACACATTTTTTTTTAGAAAGGAGGCAAACGATGAACTTCTGAGGTTTCATGAACTGGTATAGCTTTGCAGAAGAGGAGCACTGGGCTATAAGGAATATTTCAGAATGTACTTGATAGTTTGTGGATTTTTTCAAGCAGCTCGCTGGTTCTAAGAAATTGTTCTTAGTGGAAATGTGCAGGGGGTAAAACTTATTGATTTACCATTTATATAGCCTTATCCAAGCTGATATGCATCCAGATAATTGATATGGATGACTAGAAGACACACGTCAATATCTGCTCTTCCAAACAGTTTTTGCAGCTATCATTGATACAACCTGCATCCTTGCAATCAAACCAGTAGTGATGAAATGCATCAAAGAGGGGTGGTCCCTGGGCAGGGATATTATTGATATCACTGACATCTGAATTAAACTGTTTGGCAGAGTGGATATTGGTGTGCGGCTTCTTTTCATCAGCGTCCTTTGATGATGAGCGGAGACAGGCTTCTTGAGCTGGCACCTTGGGCGGCCGCAGTGAGTTAAAGTGGAGTTTTCATCCCAAATTTTTTTTTCATTATTGTGCTCATTAGACCTAAAAGAGAAAACAAACAAAAAAAAAATGTTTTTTTACTCATCTTTAAATGCCTGTTGCTATGCGGTCCCACGAAATCTGCCTTTGGAATCACCTAGGATTCTGACATCATCTGCCTCTAATGGGCTTCACAATGCCAACAAGCAAAATGACAACGGTGTAGACATAGTTTTATAAACGATCTTTTTTGAATAACTATGCAGAGCGGCGGCGGATTGTAAACTAGTAAGTGACCAGATTTATATTATAAAAACGCAGGATGAAAGGACATACATTTAAAAAATGCTAATTGTGGTTGGAACTCCGCTTTAAAGGCGCATGTCCGGAGTGGTGCTGTGCGTTTGGGATGTTTTAGCTACAGATAATTGATATAGCAAGACAACTGAAGCTTATAAACTTTGAAAATAAATAAGAATGTATCAAACAGTAGCAAAAGCAGTATAGAACTGGATGGTCCAGTCTGGTTGGCAGTAAAACGACATGCATAGAACTGTATGCCAAACAAATAAGCAGTATAATTATCATTATTTACATATACACGTGAACACAAACAGGAATATGTGTAGTAATTTGGGTAATTGCTGTGACATCAGACAGAGCCACGTGAATGAAAACAATGCAATCAATATTCTTTAAGATAAGCAAAAGACAGAGATGACTTATTACATAGTTACTTAGTAGGTGAGGTTGAAAAAAAGACACAAGTCCAACCTATGTGTGTGATTACTGGTATATGTCAGTATTACCTTGTATATCCCTGTATGTGATTCAGGTGCTTATCCAATAGTTTCTCGAAAACATTGACTTGTAGACATTAATCAATAATCTTAATAAATTACTTGGAACAATGAGTGTTGAAGACACCATATAATTCTTGGAAAGCTATGTTGACAATCCTGAGTATTATATGAATATATAAGCAATAAACCATTTTTTGTTTTTATTTAATCTTTATTTTATTTGACATTTTAAGCCATACAAAACAATGGAAAGAAAAGGGATAAGGATAAAGGAAAGGCAGAATTCATCAGAAAAATAAACACTAATATACCATAAGTAGCGCACTAATAAGTAGTACACCATTACGAGCCTAAACCTATCCTAAATTTTCGATCTAGTTGGACATTCCCCCTCAAACTTTGGGGGAAGGGGAAAGGGCTTGGATAATAAATCAATGAAAAAAAAAAATCACAGTATGTTAGACATTTTAAAAATGATGTAGGAACATATAAAACATGAACAATATAGCAATAAACCGTTTAATGACTTTACTTACCAGTGATTACCGTATACTTATTTGTGATCTCTGTTAATACAACTAAATGCAAATACCAGATTTTTTACAAAGTCAGAAACTTTTTAGATAATTTGCTGAATGTTGAACCAGTCATTAACCTGTTTTTCTAAGACACAATATATTCATAAGACAGGAATGTTAGAGTAACTTTGTTGAGAAATAAACATTGCCCTCTGGCAGATTGCTGCAGATTCCTACCTTTTGTTATTTTGATATGGTTTGTTATTTGTAGTCCGAGGCCTCAGTCGCATGGGGCAATTACATCTGTGCCTCTTGCAGGGCCGTGTTTTACTGGCATGAGGATACACAGCTTTTGTATGCATCCTCGTGCTGGCAGTCCCATTGTTGTCTATTGAGACTCAGCAGCTGCACAGACACAGCTACTACTCCAAATGTGTCATGCACGCACACAGATGACACATTGGAATTAGTCGCTGTCATATTAGTGGGTGTCATATTGTGTCCATACAGCTGCTGTGTCCCAGAAAGACATGAATAAGATTGCCTGCACGAGAATGCATGGAACACCTGTGCATCCCAATGTCCGTAAACATGGCCTTGCACAGGGTAACTAAGTGATTGCCCCATGTGAATGAGACTTGATTCTGAATAGGAGAGATTAGTTCATAATAATCAGCTGGTGCACACTCAGTGTTCAAATGAGAAAAGCTGCAGTGTCTGCACCCCTTTAAAAGTATTAAACCCTTGGTGAATATCTCGTCCACATTGAAATTCCTATTTAAGGAGACACCTAATATTTAACTTGTTCCTCAGTGCAGACTTCTGGGAAAATCAGTG
This sequence comes from Rana kukunoris, assembly GCA_029574335.1. Lineage (NCBI taxonomy): Eukaryota > Metazoa > Chordata > Amphibia > Anura > Ranidae > Rana > Rana kukunoris. The sequence continues at coordinate 124,153,368 of CM056049.1, read as the reverse complement.
AGCCAATAACACAAGCAAGAATTAACATTTCCTGACAGCCTTCATGGCAGGATACTAATGGGTTAACCGCACCTCCACTCCTCCCCTATAGGACCCCACTCCCATAAATCTTTGCTCTGAGCCAGAGGATGAGTTCCTTTTTTGTCCTCCTCCTAAGGACTGGTTTATACAACCCTGGACTCATATAGGTCACTAAAAAACTGCATGAATTTTTTATTGATAAGATCTGGGGCCACTATGAGGTGTCCACTCACCTCCCTTATACTAGAAATATGGGTTGTTGGATTTTAGCTTTTAGCCAGCCAAGCCATCGTACGACCATTTTTTCCTCCATATTCAAAAACATTTTTGTTGAGTGTAAAACAGGGCCTTCTTGGTGTTATCCACCCTTAAGAGAGAAAGTTGTCTCAAGGTTCGCTGCCAGGCCCGATACCTTACCTGGGGTTTGAAACATACTCTGCTTCCAATCCCGTCACCTCGGTCTCCAGAGACTCTAACGATTGAGATGCCTCCCTCTGAAGTGCCGCTATATGGAAGATGTAGGCCCCCTTAACCCATGCCTTAAAGTGGTTGTAAACCCTTACAGACCACTTTCACCTACAGGTAAGCCTAGATTAAGGCTTACCTGTAGGTGCTGGAACTATCTCCTAAACCTACACGGCTTAAAAGATTTTTACAATTCCCCATAAAGCGATGTCTAACGCGCATGCGCCTGTGTATTCTGCGCATGCACACTCTAGAAAGGGCACGCTGGGGTCATGCCATGACTGGCGGCTCCCACACACGTGCGAAAGTGACATCACGCTCCTTCGGCCAGTCAGCAAGGAAATCGCAGGCTTCGGTTTCAGGTAAGTGACACATAATGGGCTACTATGCGATGCACAGGTTTCAGGTAAGTTACACAGCTTTACCTTTGCAGGGAAACAAAGAGGAAGTAAAACCCATCAGGTGCAGAGAGCTGAAGAGTGCTCTGTGACCGTGTCCTCTGTAAAGGCCACCTGTTGCTCCGTCTCTGTTAAACGTGACCAGTTTATCCATGTTCTGCTGCATGACCCACATCTCCAGCTGTACTGCTTCAATCTTTGTAGTGAGTGTAGATTGGCACAGAGCAATCGCTGACATAATGTCAGCCACAAAGCTCAGGTGAGGAGAGGCATCCGGCTTTGGCCACTCCGTCTGGGACGCCATTTTGGATTTCCTCATGGCATGAGGCTCCACACGAGCGGGTGGAGATGGGGTTTTTGTCTCCTAAATCTGTGAAAACCAGAGCCTTTTCCCCCTTCCAGACATGACTCAGAAAGAACGGCGTATCATCCGAGTTTAATCCCCCCACCACAGGCGGAAATTATGCCCGAGAAGAGCATAAAAGCAAGTTTAGCCAGCAGAGCTCCAGAGTAAGCAGCTGCTCAGGTGGCCATCTTGGACACGCCCACTCAAGGACCGGTTTGCTTATCCAATTACCTGAAGTTTCCTCTCCGCGATCAAGACCACTGGGAAGACAGGTTGCGATACTTTGATAAGCCTTGGCTATTAGCTGGGTATGGAGTGGGCAAACTGAAGTGGCATTGGAAGAGCTAAAGCCTGGCCATTAGCAGGCAAATGGCTCAATGGCCAGTTAACCCAGCTATTTTGCGGGCGGTCCTATCTGCCCCAAGTATTGCGTGATCAGAAGCAGGACTGAATTGGAGATTGGTGTTCATGTCGTGTGTGCTGATGTATACTTGTGTAGCACCTGGTTACTTCCAAGTACCTGTCAGGGACCTACCTGTGGGTTCCGACGAGCCCCTGGTGCTCGCGCTCGTGCGCCGGTCGCGCGCTTCTGTGCGCCAGGCGTGTGTGCGCGCGTACACCTATTGCGTGCACGGCGCACGCGAGCGCCACGGGAGCGCGCGCATGCACGACGGCAGCGCGCGCATGCGTGTTAGGCTCAACTGACTTCACCCTGCCTTTAAAAGGTCAGCAGCTGCAGTGACACTTCGCTGTCTGATCTGCAGCATAGTGTCCGCAAAACCTGTAATCTAATATCCGTTAAAACCTGTTAGACCCGGCTCCGTCTGACTACCCGAATACCTCCAACCGACCCCTGGCTTTGATCTGACTCCGCTCTGCTCTCCTGCCCACCGTTACCAGACCCTGTGCCTGAAACTTGACTACGTTACTTCCTCTAGAGTGACTTCCTGGTTATCTGCTCACCTGACCTTGCTGGCCGTATACCTGCTGTTGTCTTGTCTCTAACCCGGCTTGTATCACCAGCATCAGCTATCCAGTTCCTGTGAGCCTCCCGGAGACGCTGTCTCCTACACCGTCTGTCTGCGAGACCCTCAACCCGGCCGGTCTGCTGTCGTCACCAGGCACTCTTACCTCGCCGCGCTCCCGGGCTTGCTGTTCCCACTCCAGCAGCCCCCGAACCTGGGCTGTAAGAGGGGCTCCTTCCTGCACACCAGGCTCTATCTACAAGGTACGTTCCAGTACGTAACAGTACCGGTGCTTTGTTAAATTTAGAGGGGGATTAGAGAGATAGTTAGCTCTGATCCAGTTAATCTATTCAAATTTGGTCTCTGTCTCAGCTTGGCTGTGGGCTTATTCTGTTGCTCCTGGGGTGCTGTTCCCACCCCAGGATGATAGGTGACAGTGGTGGAGTCGAGGTTTGGGTGCTTTCCCCAGCAGCCATTCAGGAGGGTTTCTCCTCGCTGTGCATGCTGTGGAATGGTATTTATGAGACAGACGCCATTGGTCTGGGTCTTTTCTCTTCAAGTGCGGCACCCACCTTTAGGGTGACTGCATCACGGCTCCCTGGTGAAATGGCCTACCAGGCAGGGGGGTGCACGTGCCACGCTGTGTTCCTGGTTTCGGGACCATGTTGGTCTGGAAAATTTAAAGCTGTGGCGAGGCCCCAGTAATCAACTGGATCCCCAATCCTGAGAAGATCCCAAGCGAGATAGCTGTTCGGTGGGGAGTCCATCTGAGGAGAGCCAAGAGAGGCTGGCAATCCAATAGGGTCTCGAAAATCCACCGGGGATCAAGGGAACCGAATACTGAAAGGATGGACGTTGGTCATCTGTCAGTCGGTCACCTGTCAATTGGTCACCTGTCAGTTGGTCACCTGTAAACTACCTGAAGGAGATCCAGGCCAAAGTCTTTTAAGGAGGATTACCTCCGCTACCTCAATCCTAAGGAGGGTCTGTGGCAGAGACTTTTCTTCTAAGTTCCGAGTGATACTCTGGCTGCCAGGTCAGTGAGAGAGACCTGTCCGGGTACGCTATACCCACTCCGGCTGGAGTGGCGAAGAAGACTAAAGCCTCGTACACACGGTCGGACATCAAACAAACTTTCCCTTGGATTTTTGTCCGAAAAGGGAGTTGTCCGGTCACACCCATAACATACACACGCTCTGACTTTTTAGGCAACAAACACGAACTTAGTAACGTTTCAACGTACTGATGAGAGTTTAAAAGAGGAAGTTCAATTCTCTGGCGCCACCCTTTGGGCTCCTTCTGCTAATCGAGAGTTAGTAGAGGTTTCGTCTGTGTGCATTCGCGATTTTCAGTTTCGTGCAATTTTGTTCGTTTCTGAGCGTCCGTTCTTCAAGCAGACATGTTGCGCAATGGGGTTGTGCTAACTTGACCCACAAAAGAATATAGAAATATGTTTGATTCATATAACCAAAATACACAAATCCAAAGTAAAGACATTTGTTTTGACTCTGTCAGTATCACCAGCAAAGCAGATTTTAGTATTATCACATTATAAAGAAGAAGAGAATGTGCGCTGCTTTTCTTGATTTCAGAACTTGTCACGAATGTGCACTTTCAAATACGAACGCTAGTTTTACAGACAGAATGCTTCCGGCTGGTCTTTGCTTCTGAGCATGCGCGTTTTGCACTTTGTACAAAAGTCCAATTGCTTGCTGTACACACAGTCGGACTAGGCACCATCGGACTCTTGTTGATGTAAAGTTTGTCCGTTTTCAGACCAAACTTTTTGTCCGATGAAACCCAAAAAAGTTTGTCCGATGGAGCGTACACACGATTGGACTAATTTGAAAACTTGCTGTTTTTGAAGTTTGTTGGCAAAAAGTCAGACCGTGTGTACCGGCCTTTAGTGTTGTTGGAAGCAGGACTGTTTCCCTTTTGATACGCCTGAATCTGCTATTTCTCCTTCTTCTTCAACTCTTCTATCACCACAAAGTTTTATTGTTTTTACCCGGCTGGGTAATAAAAAGACCCCTGTCATGGAAATTCCGTTAATGCTACATCCACCATACACCTTTAGACGGCGGAGGAACCATGAGGTAACATGCCACCCAAAACAAACCAGCAGCTCCTTCGGGGGGGGGGGGGGGGGGGCTTGTCCAGGATCGGCTGTTACCTCGAACAACCAAATTGAGAAGTTTTATTCCGCCAAGGAATTGTCGTTGTGTTGGACTGTGCTGGTGAGGAGAGAGTTAACGTCAGGTAGTTAAAGTTCGGGCGCAAGTGCAGCGGAGTGACCTGTGCCTGTAACATGCAAGAAAAATAACCCACCCATGCGTGAGACGTAGGGCGAGTTTGGCGCCAAAGGACAGAGTGATTGCCTGCCCACGAGAGAGAGTCATGCAAGCATGTCTGTGCCCCCGCCATTTGAGAAATTGAGACCCCCGATGTCTATGCCAGAAGTCAATCCGTTGCCTGCTGCCTTGGAGTCCCCTTGACTGATACCGGGATTCGAATGAGGACCCAGGGGAGGATTGTGCTATTTTCTAGTGGTGGCGCTGAGGGCCTTGTACTTTCCTGCACCCCATGTGCGGAGCTAGCTGTCCGGATCCTGCCCTTTGCTCGGTGCAAGAAGTGCCAGGAATATTTGTTCCATGTGGAGCAACCAACAGAGTCTCCTCGTGAATATCGAATGGATTGGGTCACCTGCTTCTACTGCCATTACTGTGACTGACCCTGAAGTTGTGACTGTTTTGTCCACCACTGCAATCACCATGTCGTCAACTGCTACTCCGATGGTGTCGACACTGAAAACAAAGACCGGTCAAAGTCTCCCATGGCTGTGGACGAGGCCTACCGATGTGTGGACATGGCAGGGGTTCCAGGGAGAGCGTTGCCTCTGGTCAAGACAAATCCAAGTCCAAGGACAAGGTCAGTACCCTTACTAAAGAGTGTGTCTGTTTACCTGCTGAGTACCACACTTCTGAAATTGACTCCAATGTGGTGGATGATCAGTGTGCGGTGTGCAAGGTTGAGGGGGTGTGCGTCGTGCGGGGTTGAGGGGGTGTGCTGTGTGCAGGGTTGAGGGGGTGCCATGTGTGCGGCGTGCGGGGTTGAGGGTGTGTGCTGTGTGCAGGGTTGAGGGGGTGCGCTGTGTGCGACGTGCAGGGTTGAGGGGGTGCGCTGTGTGCAGTGTGCAGGGTTGAGGGGGTGCACTGTGTGGTGTGCGGGGTTGAGGGGGTGTGCTGTGTGCAGGTTTGAGAGGGTGCGCTGCGTGCGACGTGCAGGGTTGAGGGGGTGCACTGTGTAGTGTGCGGGGTTGAGGGGGTGTGCTGTGTGCAGGTTTGAGAGGGTGTGCTGTGTGCGGCGTGCAGGGTTGAGGGGGTGTGCTGTGTGCAGGTTTGAGGGGGTGTGCGCCATGCAGAATTGAGGGGGTGTGCTGTGTGCGGGGTTGAGGGGGTGTGCAGCATGCAGATTTGAGGGGCTACATCTGTGTACATCTGCCTCTCCCCCCAAATACAGGAAGTACTCACAGTGTCCGTGCGGGCTGATGGTAAGGAGGGGGCCAGGGCTTCTGTCTGTGTGAATACTGGATCTTTTTCCTCCTGGCCTGGGTTTCCTCCAGACAGTCCTGGGGTGGTCGGTGCAGAGTCAGAGTGTCGGGGGCAGAGTCAGAGAGACGGAGGATGCCGCCCTCGGCTGCCCTAAATTCCCCCCAGTCCCCACTCTGCACACGCTGCACGGTCACATTCCCTGGCAATGCTGGAGCTGCAGAGTGAGTGAAGACGATGATGCTGAAGACAAAGTGTTCAGTGTTACCGCGGTGCTGGAGCCTAAGCCACACTGCACCGTAACTGTTTTAATTTAGCGCACAGCTGCTCACAGTCTCCTAAACTAATCTCCCGCCTGTCATTGCGCCCCTCCAAATGTTGCACCCAGGGCCCCCCCCGCTACACCACTGTCTGTAACGTAACAAAATGTGGAGTGCTGTGAATACTTTCCAGATGCACTGTGTATGTGTGTATATATATACAATATAGGCCAGATTCAGGTAGGACTTACGCCGACGTATCTCGAGATGCGCCGCGTAAGTCAAAATGTGCACCATCGTATCTGTGCGCCGTGCCCACAGAACAAGATACGTCTGAAAATAGACTTCTTCCGACCGACGTAACTTTCCTACGCCGGCGTAGCACGGGTGCATATTTACGCTGGACCCATCTGGCGCTCCCATTGATTTCCTATTCAAATATGCAAATGATGGAGATACGCTGATTCGCGAACGTACGTTTTGCCGGCGCAGGCTACGCGCGGTGCGCGTAAGTTGTACATCTGGCCTAAAGTTACCCCTCATAAAGCAGGGGTAAGTCAGCAGCAGACATGCACAGGTCAGCTGTAGAGCATCTACAGCAGCACTGTTACGGACGAGCTGAGCAACCACACTTGCAGGACACACATCTGTATACCAACATGCCAGGGGCAGCCGTGGTCCTAGCACTACTACTGTGGCCACAGGCATGGAGGAGGAGGGCACGGGTGAGGATATACCGAACGCGCATTAACGTCTTTGGCATGGGGGATTTGGAGGTGTATTGCATCTTCAGATTCCAGCCCTGATGCCGTCCTGGAAATAGCCACAGCCCTGCATGATGACATCACCAGCAAGACACACCGCTCACAAGCAGTGCAGCCTCTGGTCAAGGTACTGGCAACACTCCATTTCCTTGCCAGTGGATCTTTTCAGCGTACAAGTGGAGTTGTGGCTGGGATGTCACAATCCACCATGAGCAGATAAGTGCACCATGTTGTCCCTGCAATCCTCAGACACATGTCCCACCACATCATCAAACCCACCCATGAGCATCTGCGGCAGAAGGTAATGCAGGATTTCTACAGAATTGCAGGATTCCCACGCACCATCGGGGCCATTGATTGCACACATGTGGCACTACAGCCCCCCCATGCCGCAGAGCACATATACCACAATTGTAAGCAGTGGCATTCCATTAACATACAGGTGATAGCCGATGCCAAATACCTCATATGGCACGTCCGTGCCAAACACCCCGGGTCCAGCCACGACAGCTATATATACCGTCAAAGCAACATCCCAACAGAACAGAACATGTACAGGGACAGCTGGTTGGTTGGTGAGTGACATGGGAGTCAGGCATGACTGTCCGACCCCCATGATGCAGACACAAGGGGCACATGCACGACTAACATCCTCCTGTCTTATTCCTTCCAGGTGACTCGGCATATGCACTTGGGCCCCATCTCCTGACTCCATTCCGGGATCCCCAAACTAGAGGAGAGAGAAGATACAATGATGCACACATACGTACCCGTGCAGTGGTGGAGCGCACATTTGGCCTCCTAAAGTCCCATTTCCGATGCCTGGATATGTCCAGGGGGGGCCCTGTTGTATTCCCCAAACTTTGTGTGTCAGATCATCGGTGCATGTTGTGTGCTGCACAACTACACCATGAGAAAGGGCCTGGAGATTAACATATGTGATCACCTGACCCCCAAACCACACAGTCCCCCCCTGCCCGAGGCTACCCCGTCTGCTGAGGGAAGAGCAGTCAGGAGGGTCCTCGTGGTAGGCATCTTTGCACGTTTAAACACACATACAATCATCATGGCGCACGGACAATGCACACATGCACACCACTGTGGTCCCTAGATCACACACACCACATCCCCATCACATTGGATTAGCCCAAGTCCGGCATGCAGGACTTGGGAGCAGCAACACCGCGCCGAGGCCCCAATCATGTTGCTGTCCATTCATACCACATTCACACGGCCGTGGGGATAACTTCTCCCCGACGACCCAGGGTGACAAACCTTACTGGCAGGAGTGCCACCCCCACATTCACACACCAGTCACACACCAGTCACACTGTAGCAGCACTACTGACCGTGTGCATACACTACAAAATAAAATGAGCTAATAATACAAAATAATATGCTCGTAACCTGAGCTGATAATACAAAATAAAACACTCATAGCCTGAGCAAATATGCAAAAAATATATCAGGCAATCAATTGCCCTGTCGTGGGCCAAGCCTGGTGCCACGGCTCTGGCTCCTTAACTCTCTGCTGGGAGCTTTGGGTGGGGGGTGGGACATCAGGAGGTGAAGGAGCATCCCCTGGTCTCTCCCTGGCTGGCTGCCTGCCCTCCAACGCCAGGGCAATGCGGGTGAGGACCGCATTAGTCTCCGCCTGCAGCAGCCTTGTATACCTCCCCTCCGCCTCGATGGCAGCAGTATTCGCTTCTACCACCACTGTGAGACTCCTGATTTCTGCCACGAGGCCTGCTGTGGTGGCCTGCAGCTCGCCAAGGCAGGTCACCATTGCAGCACAGTTACCACTGACATCCTGGATGCTGTAGTTTATTTGGGCCGTGGATGCCAGACTGTCTGCCACATGACCCATCTCCGCGGCGACAGCACCCATATGGCGGGTCTGATCCATGGCCAGAGTTTCCTTGATGGCCTCAGGAACACCCCTGGTTTTGTGGGTAGCCTTCCGGAGGGCAGGAGAGGCTTGGGGCCATGTGTACAGGGAGGCCCTTGAGGGGCTTTCCCTGATGATGGAGGAGGGTGAGGGGCTAGCCCTGATGGGGGAGGAGGGGTGGGAGGGCGCAGGGATATTGGGATCCTCCACGAGGTACAAAACATCCTCTGGGTCCCCATGCTCCTCCACCACTTCCTCTAGAGGAGAGGTGTGGGCACACTCCTCTGGGGAGGTCGTGGGTCGCCCACCAGCCGACGACGGCCGAGCCCCCTCCAGCACATCTGTGGATGACACAAAACATTCACATGTTGGTGGACCCACACACTTGGCCCGTGCCCTTGGCGTGCCTCCTCATAAGCGCCAGCTTCTCACGGACCTTACGTCTCATATAATTTCTTTTTTTAGCAATATCATCGGGCTTCTTGGTCTCATGCCCAACGGTATTGAGCTGAAGTGTGATCTCCTCAAGAATCTCCATCTTCCGTGCCATGCTGGTCTGGGAACTTTTGACACCATGGAGGAACTTGTCATATTTGGCCATTCTCGCAATAATAATGGCCCTCTCCTCCGTGGAAAAGTTCCTCTTTCTCCTCTCCTTGCCTCCATTTCTACCTTCCGCCAAGTACCTTGCTTCAGGGGGGGAAACAATCAGGATGTACTTTTGCGCCGTACGGGCACATGTCTGGGCGTATTTATACGCTCGGCGTAAGCCGGTGGGCCGGCGTATCCCAGGAAGTTGAGCCGGCGTAGTTGTGAGCATGCACATAGGGGCGCAAATCGTACCCTTCAGTTTACATGCCTCCAGGGCCGTGCAGTGCACCCAGGCGCCAGAGGGGAGGGGGCGCCAAAGTGTCCGGAGTGTGTTGACAACGAGTCAGCATTTTCCCGCAGCAGCTGCCCCTGATGGTGAATAGTGCTGCTGAGCGCCGATGTGTCCTCCTAAACGAGCGCATGCCGCCCACTGAGCCACCCGCAAGCCCGCAGCACAGCAGTGTGTACATCTCCCGCCCGGCGCCCGCTGTATCCATACATCAAGGGAAGAAGAGGTATGTTAGGTCCGCCCCATGTCTGCCCAGCCCCACCTCTCTCTCTGTACTGCTGTGCGCGGCGGTGCGCCGATGTGTCCTCCTAAACGAGCGCATGCCGCCCGCAGCACAGCAGTGTGTACATCTCCGCCCGGCGCCCTGTATCTATCCAAGGAGGGAAGAGGAGGTACGTTAGGTCTGCCCCATGTCCCCCCTGTGCCCGCCCACAACCCCTTGTGCAGCCAATCTGTGCCTGAAAAGGGGTGTGGGCGGAAGATTTCAAAGCAGCCAGAGTCAGACCAGTCACACTGATGTGATTTAGCTGGACACCGTCTCCTCCAGCATCAGCAGTCAGTGAGGCCTGGAGGATGAGTGGGAGGCGCAAGCTGCTGGAAAAAGCAGCAGAGCACCTCCCGGATCAAGAAGGTACATACATGGACACAGACCTATCTTCAAATGCAGACAGGGCAAGGGATCTCTGTCAGTCCAGTCCGTCCTCTCTCTCTCTCTCTGAGAGGTCCTCTCTCTTTCTCTCTCTCTGAGCCGTTCTCTCTCTCTCTCTCTCTCTCTCTCTGAGCTGTTCTCTCTCTCTCGCAGCCGCCCCCTCTCTCTCTCTCAGCCGCTCTCCCTCTCTGAGCTGCCCTCTCTGAGCTGCCCTCTCTCTCTCTCTGAGCTGCCCTCTCTCTCTCTCTCTCGCTGAGCCGTTCTCTCTCTCTCTCTTTCTGAGCCGTTCTCTCTCTCTCTGAGAGGTCCTCTCTCTTTCTCTCTCTCTGAGCCGTTCTCTCTCTCTCTCTCTCTGAGCCTCTCTCTCTCTCTCTGAGCCGTTCTCTCTCTCTCTCTCTCTCGCAGCCACCCCCTCTCTCTCTCTCAGCCGCTCTCCCTCTCTGAGCTGCCCTCTCTCTCTCTCTGAGCCGCTCTCCCTCTCTGAGCTGCCCTCTCTGAGCTGCCCTCTCTCTCTCTCTGAGCTGCCCTCTCTCTCTCTCTCGCTGAGCCGTTCTCTCTCTCTCTCTTTCTGAGCCGTTCTCTCTCTCTCTCTGAGAGGTCCTCTCTCTTTCTCTCTCTCTGAGCCGTTCTCTCTCTCTCTGAGCCGTTCTCTCTCTCTCTCTCTCTCTGAGCCTCTCTCTCTCTGAGCCGTTCTCTCTCTCTCTGAGCCGTTCTCTCTCTCTCTCTCTCTCTCTGAGCCGTTCTCTCTCTCTCTCTCTCTGAGCTGTTCTCTCTCTCTCGCAGCCGCCCCCTCTCTCTCTCTGAGCCGCTCTCCCTCTCTGAGCTGCCCTCTCTGAGCTGCCCCCTCTCTCTCTCTGAGCCGCTCTCCCTCTCTGAGCTGCCCTCTCTGAGCTGCCCTCTCTCTCTCTCTGAGCTGCCCTCTCTCTCTCTCGCTGAGCCGTTCTCTCTCTCTCTCTCTCTTTCTGAGCCGTTCTCTCTCTCTCTGAGAGGTCCTCTCTCTTTCTCTCTCTCTGAGCCGTTCTCTCTCTCTCTGAGCCTTTCTCTCTCTCTCTCTCTCTCTGAGCCTCTCTCTCTCTCTCTATCTGAGCCGTTCTCTCTCTCTCTGAGCCGTTCTCTCTCTCTCTCTCTGAGCCGTTCTCTCTCTCTCTATCTCTCTGAGCCGTTCTCTCTCTCTCTGAGCCTTTCTCTCTCTCGCTCTCTCTCTGAGCCTTTCTCTCGCTCTCTCTCTGAGCCGTTCTCTCTCTCTCTCTCTCTGAGCCGCTCTCTCTCTCTCAGCCTCCCCCTCTCTCTCTGAGCCGCTCTCCCTCTCTGAGCTGCCCCCTCTCTCTCTCTGAGCTGCCCCCTCTCTCTCTCTCTCTCTGAGCCGTCCTCTCTCTTTCTCTCTCTCTGAACCGTCCTCTCTCTCTCTCAGCCCCCTCTCTGTCCACCACCCTCTCTCTCAGATACACCTTCTGACCACTACCCTTTCTCCCAGCCCCACATCTATCTCAGCCCCCCTCTCACTCAGCCCAAGCTCTCTCACTCAGCCCCCCTCTCTGTCCAGTATTCTCTCTCTGAGCCCCTCTCTCACTCAGCCCCCTCTCTGTCCACTATTCTCTCTGAGCCCCCGCTCTGTCTCTCAGCCCCCTCTCTGTCCTCTACCCTCTCTCTCTTTTAGACCCCTCTCTGTCCACTACCCTCTCTCTCATCCCCACCTCTCACTCTCAGCCCCATCTCTGTCCATCACCCTCTCTCTCAGCCCCACATCTCTCTCAGCCCCCCCTCTCTCTCAGATCCACCTTCTGACCACTACCCTCTCTCTCAGCCCTCCTCTCTCTCAGCCCAACCCTTCTATGTCCACTATCCTCTCTCTGAGCCCCTCCCCTCTCTGTCCACTACCCTCTCTTAGCCCCCCTCTCTGTCCACTGCCCTCTCTTTGAGCCCCTCTCTCTCTCAGCCCCCTCTCTGTCCACTACCCTCTCTCTCTCAGCTCCACCTCTCCTTCTCAGCCCCCTCTTTGAGCCCCTCACTCTCAGCCCAATACCCTGTCTCTCAGGCCCTCTCTCTCACTCCCCACACCTCTCTCTCTCTCAGCTTCATCTTTCTCTCTCACTCTCAGCTTCATCTTTCTCTCTCACTCTCAGCTTCATCTTTCTCTCTCACTCTCAGCTTCATCTTTCTCTCTCAGCCTCATCTTTCTCTCTCTCTCCCCTCTCTCCTCCCCTCTCTCCTCTTCTCTCTCCTCTCCTCTCTCCTCTCTCCTCTTCTCTCTCCTCTCCCCTCTTCTCTCTCCTCTTCTCTCTCCTCTTCTCTCTCCTCTTTTCTCTCCTCTTTTCTCTCCTCTTTTCTCTCCTCTTTTCTCTCCTCTGTTCTCTCCTCTGTTCTCTCCTCTGTTCTCTCCTCTGTTCTCTCCTCTTTTCTCTCCTCTTTTCTCTCCTGTTCTCTCTCCTGTTCTCTCTCCTGTTCTCTCATCAACCATTGCCATAGAAACATTTGTAAAGGGGGAGGAGTTAGTAAGGTGACCACGCCCTTGCAGGGGCGCCAGAAATATTTCTGCACCCAGGCGCATTTGACCCTAGGATCGGCCCTGCATGCCTCAGTCATCCGCAGCCCTGCTCTCCCTGTGTCTCCTGTGTCCTCCTCCCCTGCTGGTTCTCTCCTCTGTTCTCTCCTCTTTTCTCTCCTCTTTTCTCTCCTGTTCTCTCTCCTGTTCTCTCTCCTGTTCTCTCATCTCTCTCTCTCTCTCTCTCTCTCTCAGCCTCAGCTCTCTCTCTCTCTCTCAGCCTCAGCTCTCTCTCTCTCTCTCTCTCAGCCTGATCTCTCTCTCTCTCTCAGCTCAGTTCAGCCTCATCTCTCTCTCTCTCAGCCCCACCTCTCTCTCTCTCTCTCTCACTCAGCCCCACCTTTCTCTCAGCCTGACCTCTCTCACTCAACCCCCTTAGGGGAGCATCTCTGTGTTTCAATCATTGCCATAGAAACATTTGTAAAGGGGGAGGAGTTAGTAAGGTGACCACGCCCTTGCAGGGGCGCCAGAAATATTTCTGCACCCAGGCGCATTTGACCCTAGGATCGGCCCTGCATGCCTCAGTCATCCGCAGCCCTGCTCTCCCTGTGTCTCCTGTGTCCTCCTCCCCTGCTGGTATCATAAGCTAGTTTTGTTACTACCACCCCTTCTGATATAATAAATGCTGTGCACACTTTATGTGTTTTCTAAAAAAAAAAAAATCAGCTGTTAAATACCTTATTTAATAGCATCGATCAGCGGGCATGTGACCGTCCGTCTCTCCTCCACTCCTTTCCTCCTTCTGGCTGACGGTGGGGCACAGCATTTATTATATCAGAGGGGATGGTAGCAATATGTGGGTTGACAACCACTTTTAAGTGTTACTAAACCCACAACTGTAAAATCAGTCTGTATATGCAGTAAAGCATGTTTGTTATACTCACTGTGGAACTTAAAGCGATTGTAAACCTTTGTGTATTATTTTTTTTTAAAATAACAAACATGTTATACTTACCTCCATTGTGCAGCTCGTTTTGCACAGAGTGGCCCCGTTTGTCCTCTTCTGGGGTCCCTTAGCGGCTCTTGCGGCTCCATCTCGCATCAGATAACCCCCTAGGAGAAGCACTCTCCTGGGGGTTACCTCCCGAGTCCAGCATTTGCGTACATAGACACGAATGCCAGACTCGGCCCCACCCCTGGCACCCACATAATTGAATTTGATTGACAGCAGCGGGAGCCAATGGCTGCGCTACTATTAACCTATCCAATCAAGAACTGGGACCCCGTTCATAGAGGGTGAACGCGTCTCCGCCAAGGAAAATATGGGGCTCAGGTAAGTAAAACGGAGGGGGGGGACGATCACTGACAGAAGTTTTTTCACCTTAATGCATTGGATGCATTAAGGTGAAAAAACACAAGAGTTTACAACCACTTTAAGGGGTTAAACCTCAGCATTGTGTAAAAAGGCTGTTTGATCCTGTCTTCTCCGATCCTCCCCTTATTCCACTGTCCCCAATCTATCTCTTGATAAGACAAGTCACTCTGAGTCACTCTGCACATGCCCTCCCTCTTGGCAGGGTGCATGTGATCGGCACAGGGCCAATCAGCACTGTCCAGACAGAGGGTCAGGGGTACTGCAGCCTCATAGGACAGTCAAAGGAAAATAAAAACTCCTACAAGATTCAACCAGACACTGATAGATGTCACAGGCCTGCTATATACTGCTGATTAAAAAAAAGTATTTAGAAGTTTATATTTACTAAAATGATTGCACTTTCATGTTCTGTGTCCTGTGGGAGACCAGATATAGTGAATGTGGGGTCCTGGGTTTAGTAACACTTTAACTTTCCTATAGGTCTATGCCTGAAGAAATACAATGCTGTCATTCTGGAGAGAAGAGCTGCTAAATGCATTGCCAAGGGAAGTTTGCAATCATTGAGAGGTAATAACTACCAAGGGCATGAAGAGAATTCTTTAGTTGCAGGTTTTAAAACTAACAAAGGGTCAAACGTCAAACTATCTATAGCATAATGTCAGTGTGAATGGAGGGGTCTGTGCGTAATGGGGGATCTGTGCTTAAGGGTTGGTCCATCTGTGCTGAATGGAGGGGTCTGTGCAGTATGGGGGGTCTGTGCAGAAGAGGGGTCCATCAGTGCTGAGTGGAGGGATCTGTGTGGAATGGGGCATTTGTGCTGAAGGGGGGTCCATCTGTGCTGAAGGGGGGGTCTGTGCTGAAGGGGGTCCATCTGTGCTGAAGGGGGGTCTGTTTCACACTGCCAGCTGGCCACGTTATTGGTAAAGCGCTGCTAAAAAGCGGCGCTTTACCATAGTTTTAACTGCGCTATTCAGCCGCTAGCGGGGAGCTTTTAACCCCCGCTAGTGTTTGAATTTAAATGCAACTGTGTATCACCGCTGCCAACGCGCCCCCCCCCCCCCCCCAAAAAAAATATACAATGAATACCATATTTGTGAAATGATTGGTATACTGACCAGTCATTTTGATTCCTTTCTTTCCTTTGGTCATCTGCCAATGCCAACCTGTTGATTGGGCATGCATGGAGGGATCAAATGCCCATCTGTGGTAGATCGTCTTTCTGCTCTTGTTATTGTTTGACCAGCAAATTTCCATTTAGCATGTAAAACACAGAATTCTGATACTGCCGTCTGATGGCTCATTGTCAAATTGTATTGATAAAATTGTACGAAGTTGATTAAGAACTACATTACTGATTTTTACAGCTTTGCAGATATTCAGTATAAACATCACACCAATATGACCTCTTTTTATTGTGTCCGATGCCTAGCCTCAACTCCCTGTGCAATGTGAGGTCACCAACCCAACAACAACACAGCAGGTAGCCCAAAAAGCTGTAAATTAATCGCATTCACAGTCATTCACATTTAGCCTTTAATCCTCTAGCCATGGGGAGTGTTTGAGTCAGTCTGGTGAGGGATAATGCAGCCAGTACTCATAACAGATACTTTGAGGAAACAGCACAGCATACCTTCCCACGTTCTGAAATGTATGTAGGCAAAGGACCTGTCCCTGCCACAGACCGGATCCGCTAACCATAATTGTTTTTTCAAAATAACAATAAATGCAGTAATATAGAGTTTGAATAAAAAGTTTAGTGCAGCCTAACACTTTAGGTAGTGACTAGTAGTGTTGCTCACGAATATTCGCATTGCGAATATTCGCTACGAATATTGCATATTCGAGTATTCGCGAATAACTTGAATATTGCGGCGAATATTCGCTATGGCGAATATTCGTATTTTTTCAATTTTTTTTTTAAAACAGATCACATCCTAGTGATCTCCATCGACGTCTAAAAGCATTGCTGGTATGATTAGAGAGAGACCCTGGGCCGAGTAGCTGATGCCATTCTTTTATGTTGCCGAAAATTCGCATTGCGAATTTTCGGCAACATAAAAGAATCGCATCAGCTACTCGGCCCTTCTTTTGCATCAGTTATTCTGATTGGCTCTGATGCGCCCTTCTTTTGCATCAGAGCCAATCAGAATAACTCGAATATTCGGCAAACGTAATATTGCGCGATTATCTTCTCCGCCCTTCTTTGGCATCGGAGCCAATCAGAATAACTTGAATATTCGGCAAAAGGAATATTGCGCGATATTCCTTTTGCCGAATATTCGAGTTATTCTGATTGGCTCTGATGCAAAAGAAGGGCGGAGAAGATAATCGCGCAATATTCCTTTTGCCAAATATTCGAGTTATTCTGATTGGCTCTGATGCGCCCTTCTTTTGCATCAGAGCCAATCAGAATAACTTGAATATTCGGCAAACGGAATATTGCAGGATTATCTTCTCCAGAGCCAATCAGCCGAATATTCTTCTTTTGCCCTTCTTTTGCATCAGAGCCAATCAGAATAACTTGAATATTCGGCAAAAGGAATCGCGCGAATATTCGGCAAACGGAATATTGCGCGATTATCTTCTCCGCCCTTCTTTTGCATCAGAGCCAATCAGAATAACTTGAATATTCGGCAAAAGGAATATTGCGCGATATTCCTTTTGCCGAATATTCGAGTTATTCTGATTGGCTCTGATGCAAAAGAAGGGCGGAGAAGATAATCGCGCAATATTCCTTTTGCCAAATATTCGAGTTATTCTGATTGGCTCTGATGCGCCCTTCTTTTGCATCAGAGCCAATCAGAATAACTCGAATATTCGGCAAACGGAATATTGCGCGATTATCTTCTCCGCCCTTCTTTTGCATCAGAGCCAATCAGAATAACTTGAATATTCGGCAAAAGGAATATTGCGCGATATTCCTTTTGCCGAATATTCGAGTTATTCTGATTGGCTTGATGCAAAAGAAGGGCGGAGAAGATAATCGCGCAATATTCCTTTTGCCAAATATTCGAGTTATTCTGATTGGCTCTGATGCGCCCTTCTTTTGCATCAGAGCCAATCAGAATAACTCGAATATTCGGCAAACGGAATATTGCGCGATTATCTTCTCCGCCCTTCTTTTGCATCAGAGCCAATCAGAATAACTTGAATATTCGGCAAAAGGAATATTGCGCGATTATCTTCTCCGCCCTTCTTTTGCCCCCTTATTCTCCTTTCTTTTAAGTAGAGTTAGTGTAGAGTTAGTGTTTAGTGCATATTAGTTTAGTAATACAGGAAATGATCTCCGTTTATGAGAATTTCGCAATCATTTTCACATTAGCGAAATTTCGCAAAAATTTTTTTGGATAAAATATCACGAATATTCGATATTAGCGAATATTCGCAAATATTCTTCTATATATTCGCGCAATATCGCAAAATTGAATATGGCGTATTCCGCTCAACACTAGTGACTAGTACAGTTTGTATAGAGATGTACACATCAGACCAAAAAGAGGGACAACTAAAGCTACATAAAGGACAAAGGATTTGGCCTCAATTGAGGGGCCGTTCTTGTAAATTAGGGACAATTGGGAGCTATGGCACTGGTCAATGTTGTATATATAGTACACACTCTGCATAAGTATTTTTTCCCTTGGACTTCTAAATTTTGTGTTACATCAGGGATTTAGAACAGATTTTACTGAGGTTTTTTCTATTACTGAATAGTCCATGTTAAAGTGATTTCCTAAGTGATTTACAAGTAAAAAAAAAATAGATATCTTAATTGCAAAGTATAATTTTTTCTTTGAAAGCCCTAAACAACCTCTGGTGAAACCAGTTAGCACATAATTACCGTATTTATCAGCATATAACACAAACTTCCCCCCCTGAAAATCAGATGGAAATCGCCTTGTGCGTGTTATACGCTGATTCATGCTGTCCCTGAGTGGAAAGAGGGGACAGGTGCCGCCGGATTACACAAAGCAGCGATCCCCTGTGGACCAGACACTCAGTTACACGCAGTCCCACCTTCTAGTCCAGGATTGGACCACTGTTTGTCTACCACAGGAGGCGGGCCAGGAGGCGGACTGTGTGTGAATGATTGCCGGTACACAGGAGATTGCAGTGCTGTGTAATCCGGCACTGGTGAGGCTGCAGAAGAACAGGCTGCAAACATTTGCAATGTTGAGGCTGCATTAATGGGCTGCATTAATAGGCAATGGAGAGGCTACTGATGGGCATTGTGCAGGCTGCAATAATTTGCAATAGTGAGGCTGCAGATGGGCACTGGAGAGGCTGCTAATGGGCACTGTGCAGGCTGCATACATTAGTAATGGTGAGGCTGCTGATGGGCAATGTGCAGGCTGCATTAATTGGCAATGGTGAGACTGCAGATGCGCAATGAAAAAGCTACTGATGGGCACTGTGCAGGTTGCATTAATGGGCACTGGTGAGGCTGCAGATCTGCACTGATTAGGCTGCATTGATGGACTGTGACCCTTATTTTGCTTCAAAGTTCTTTAAATAAAATTAAAAAAATTTCTCCTGAATCTCCCCTCTTAAAATGAACATGCGTGTAATGCCGCTTACACACGGTCATTTTTTGTGATGAAAAAAAACGACATTTTAAAAAACGTCATTTAAAATGATCGTGTGTGGGCAAAACTTTGTTTTATGTCTTCAAAAAAAGCACCAAAAAAAAATTCGAACATGCTTGAATTTTTAATGTCGTTTTTCTGAATGTCGTTTTTTGTGTCAAAAAATGATCGTGTGTGGGCAAAACGACGTTTAAAACAACGTTTTTAAACCCGGGCATTCTCAGAAGCAAGTTATGAGACGGAGCTTCAATGGAACAGAGTGCCGTCGAAAGTGTCTTACGTAACCGCGCTTTGCAAGAGCATTTTCAGAAAACGATGGTATGTAGGCAACAACGTTTTTTACAAGACAAAAAATGACCGTGTGTACGCGGCATTATACAACGATATATACATAATCAAAAAAATAAAAGTATTTTTTTGAAGATTCTGCGTTTTGAGAACATTTGTAAACAAACAGCATCTGGAAGACCAAGAAGCTTTCAAAACAAGTCTGGGATAACATTTGAAGGGAGCACCAAGCAGTTTTGGGCAATAAAAAAGGTCCAAACTGTAGAAATTTCTGTTGCAACCTCAAATTAAAGTGGTTGTAAACATTTGCATATACCCACCGAAGTGAATAGCCTCAGGTGATACACATAGATTAACCACCTCAATACAGGGCATTTCAACCCCTTCCTGCCCAGGCCATTTTTCAGCGTTCAGCATTGTCGCACTTTGAATGACAATTGCATAGTAATGCAATTTTTTCCATAGAGCTTTCTTTTGGTGATATTAAATCACTGCTGGGATTTTTATTTTTTATATATATATATAAAAAAAAAGTTTTGGAAAAAAATATATTGTTTTTTAGGTTTGTCAGTAAATTTTGTAAATAAGTAATTTTTCTCCTTCACTAATATGCGCTGATGAGGCTACACTGATGGGCACTGATATGCGGCACTGATGAGCACTGATAGGCGGCACTGGTGGGCACTGATAGATGGCACTGGTGGGCACTGATAGGCGGCACGGATAGGCAGCACTGATGGACACTGATCGGCGGTGCTGATGGGCAGTACTGATGGGAACTGATGGGAGGCACTGATGGGCATTGATGGGCAGCACTGATAAGCAGGCACTTATGGGCACTGAAAGGCTGCACTGAGTGGCATCACTTATAGGCACTGATTGGTGTCATTAATGGGATTGGTGGCACTGATAGGCACTGATTGGTGGCACTAATGGGCAATGATGGGGCTTTCCTGTAATCAAGGCACTGATGATCAGTGCTCTGATTACCTGCCCAGGTCTCCCCTGCGAGGAGATGCCACTGATTGACACTCCTTGTCATACACTCGATCAGTGTGAGGCGAGGAGAGCTGATTCATGGCACTTCTGTATTTACATGTGACTGGCTGTGATTGGACACAGCCGGTTACATGGTTAAAGAGCAGTGGTTCTTTACAGATAATGGGGTCACGTTGTGTCCTAGTAACGCGGCGCGTTCATGAACGCTGCGCTGTTTGCCCCTGCGGTAGCGGGACAGCGGTCGTTTTTGGGCGTCGTCATATGCCATTCAACCAGAATGAGAGCCGCACCATCCATCTGTCATTTTATAGTGGGCGGGCGGCAAGTGATTAAACAAATCCTCCTGCATAGGTTTTACTTGTTTATCTGCAGTTTCCTTTTCCCTACACCCCTTCAAAAGGGCAGAATTGTGTTAAAATCCTTCTCCATCTGTTAGTATCATAGAGGAGGGGGTGGAGAGCTGCAGTTACAGTGAGATCTGATTGAGGGAATTGCACACACCCCCTTCCACAGAGGAAACAGGAGCGAAGGAAGGATACAGAGTTGTTTTCTGAATAGACAAGCTCCATGCCGAGCTCCCCCCCATCACAAATTTAAATCATGTGTGGGAAAAACTTCTTAGAAGTGAGACATGCTGATAACAGAGGAACAAAGCACCAGAGAGAAATGACACTTAGGCCCCATACACACGAGCAGACAGATTTGTTCAAATCGATCAGACAGACCAAACCAAAATCCCCGCCGGCAGACGGCGCGCTGACGTGACGGTGACGTTGACGCGGCCACGTCACCGCACCAGGAAGTAAAACACTTCCGCGCATGCGTCAAAACCATTTGACGCGTGCGCGAGAAGACATGTCTGCTGGTTAGCGTACTAACCAGCAGACATGTCGGGCGGACGGGTTCCCAGCCGACAGATTTGAAATCTGTCGGCTGGCCAAATCCGTCGGCTCGCCCGTACACACGGTCGAATCTGTCTGCTGGGACGGTCTGGCAGACCGTTTCCAGCAGACAGATTTGATCGTGTCTACGCGGCCTTAGACTCCTTTCACACTGAAGCGTATTTACAGCATTTTAGCGTTAAAATAGCGCTATTAAAACGCTCATAAAACACTCTCCCTGCATCTCAATGGACCCTTTCACACTGAGTCCTGCAAGCAGCATCTTTGGAGCAGCTTTTGGGCGCTGAAAAAAACGCTCCAAAAACGCCCCTCTCCATTGAAATGAATTGAAAGCACTGTAAAAACGCCTTACCCTTTCACGCTGAGGCACTGCAAAAACTCCCTAAAACGTTAGGGTCTTAGTGCTGCTTTGCCAGCACATTGGGATTGCAGATGAGGCTTCGCTCGAATAACGCTCGAAAACCGCTCAAATAACGCTCGAAACACACCCCAGTGTGAAAGGGGCCTTAGGGCTTTGGAGAGAGATGAGTAAACACTACAGCATGTTTGTGCTTTGTTCCAATTTCATGACTTTACAACCACTTTAACTCAATTATTAGAAAATGGAAGTAAAATGGTAGTATTGAGACCCTTCCTAGAGAAGGCTCTTCCACCAAATCTCATGATCGGTTAAGAATGGTTTTACTTAGAAAAGCAACCAAAACGTGTATGTTTACTTTTGAGTTGATGAAAAAATCCTTGGTTTCTATCTATTATTTTTTAATTAGCGCTAGCCATAAATGTCCATTAAGAGGGTGATTTATAACAGAGAGCAGATAATGCTTTCAGCAGAACACCACTGTGGAGCACAAAGAACTCCATAATTCCCAATTTGTTTATTAAAATAAAAGACATGTACTCACAAACAATAAAGAAAAACAGACAGATTGCAAAACCACTGCCGCTTATCCGAGCGGACATAATCATGTCACCGCTAAGCTCCCCCCTACGCGTTTTGTCCTATGGGATTTCTTCCTGGGGTATTAGAGTTTGCTTACTACCAGAAGCCCAGTGTCTGCTAATCTGTACACAATGCACTACCTTGTCTACCCACCCTATGCCCATTGAGCCTGGCTTCCTTCCTACCCAGTGTCTGACTGCTCTGGCTTTCTGCCACCTATGCTAGCAGGATTGAATTGGTGCACATCAAGCTTCATCCCTGACATTCTCCTGATGTGGTGTCTCACTTAAAATGTATGTAAACCCTAATAATGATTTTTTTTTTGCTTTCTTTCGTTCTGTTAAATATAACATCAAAAGTATTTTCTTATATCTGTTTTGTAACGTCAAAAATACTCATTGATTTGCCAGAGCAATACAGTGAGCTTGTAACTTCCTGTGCTCTCTATAAATTTTACCAAGCAGTTTTATTTGCTAAATCCTCCGCCCATTTTAAAGAGATAAAGAGAGGCGGGTGTTCCATAGTCCTAACACACTTCTTGTAACAAGGTAAAAACATTGGCCCGGATTCACAAAGCACTTATGCCGACGTATCTCCAGATACGCCGCGTAAGTACAAATATGCGCCGTTGTATCTGTGCGCCGAACCCACAAACTTAGATACGTCTAAAAACAGACTTCATCCCACCGGCGTAGAGTGGGTGTATATTTACGCTGGACGCATGTAGCGCTCCCATTGATTTTCTATTTAAATATGCAAATGAGGGAGATACGCCGATTCACAAACGTACTTGCGCCCGGCACCTGATTTAAGCGGTTTGCGTAAGTTTTACGTCCGGTGTAAAGTTATTCCACATAGATGAGGTGCAACCTATGCAAAGGTATGGACCAGGGAACACAAGCCTACGTATTGTATGTTGGACGTCTGTGAATATGGGCCGACGTGGGTCTGACTGGGCGTAGGTTACGTTCACGGCGTACACAGTGATCCGGCGTATCTTAGGCAGTTGTTTCGACGTGGTTGTGAGCATGCCACTGGGAAAAAGTCCACGTCTCGACGCATGCGCAGTTCATTTTAAGTACTTGTCTGGCGCCCGGCCCATCATTTGCATGGGGTCGCGCTTCATTAACATGGATCATGCCCACTTCCAGCCCACTTCCACTTACTTCTACTTACGCCGGCTTACGCCTACGAAAAATATGCTACGCCGGCGCAGAGTTGGGAGCATTTGCTTTGTGAATTCCATGCTTGCCTCTCCAAGCTGCGCCAGCGTAGCGTAAAAGAGATAAACTACGGTGACATAAATATGCGCAAATGTCTGTGAATCCGGGCCATTGTTTCCCTAGGATGGAAAGTTTGTTACTGGCAGGATTACAGGATTACCAATTGAAAATAAAGAAAAAACAAACAAGAAAAAACAATGCAGCCACTGCATCGAAGGACTATTAAACTGCAAAATATAGCATGTTTGTTCATGGGTTTAGATTACCTTGCTCCTAGTAATGCTGTTCTGTTTAAAATGTTGCTTTATGCATTGACATACCGTCCTAGACCCAGTCTGTCCAGACAATATGGTCACCTGCTGACTTGGCACCATCCGTAGCCAGCTTAGCTCTTCAAGAAGAAGTTGAATCCAACACAAATTTACTTCAGCTAATTACAATTCAGAGGATGCTTTTTCAGTCTTTTGAAGTGTAAGAAGACAACGACTTTCCTAAGCCCTGTCTCTGTGAATATCTAACAATGACTGAACTGATCATGGAAGAAGTAGGGAGAGACTACTAGGAAAAAAACAACTAGGGCTAAACAGGAGGGGAGGACAAAGGGAGATGCCAGAATTACATTAGTAAACAAGTTGTAATGGTCCAAAACCACCACTAGATGTCAGCATACTACAGAAAACAAATAACCTCATGACTGATGATGGGCCCAGGCATGTTTGGATCGTATCTGCCAGGAAGCTGTCACAGTACACCGTGCAGTGACAGCTTCCTGACGGATACGAACCAAACACATCTGAGCCCATCCCTACATGACATTTAAAGGGGTTGTAAAGACAAAAATATTTTCCTCTTAAATTAAAGTCTGACAGTAGCTGATAAAGTAAAAAGTTATGTTTTGCATTATAACTAGTTAGATACCTGTTGAAATCGAGCTGTTTTATTCACCTCCAGCACTCCTGAATCATTATTCTCACTGACTTCCTGGTTTGCGGTGCGCATTCAATTCTTGCTACATCACGGCCTAATGGGAACTACAGTTCCCATTAGGCTTAGCCTCCATGCCCGTGAGGGATAAGAGAGCATCTTCACACAGGACTGTAGTCATAGGGAGGGGGTGAGAACATTCTGCTTTGCACCATGCCAAACAGCTCAGGTGCTGGTGGAAAGCAAGAAGAGGAGAGACAGGAAATGGCATTTTCAAACCTGGATTACTGTATTTTGAAGGTCAAAAGGAAAAACGAGGTAAGTGATATTTAAATTCTCTAGCTTACAGCAATCAATTGATCCAATAAAAAATGAACCTTTAGTGTTCCTTTAATGCATGACATAAAAAATACATGACAGTGTGGCAGAACAAACACCTACTCCTCTGGTATTTACCCAAGTATGATTTATTATTATTTGAGAGTTTGGCAGCATGTTGTTGGTCTATTTTAGTCCATGCTTTGCACATCGCTTTGTAAGGTGGTTTCCAGGTAAAGTAAGCCATGCAGTGACTGCAATTGATGCTGTAGTCATTTTTATATTTCTATCACGTCTTCATTGTTCAGGTGTCAAAGCAAGTTTTTAGTCATGCATAGAAATCATGTTTTATTTAGATTCAAAAGAAAAGTGAACTCTGAATCATATTTTAGTTGTTTTTAATATGCTGGTACAGGTATGATGTCTATCCAGGATCCTGTGAGACAGTGGTTGTCAACTTACAAGGCATATGGGACCTCACACTCGGGCCCCTGATATCACCAGATATATTTGTTATATGTTTTGCTACAAAAAGCTGTCAAAGACTGAAGACTTACAAGAAGAGATAATCATAGACTGTTCTACAGGAGTTGTTGGAGACTAGAGTCAAGCTATAAGAGACTGGGGACATGTTACATGAAACGGCTAAATATTACAACTATTACAGCCCCATTACTGCTGGCTGCAGGGTGTGAGGGCCGCACTGCAAACACCAGCAGGCAGCATGTGGTCCTCAGGTTATACGTTGGGCACCAGAGCTGTGTGATAACTATAACACTACTAAGAGAAATTTTGGAGTAAAATAAATTAGGGCTGTTACTGATCGAAATTTTTGTGTTCGATTAATCGATTTTTTTTTTAATCGATTAATCAACTAATTTTGATTAATTATAACGCACATACAGATCCAACTACTTTTAGCTGATCTCCTTGCAGGCTGATTCCCAGTGCAGCTCCAACCACTGGAAAAATGGATAGCAGGATACAAAAAACACACAAAGGCAGTGCCCGATGGGAATAGCATTGAAACTTTTATAGTCTTCAAGTAGATAACAAAATAAATATTGCACTGGAGATAAAATCGATGTAGCTACATAAATTGTAAAAATGGTGTGAGTAATACCAAACGGTAGCAAAAGCAGTCATAAAAACATGTAGCCAAGTACGATACTGGTATAAAAATGTGTACAACGATACCACTGCTGAATGCAGAGGAGGAGGGGTTAACATTAGTCCGTCGGCATGTAGATGTCCCATGAAGGGAACTATCACAGCTCCCAGTGGTTGGTTGTAGAATCCCAGGTTGATGGAGGGAAGTGATAGAGGGAAGTGTAACAGCCCTTGCGTGTGGCAGATAGTAAGGTCCCGCCGGCATGCCGATATGAAGGCACAGCAAAGGAGCCCTTCAGATGGACACGGCAAGCCCCGCCGGTGTCCATGACATTACCAGATCTCCGTCGAAACTCCCTGAAGGCCCAGAAGCCGGCGGAGAGGTGAGTACCAATCAAAAGAATTTTAAATCGATCAAAAAGATTTTGATCGATAAAAAAAATTAAAGATTAATCGATCAATTAAAAGTTAATTTGCACAGCCCTAAAATAAATGCAAGCTTATATATATATAGTTTGTTTGTTTAATGTACAAACTCATTAGCTTACTGTATTTTACAAATTCCCAGACATATAGGGCCAGATTCAGAAAGACTTACAACGGTGTATCTCCAGATACGCCATCGTAAGTCTGAATGTGCGCCGTCGTAGCTCGGCGCCTGATTCAATGAATCAGATACGCCGGGATTTAGCTAAGATACGAGCGACGTAAGTCTATTACGCTGTCGTATCTTAGTTGCATATTTACGCTGGCCGCTAGGTGGCGCTTCCATAGATTTACGCATCGAATATGTAAATTAGGTAGATACGCCGATTCACGAACGTAGTTCCGGCCGGCGTATCTATCTGCGTCGTTTACGTAAGGCGTCGGACCAGCGTAAAGTTACCCCTGCTATATGAGGCGCAGGCAATGTTAAGTATGGACGACGGGACAGCGTCAAATTGTACGTCGTTTACGTCGATTGTGTAAGCCGATTCAGAATAGGGCTGGGCGTAAGTTACGTTCATGTTGAAATCAATGACTATTTGCGACGTGATTTTGAGCATGCACACTGGGATACGTCCACGGCCGGCGCATGCACAGTTCGTTTTTCTGCGCGTCATTTACGTGGGGTCACGATTAATTTCAATACAACACGCCCCCTACCTGCCTAATTTGAATTACGCGCACTTACCCTGGCACATTTACGCTACGCCGCCGCAACTTACGGAGCAAGTGCTTTGTAAATACAGCACTTGCCTGTAAAAGTTGCGGAGGCGTAGTGTAAATAGGATACCCTACGCCAGCACAAAGATACGCGGCGCTACCTGAATCTGGCCCATACTGTGTAAATGCCGATGGTAGAGATTTGATGACAGAATATCATGACCACTGCCTGCCACTTTGTTCCCCTAAAGGTTTGCTGGAAAATACGAACAATAACCATTATTGTTGGTATTTGTTTGGAATGTCCTCTTTTGACCGAGCTTGGGCCTGGTGATTGAGGTGTCCGTTTATGAAGCAGTGAAATCTATTCACTACTTCGTTCTCCGGCATTCACGGAGGAGATTTTTCTCCTCTATGTGCCTGTTTATGAAGCAGAGTAGATCGCTTCACCCTTGGAGGAGTGAAGTGATCTACCAACTGTTCAAACAGTGGAGAACGGCCCCTGATACTGGAATTTCGTGAGACATTACGAGATTACAGTACCAGAAATTCACAGAAAAACCAAGATATCAGTTTATTGAGCAGTGATAAATTATCATCGCTCAGTACACTGACAGACAGCGTGGTTAATGTAATTAAAATAACAAGTCCCCCTTCATAATATATATATATATATATATATATATATATATGTATACACACACACATTGTATATACATGTATATACACACACATTATATATATGTACATGTACACATTATATATATATATTTATGTATATATATGTATACACAAGTATACACATAAATATTACAGTGGGACATAGTTACAGTGTTGGGGGGTCAGAATGAGGTAGAAAGAAGTTAAAAATCTTCCTCCTTCCTCCTCAGAACCCCCAGGATTCCCTCTTCACTCCCCGATTCTCGAGCTCTGAGATGGTGAATCGGGGAGTGTGAATTCTGACTCAGATCGCCAGTGAAGCTCTCAGATCACAGCTTCATAAACTGGCTGTTTCTGTGTCAGTCTATGAGACTTCTCTGTGTGTGGAGATAATAAAATTCAAAACACTTCTCCCCCCGATTATCTCTGTTTCATAAACTGTTTATGGGCTGTGATTAGTGGTGATCCTTGGGATCACCGCTGTTCACTGCTTCATAAACGGACACCTGACCATGAAGGCCCTAAACACTTTATTGAGTGAGGGGAGTGTTTTCAGGTGTAGCACTTCCCCCTAAGGAGCTGCTGGTTTGTTTTGGGTGGCATGTTACCTCATAGCTCCTCTGCCGTCTAAGGGTGTATGTTGGATGTAGCATTAACGGAATGTCCACGACAGGTGTCTTTTTCTGTGCTCTTTATTACCCAGCCGGGTAAAAACAATAAGACTTTGTGGTGATAGAAGTGTTGAAGTAGAAGGAGAAATAGCATATTCAGGCGTGTCAAAAGGAAAACAGTCTTGCTTCCAACAACACTTGGTCTTCTTCGCCAATCCTGCCGGAGTGGGTATAGCGTACCTGGACAGACCTCTGACCTGGCAGCCAGAGTATCACTCGGAACTTAGAGGAAAAGTCCTCCTTAGGATTGAGGTAGCAGAGGTAATCCTCCTTAAAAGACTTTGGCCTGGATCTCCTTCAGGTAGTTTACAGGTGACTGACTGACAGGTGACCAATGTCCATTCTTTCAGTATTCGGTTCCCTTGATCCCTGGTGGGTTGTCTAGACCCTATTGGATTGCCAGACTCTCTTGGACTCCCCACCCAACAGCTATCTTGCTTGGGATCTTCTCAGGATTGGGGTCCCAGTCGACTACTGGGGCCCCGCCACAGCTTTAAATGTTTCGGACCAACATGGTCCCGAAAACAGGAACACCGCGTGGCACGTGCACCCCGGCCTGGTAGGTCATTTTGCCGGGGCGCCGTGATGCAATCACCCTAAAGTTGAGTGCCGCACTCAAAGAAGAACTCAGACCAATGACGTCTGTCTCATAAATACCCTCCCCCTGCATGCACAGCGAGGAGAAACCCTCCTGATAGGCTTCTGGGGAAAAGCAACCAAACCTCGACTCCACTGCTGCCACCTATTGTCCTGGGGTGGAAACAACAGAATAAGCCCACAGTGCAAGCCAAGCTGAGACAGAGACCCAATTTGAACAGATTAACTGGTTTAGAGCTACTTAACTCTCTGAATCCCCCTCTAAATTTAACAAAGCACTGATACTTGGAAGTAACCAGGAGCTACACAGGTATTTCCCCATATCAGGAAGTACAAGGATGGCTAGTAACAGTGCTAAAAATACCAGACAGTGCCTAACGTGTAGTGAAATAGTCAGGTGTAGGGATATATTTTAAAGACAGGATTGTCTTAAAGTATTTGTAGACCAAATCTATTGACAGTCAAGCAGCATATGGCCATAACTACCAATTTAAATGCTTTCTCATGGATAGTTGGCTATTGGTGACAATCTCAAAGGATTAGGAATTTCTGTTCACCAGCCTGCTGTTCTTCATTAAAATGGTTGTAAAGGCTGAAGGTTTTTTTTACCTAAAGAAATCTTCAGTGTGCTTCTTCCCCCACAGTGTCCCCTAATATTCACCTGAGCTCCCTCTCATTCCAGCGATGTGCACGAGAGCCTCGGCTGTCCTGGGTCTCTCTCTCCCCTTTGGCCAAGACACAAGAAGCGGGAGCCATTGGCTCCCACTGCTGTCAATCACAGCCAGTGAGCAAAAGAGGAGAGGGCTGTGACGGGGTCAAGCCACGGCTCTTTGTGTCTTATGGATGCACCAGTGCCCCCATAGAGAGCGGCTTGCTATTATTGGCATTGTTCAAGGGGGAAGAGCCGGGGGGACCCACGAAGAGGAGGCTGCTTATTGTAAAATCATTGCACAGAGCAAGTATGACATGTTTGTAAATTAACCACTTAACTCCCACCGCACGACTATGTACGTCCACAGAATGGCATGTACAGGCAGATGGGCGTACATGTACTTCCCTGCCTTCTTGCGGGTCGGGGGTCCGATTGGGACACCCTCCGCTGCGTGCGGCGGGCGTCTTACCTCCGGGAGCGATCTGGGATGAGGGGGGCGGCTGTTCGTTTTTGTCTGCCCCCTCGTGATCGCTCCCAGCTAATCCCCTGAGCCTCCGCTGTGTCACTTCCTCTGCCTGTATAATGTAAACACAGGCAGAGGAAGTGATGTCAGCTCTCCTCTCGGCGGTATTTTCAATCCAACGAGAGGAGAGAAGACTCACAGTAAGTCGCACCAACACTACACTGACACCAGTACACAAAGGCACATTTAACCACTTCCGATCACCCCCCCCCCCCCCAGCCCCCTGTCACAATGTCACTGATTGCAGTGATCATATATTTACTGATCACTGCATTTAGTGTTAGTGTGACAGGCAGTTAGTGTTAGGTCCAGGGTAGCCCCGTACCCCCCCTAATAAAGGTTTAACCCCTTGATCACCGCCCTAGTTAACCCTTTCACCCCCTATTGCCAGCATCACTAAGCGATCATTTTTCTGATCGCTGTATTAGTGTCGCTGTTGCCGCTAGGTAGCTAATTTTTCTTTTATTGCGATTTTTTTTTTTTTACTAAAAGACATGTGGCTGAATACATTTTGGCCTAAATGTTTGACTAAAATTTAGTTTATTCGATTTTTCTTATAACAAAAAGTAAAAAATATTGATTTTTTTTTCAAAAATGTCGCTCTATTTTTGTTTATAGCACAAAAAATAAAAATCGCAGAGGCAATCAAATACCATCAAAAGAAAGCTCTATTTGTGGGAAGAAAAGGACCCAAATTTTGTTTGGGAGCCACGTCGCACGACTGTCTGTTAAAGCGACGCAGTCCCGAATTGTAAAAACGCCTCTGGGCATTTAGCAGCATATTGGTCCGGGGCTTAAGTGGTTAAAATAAAGAAAACATACAAACCATTAATATCATTTTGTTAAAATATTAAATAATATTGAGAAGAAAAACAGAAATAAATCATATTTATGATACAGCTGGTCAGTCTTGAGATCCAGGGACAAATGCAAATTTCTAACCTGTGGGCATGTACCTGGAATCAAAGTTGGCAACAATGTAAAACTTTAACGTCTTTGATTCTGTTGGCCTTCTGTAATAAGCGTGTTATTGCTATATTTGTTACTTATGATTCATTAAATTTTACAGCTTAGCTGAACTGGCTGCACTGTGCCTTTTATAGCTTCAATAGTACTTAATCACCAGTGAGGTTTACTTTGTACAGAACCTTGGACTTAAAGTGCAACAAAAGTTTGTTATCATGTCATAAAAAATATAAAATATATAAGCCAAGCATGGATGTCTGCACACACCAAGCAATCATTTGTACCAGTTTATTTTGGTCTGTGTTACAAATATAACAGGGTTTACAATGTCTTTAAGAATGAACCTCTGAAGGAGATTCTTAGAATGTGGCAATGTGTAGTTATGACAACTATATCTGTAATGTTATCAGGCCAGGCAGAAAATGGCCACTTTGAAAGATTTTGCTATGATCCAATCACGTGCAGGCAAAAATGCTGTTTTTTTTCCTTGCATGTCCCCCTCAGATCTACAGCGACTGCAGTTGCAGTGCACAGACTATTTGCCTTTACGAAATCAACCCCAAAGTCTTGTATATCATTTGTATAGTGATTACACTTATTGTACTGTTTAGTAGCGATGGGCCGAACATCCCCTGGGTTGCACACTGCAGAACTCCCAAACATGGAAAAACTTTAGACCCGAACCACGAACCCTATTAAAGTCTAGGGGACCCAAACTTGAAAAATCAAAAGTCCCTAATTTGAAGGCTTATATGCAAGTTATTGGCCATAAAAAGGGGGGCCCGTGTACTGTGCTGGGGGACATGTCTCAATGCAATTTTTTTTAAAATAATAATTTTTATAGGAGCAGTGATTTTAATGATGTTAGAGTTAAACAATAAAAAATAGAAATTACTTTACATTTAGAGCCTACGGGGTCCCCTTAGTCTGCCTAGAAAGTGGCACATCCGTACTGTGTATAGAACCTGCTGCAGCAAAACTGACATATAGAAAGAAAAAAAGAATGACATTGAAATTGATTTTCCTGGCTGCAAGCTTTCTTGAAAAAATAAACCATGATATTTTTGATGAACCTTAAATCTTAATGTCTAGATTTACACTTGCCAACTCTTGGATATGAGGTAGCTTTTGGAAGATTTGGTTCAGTTCCCTACATGCCTGGCAGGCTGTTTACCACCAACATCTTGTAAACCTTTTTACAGCTGATTATGTTTGTCTGATTGATGTATTGTCAATGGACATTAAGTAGTTGATTATGTTGTGAAAGCAGAGTTCCAGCCAATTCAAGTCATCAGCTACAAAAAGTGTAGCTGCTGACTTTTAATAAACAAACACTTACATGTCCCATGATCCAGCAATGTGGCCACCCAAAGCCTTGCTTCTTTTCCCCTCCTCTCTGTGGTGCCGACATTGCAAATGTGGGCACCCAACTGTGATAGCTTGTGGCTTCACAGCCAGGGGGTTTATTGCATGTGTGAGTCATGCTGCGCTGCCTTGCATAGCCAGGCAATCTTCTGGGACCTGTGACCTGTCCCAGAGGATTGCAGGGAGGGAGGGGGTAGAGGTTAACTTTCGCTCAGCTCTTTGGCTCCAGGAGAGGAAGTGGGAGCTGGGTACCTGTCAAAACCAGGTACTTGCCCCCCCCCCCAAAAAAATGAAATGCTAAATGTGGCATGTCAGGGGGTCACGAGTACTTAAAGCGGAAGTTCCTTTATTGGGTGGAAAATTTGAAGTTCTCGACCCATCCTTCTTTTTTTTATTTTCATATTGGATTAAATATATTTGCATGTTGTGTTTAGTCAATAATGTACATATAAAATACTATATAATTGGCTATGTAATATGCTACCCAGAGATCAATGTTTCATACATATTCTTGTATATGGATACAGTATTTCTGAATAGAATCCGAGGCCCTTATAAAGCGCGTTTGCCCGCAAAATGCGTCAGCCAACTAATCGGATCCCAAGGCCAGGATAAACATCACTGTGGTTGGCTAAATTGCTGCTCACTGCATGCTGCCACCTAATTTCCTGGCAGGAAACCCATATTACTGTATGGCTAGTTAACCCTTCCCTATGCTATACAAAATGTAAAAATATTATTTTGCCTGGGGTTACACGTAAAATAAAATGTGCTTATTACTTACATACATATTTTACATACAAATTTTGTTCGTAACCGGGAACTGCCTGTAAATAATAAAAAAAAAAAATTGTGCTGCTCAAACATATGCATGATTTTGACAATATAAGACTTTACCTATTGTACAAAATGCCTACACTAAACCTGTAGGTGGCATTGACTGTTTTGACTAACCTTTTTTTAACATAAAAGAATAGAAGCATTAAAGTGGATGTAAACCCAAACATTGTTTATTTATTTTTTGATGTCACAATGTGCAGAATAAGATTTCCTATCATCTGTGCCCAGTCTTGCCACACAGAGTGAATCCAGCTCTGAGCAATCCTCTTTTTTTGTTCAGTGAAATAAAACAGACTTACAGAGAAAAACCTGAGGCGGCGTACACACGAGGGGATATGTCCGCTGAAAACGGTCCGATGGACCGTTTCAGCAGACATCTCCGCTCGTGTGTATGGGCTAGCGGACAGATTTCTCCACCCGACAGATTTCAAAGCAAGCTTTGAAATCTATCCGGTGGGAATCTGTCCGCCCAACATGTCTGCTGGTTAGTACACTTACCAGCAGACATGTCGGCCCCCACCGCCGCCGCGCCGCTGCCGAATGGATTCGGCGCATGCGCGGAAGTGTTTTACTTCCTGGTGCGGTGACGTGGCGGTGACGTCAACGTCACCGCCGCGTCACCGCACCGTCCGGCGGCGGGGAATTTGATCCGATGGTGTGTACACGCCATCGGAT
Organism: Rana kukunoris; assembly: GCA_029574335.1. Classification (NCBI taxonomy): domain Eukaryota; kingdom Metazoa; phylum Chordata; class Amphibia; order Anura; family Ranidae; genus Rana; species Rana kukunoris. Next base: position 124,119,945 of record CM056049.1, on the reverse strand, counting down.
CAAACTCCCGATCGGACATATCCGATGGAAATGGTCCGCGGACCGTTTTCATCGGATATGTCCGATCGTCTGTACGCCGCCTTAGTCCTTTCCGCCCCCTTGCTGTGAGTGACAGGTTATTTACATATCTAATGCACTAGTCTGGAGACAGGCATTATTTTTTTTAATTCCCACCCCCAACACCTTTTCTGAAGTCATGTGGTTACTTTTCTGGGTTTTGACTGGATGTTAGTGATCATAGCATAATTTAGTGTAAGGAATACACAGGAAATGGAATTAGAATTCAAATTGATTTGAATAGAATAGAAAATGATATATTAGAATAGAATAGAAAATAACAGAATAGTATAGAGAAAAGAATATAGAGTAGAATAGAAAAAATATAACCATCTTCTAAAATTCGAATTTTTGAATAGAATAAATTTGAATAGAAAAGCATTGAAAAGAAAAGGATAGAATAGAATAAACAAATATTATATAATTTAAAAAACAATAGAATGAATATAACTATTTCCAAAGATTTTAATAGAATCAATTAGTTTTAAGTAGAAAATATTAGCTTAGAATTGTAAAATAGTTATGTTTTTTGCTATTCTATTCTATTGTTTTTTTTTACTATTCTGTATTTTTCTATTCTAAGCTGTTCTTTTCTATTCTATCTAAATTCAAATTTTAAATCTATTCTTTTGTTTTTTGAATTATATTCTTTTCCATTCTATTATTTTCTATTTAAATTTCAGAAGATGATTATTATCTTTCTATTTTATTATATTCATTTTTTATTCTATTCTATTCTGTTTATTTCAATTCTATTCCATTCCATTCTGTTCTTGTATTTACTATTCTATTTTACTCTATTATATTATATATTTTTTCTGTTATATTATTTTATTTTTCTTTTATATTTTTTCTATTCCATTCCTTTATTATTTTCTTTTCTTTGGAAATTTGTAAACTATGTTTTAAATTTGAAAACTATTCAAAAACGATTAGAAAACGATTCAAATTCAAAAACCTTTTGAATTTGAAAACTATTCCAAATGATCGGAATTTGAAAACTTTTCTAATTTGAAAACTATTTGAAAAACAAATTCCGAAAATGAATTAAACGGGTCAAACTAATTTAACTAAACAAATTTATGTAAATAACGAATCAAAACTAAACAAAACTTTTTTTTTGTTCTGCACATGTCTACTAACATTTATCCTTTATCTAACTGTGTATCCACTGAACCACCCAAGGGTTATGTGATCATTATGTGCTGTCAGTCTTCTATGTTTTTATGTTTCTATAAACTGTATCAAATGCTTTGCTGAAATGTCCACAGCACCACCCTAGTGCAAAACATTTGCGATTATCATGGGGCTGTCAAGAATGAGATGTGTGCTGGAGCTCCCTCCTTTGTCACCTTTTTTCTCTTGGCTTCAGGAAAACTTGTAAAGTCGCATTTTCACAACCGTTTTTCATGACGAGAAAAATGCAGATTTTTAAATTGTCCGTTAAAAACTGTCGTATGTAGGCTCCAGAGCATTTTTCTCGTAGAGAAAATTTAGAACATGCTCTATTTTTTTCCTCGTCGTTTTTCACGTCATCGTTTTTCTCGATGTGAAAAGGGTCATGTGTATGCTATAACGACGGCCCAAAGGGTGGTGCCGTTCTAATGGAACTTCCCCTTTATAGTGCCGTTGTACATGTTGTACGTAACCGTGCTATGCGCAAGCATTTTTTATAACGAAAGGCAGGCTTGACAAGAATCACGTCGAAAAAAACATTGGCCCAGATTCACGTACATCTGCGCATTATTGGACCGGCGTAGCGCACCGCCTTTACGTTAGACTTGCGCCATCTAGCCGCGTAATCCCCCGATTCACGTAGCTTTTGCGCAGGAAATTGCGCAAGCGTAAGGTTTTTTCCTGAGGCGTAAGGAGGAGTAATACAAATTGGGAGGGACGTGGGCGTGTTACATTGAAATGAGCCGTGACCCCATGCAAATGAAGGGCCGGCCGGCTCGCGCATGCGCGCTTGAAGGAGACCATGGTCAGCTCCGCTGTGCGCATGCTCACAACTCGGGAGCGGCGCAATCAGTGAAATTGGAAATGGACTAGGGCAACTTTGTGAACTACGCAGACAGCATAAATAGACAGACACAAACGCACTTCCTTTGCAAAAGTACATCCCTTTGTATCCCTCCCTATACAGCAAGGTGCTTTTGTTTGTTTGTGACGTGTCTTTGAGATATTTGGGGACTGTTTTGCAGAGTGATTTTTGTCTTTTATGGGTTTTCTTTGTTGTTATTTTGTTTAAATTATATTTTTGCTGGGCATTTTTTTTTTTTTGCTCGTCATTTATTTAATTTTTTTGGTTCTGTTTGTGTATGATTTTGGAATGTGGGGGTGATATTCCTGCGGGAAAAGGGGTGTCACCCTCATTTGTGGTGGAGAAGTGATCCCCAGGTCTGTGTGAATGGTGTATGAATGTACAGTGACATAATTGGAGCCGTGGCATGGCGTTGCAGCTCACAAGTCCTGCATGGTGGACTGGTGCCAATCCAATGTTGATGAGGATGTGGTGTGTGTGTGCTAGGGACCACAGTGATGTGCATGCATGCATTCTCATTGTGCCATGATTAATGTGTGTGTTTAACGTGCAAAGATGCATAATGTGAGCTGGCATGAGATGGGGTCATGAGATGGGGTACCAGTGCATATGCAGAGTCACCTTGAAGGGAAAAGACAGGAGGATGTTAGTCATGCATGTGCCACTTGTGAGGTGTGCATCACGGGAGGGGATAGTCATGCCTGACCACCCATGTCACTCACCAACCAGCCAGCTGTCCCCATACATGTTCTGTTCGAAATCTGTGGGGATGGGGCTCTGATTGTATATGTAGCTGTCATGGGTGTCATGGGTGGTGCCATGTGTTGGGCTGCTGATGTCCTCCTGCAAGGTTGTGGTAATTCCAGGATGGCATGAGGGGTGAATCTGAAGATGCGAGACACCTCAGAATCACTCATGCCAAAGATGTCTATGCGTGTGTGATATATCAAGTGAAGAGTGAGGGGCTTGTATCAGATAAGAATATTGTATTAGATTAGATTAAATTGTAAATTTTATATAAGCAAATAAAAAAAAATTAAAAAACATCTCCCGTGCCCTCCTTAGTGCCATCCTCCGTGCCCTCCTCCTTCTTTGTTCATCTAAAGTCAGTAGTATAGCTATGCGCGACGATGCCCCTGGCATGTTGGCATACAGATTGTTGGGCAACACGTGTGACTGCTGAACTCCTCACTAACAGTGTTGCTTTATCTGACAATTAGACTTTTTTTCTTTTTTTAGACCAGCTTTTATCAGCTCTAATTTTAGACAGGACATTTTGCTGTTGCGCACACTGCGTCGCCTGCGCTGCCCCAACGTTGTTTTGTGGATCCCCGTAAGTCCCTCATTAGCATATTTGACTAGCAAATCAATGGTGTGTCTATCGCACTTTTGCGCGGACGGATGCGCCAGTCTAACGAAATTACGCGGGACAAAAAAAAGACGATTTTTTGCGTATCTCGTTCTGGGGATGCCGCGCAACGAAACGCACGCGCACATTTAGACTTACGCCGCGCATCTCCTGTTGCGCAGGCGTAATCGCTCTGTGAATCTGGGCCATTGTTTTTTTCCATGACATGAATAATAGTCGTGTGTACGTGGCATAAGAAGTGATTCATGCTGATAGCAGAGGAACGAGGTGGCAGACAGGATTGACACTTTATTTACGAAAGGCAAATCCACTTTGCACTACAAGTGCAAAGTGCACTTGAAATTGCATTGAAAGTGTACTTTGAAGTGCAGTCGCTGTATATCTGAGGGGAAGATCTGAAATGAGGGGAAGCTCTGCTGATTTTATCATCCAATCATGTGCAAGCTAAAATGCTGTTTTTTATTTTTCTTGCATGTCCCCCTCAGATCTACAGTGACTGCACTTCCAAGTACACTTTCAGTGCAATTTCAAGTGCACTTGTAGTGCAAAGTGGATTTGCCTTGCATAAATAACCCCCTTAGTGTACTGGATTGAGACAAGTACACACTATAGAGGGATATGCTTTGTTCACATTTTATGTCTAAGGCCTCGTACACACAACCGTTTTCCTCGACAGAATCCATCAAGAAACTTGGTGGGAGAGCTTTTTTGCCGAGGAAAACGGTCGTGTGTATGCTTTTCATCGAGAAAACTGTTGTGGAACTCGACGAGAAAAAAAGAGAACAAGTTCTCTTTTTCCTCGTCGGGAGTCTCAATTTCCTCGTCATGTTCCTCGTCGGGCTGGTTTTCGACAAGAAACACGTTCGTATGTATGCTTAGAAACCCGCGCATGCTTAGAATAAAGTATGAGATGGGAGCGCACCTTCGGTAAAAGTAGCATTCGTAATGGAGATAGCACATTCGTCACGCTGTAACAGAAAAGCGCGAATCGTCTCTCATCAAACTTTTACTTAACACGCAGTAACATGCAAAAGCAGCCCCAAGGGTGGCACCAGTGGAATCGAACTTCCCCTTTATAGTGCCATCGTAAGTGTTGTACATCACCGCGCTTGAGAACGACAAGGTTTTGTCTTGACTGTGTGTACGCAAAGAAAGCTTGTCAAGATTCTCGACAAGCCTGACAAGGAACTTGTCCAGGAAAACGATGTGTCTTTTACGACGAGTTCCTCGGGTGCGTGTACACGCCCGAGGTTTACAGACACTTTAAAGGGTCACTAAAGGATTTTTTTTTTTAGCTAAATAGCTTCCTTTACCTTAATGCAGTCCTGGTTTCATGTCCTCATTGTTCATTTTTGCTTTGATGTTGCTGTAATTCCTCTCTGTTCTGGACACTTCCTGGTTGTCTGTTTCCTGATAACCACAGTTCTGGGAGCTTCTCTCTGTAGTCACTAATCAAGGAGGTGTGATTACTGTGTGTCTAAGGCCTCGTACACACGAGGGGATATGTCCGCTGAAAACGGTCCGATGGACCGTTTCAGCAGACATCTCCGCTCGTGTGTATGGGCTAGCGGACAGATTTCTCCACCCGACAGATTTCAAAGCATGCTTTGAAATCTATCCGGTGGAATCTGTCCGCCCGACATGTCTGCTGGTTAGTACACTTACCAGCAGACATGTCGTCCCCCACCACCGCCGCGCCGCCGCCGAATGGATTCGGCGCATGCGCGGAAGTGTTTAACTTCCTGGTGCGGTGACGTAGCGGTGTCAACATCACCGCCGCGTCACCGCCACGTCACTGCGCCGTCCGGCGGCGGGGAATTTGATCCGATGGTGTGTACACGCCATCGGATCAAACTCCCGATCGGATATATCCGATGGAAATGGTCCGGACCGTTTTCATCGGATATGTCCGATCGTGTGTACGAGGCCTCAAACTTCTCAGCACCAATCCAGTTTTGTTTTACAAACCATCACTGCCCTCTATTGTCTCTCTGGCTCTGTACATCAGAGAGACAGGAAACAACAGCAAAAACGAAACTAGAACTGTAGGCACATTATATGATTGATTTTTATCTATTTTTAATCATTTTTAAAAGGAATCAGTTAACTATTATGTCTCTATACCCTGTAAACCGTCATTTCAGCCAAAAATGCTTTTCCTTTTCAACTCCTTTAAGCATATTCAAATTTCCATTTTTCCTTCACCCTTCCCTCTTTGTGACATTCTTGCTGATGTTTTTTCAGACAAGCATTTACAAGTTAAAGCGGAGTTCCACCCTTAAAACCACTCTGTTTCATCCCATCCAGCATACTGGCGTCAGCGCCAGTATGCTGTTTTTTTTTTTTTTTTTTAATCCATGTACTTACTTTATAATAAATCATTTAATTTCGGGCGCACCGCGGTATGTCGCGGTCCTAGTTCGGCTTTTTTCGGAGGGCGTGACGCGGCTATATACGGCGCCTGCGCAGTCAGCTTCTGGGTCTGTGCGCAGGCGCCGAGAAGAGCCGAACGCTAATCGGCTGTTTCCAGGAAGTCGAGATGCCTTATAGCGGCAACATACCGCGGTGCGCACGGAATTAAATGATTTATTATAAAGTAAGTACATGGATTAAAAAAAAAAAAAAACAGCATACTGGCGCTGACGCCAGTATGCTGGATGGGATGAAACAAAGTGGTTTTAAGGGTGGAACTCCGCTTTAAGAATAAATTATTGCCTTGCATTTTAATAATATTTTGTTAAAATGGACTTATCAAGCTGCTTTATGTCAACTATGTTATAATGTTCATAAAGGTTATTACCAAATTAAAGATCATGAAATGGCCATTGCCAAGCTTAGCAAAGATAAATTCCCTAAAGTGCTTTGCATCAACACTTCTTCATTTATTGGTAATATTTGCATTTTCCTTGGCTCACTTATGACACCCAGGATAATTTGCTACATGTAACCTTATAATTAAAGTGTGCAATTTACTGACTCACAAACATTTGTCCTCACTTGTTTGCCATCTAGTTCAATTACCATGTAAATATAATATTCATCACTATATGTTATACCTTATATATGAAAGTAATAATTAATAAATCAAGCCCACAAATATATGTTCAGTGCAAAATGTTTTCTATGTCAGAACCATAAATACATCTTTACTGCTTTATAATAATGACGTCTCTCTAATAGTCTGTACATTGCTATAATCCTGTCTGTATTGGATACTTGATAATTATAGCTGACTTTTTCAGTCCAAGTCCAAATAATCCTACCACTCCAATCCCTGAAATAAGATTTAAAAAATAATTTTTATTGTACATGTCTCTATTCTCGTAATGTTCTACCCTGTGATCATCACACTGGCTCTATTCATATTAGTAATAGTCAGGGTGATAGGTGGCAGCATAGGCAGCACTTGTGCTTTCCATCAAAGGTTGGTGGGGACTTCATTAGCTGAGTGGTTGTAGGTTGGGATTAGAAACCACCTACATCTGCTCTCCTCTCTCTACAGTTGGAATGAACTACAGAGGGGTTTTGAGGAGATCAGTCATTCTGCCCACAGGAAGCAAATAACTGTGGTTGACATTTTAGAACAGAAAGTTGCCAAAAGACAACTATTAAGGAAGAATATGGAAAACAAGCATGCTACAGAACACGGGTTCCTGAACTCTTCAACTCACCAAACTTTTTATGAAAAAGTCATATTGTTTATTGACTTCTAAACATTTATTTTATAAATATTGTTTTAATAGATTCTGCTTTAAATAATAGTAATATTATTAACAAAAATAATATTAACCACTTGCCGCCCGCCAATGACAGATTGACGTCGGAAAAGTGGTTTCAATATCCTGAGTGGACGTCATATGACGTCCTTAGAATATTGAGCCGCGGCGCGCCCCCTGGGAAGCGCATCGCGGCGATCGTTGTTGCAGGGTGTCAGTCTGACACCCCGCAACACTGATCTAGGTAAGGAGTCTCTCACGGAGACTCTTTACCACATGATCAGCCGCGTCCAATCACGGCTGATCACGATGTAAACAGGAAAAGCCGGTAATCAGCTTTTCCTCACTCACGTCTGTCAGACGCGAGTAGAGGAGAGCCGATCGGCTGCTCCTCTGACGGGGGTTTGTGCTGATTGATTATCAGCACAGCCCTCCCGAGGATGCCTACTGGACCACCAGGGATGCCACTAGACCACCAGGGATGCTAAACCAAAACACAGGTATGCCACTCTAGACCGCCAGGGATGACAATGACACAAATAATGGATGCCAATCAGTGCCCACAATGGGCATCACTGATTGGCAGGCATTGTTTGGCACTGATTGGCATCCATTAGTACAACACATACGTTAGTGGCACCTATCAGTGCCCATCTGTGCCCATCCGTGCCACCTATCAGTGCCCATCCATGTCGCCTCTCCGTGCCGCCTATCCAAGCCCATCCGTGCTGCCTATCTGTGCCCATCCGTGCCGCCTATCCGTGCCCATCTGTGCCACCTATCCGTGCCCATCCATGCCGCCTATCCATGCCACCTATCAGTGCCCATTCGTGCCGCCCATCAGTGCCGCATATTAGTGCCCATCATCAGTGCCCATCAATGCCACCACATCAGTGCCACCTCATCAGTGCCCATCAGTGCCGCCTTATCAGTGCTCATCAGTGCATTACCATCAGTGCCCATCAGTGAAGGAGAACACATACGTATTTATAATGTTTTATAACAGAAACAAAAAAAAAAATCCCAGAGGTGATCAAATAACACCAAAAGAAAGCTCTATTTGTGGGTAAAAAATGATAAAAATTTAGTTTAGGTACAGTGTAGCATGACCACGCAATTGTCATTCAAAGTGCAACAGCACTGAAAGCTAAAGATTGGTCTGGGCAGGAGGGTGTATGGTGTATGGAAGTGGTTAATAACAAAAGTAATATATTCTTGTAAATACTGCTGACATTTCCTCTTGGTAATAACAGTTGATATTATGATTATTACAATGCTGTATTTTTTTTAAATGCACAGCGTTCCTATTTCTTTAGGTATACTCACTGGCTCTTCATCTCCAGTATAGTTTGAGGTTGGTCCATTTTCTGGTTCTCCAACAGAGCTTGAGTTTGATATTCACTGGTTCTCCAAGATGTGGGAATATGCTCAGTACAGGAAGCGATCATGCATGTACAGTATCTCACAAAAATTAGTACACCCCCCACATTTTATAAATATTTTATTATATATGTTCATGTGCCAACCCTGAAGAAATTACACTGCTACAAAGTAGTGGGTGTACAGCTTGTATAAAAGTGTAAATTTAATGTCCCCCTCAAACTCAACACACAGCCATTAATGTCTAAACCACCGGCAACAAAAGTGAGTACATTCCTAAGTGAAATTGTCCAAATTGGGCTTAAAGTGTCAATATTGTGTGTGGCCACCATTATTTTCCAGCACTGCCTCTCTTGGGCATGGAGTTCACCAGAGCTTCACAGGTTGCCACTGGAGTCCTCTTCCACTCCTCCTCGACGACATCACAGAGCTGGTTGATGTTAGAGACCTTGCGCAACTCCACCTTCCATTTGAGGATGCCCCACAGATGCTTAATAGGGGTTAGGTCTGGAGACCGGCTTGGCCAGTCCTTCACCTTTACCCTCCTTTTTTAGCAAGGCAGTGGTCATTTTGGAGGTGTGTTTGGGATCGTTATGTTGGAAAACTGCCCTGCAGCCCAGTCTCCGAAAGAAGGGGATCATGCTCTTCTTCAGTATGTCACAATACATGTTGGCATTCATGGTTCCATCAATAAACTGTAGCTTCTCAGTGCCGGCAGCACTCATGCAGCCCCAGACCATGACACTCCCACTACCATGCTTGACTGTGTGCAAGTGGCACAGGTCTTTGTACTCCTCACTTGGTTGCCGCCACACACGCTTGACACCATCCTAACCTGATAAGTTTATCGTGGCCTCATCAGACCCCAGGACATGGTTCCAGTAATCCATGTCCTTAGTCTGCTTGTCTTTAGCAAACTGTTTGTGGGCTTTCTTGTGCATCATCTTTAGAAGAGGCTTCCTTCCGGGATGACAAGCCATGCAGACCAATTTGATGCAGTGTGTGGAGTATGGTCTGAGCACTGATGAGCTGACCCCCCCCCACCCTTTCAACCTCTGCAGCAATGCTAGCAGCATTCATACGTCTATTTCCCAAAGACAACCTCTGGATAGGACACTGAGCACGTGCACTCAACTTCTTTGGTCAACCATGGCTAGGCCTGTTCTGAATGGAACCTGTCCTGTTAAACCGCTGTATGGTCTTGGCCACTGTGCTACAGCTCAGTTTCAGGGTCTTGGCAAACTTATTACAGCCTGGGCCATCTTTATGTAGCGCAAAAATCGTTTTTCTCAGATCCTCAGAGCGTTCTTTGCCATGAGGTGCCATGTTGAACTTCCAGTGACCAGTATGAGAGAGTGAGAGCGATAACTCCAAATTTAACAGACCTGAGACCTTGTAACACTAAGGCTGCATCCCCACCTAGAGGGGAAAAAATCAATTTTTCTCTTTGGAGAAACGCCTGAAGCTCAAACAAGTTCTGGACCCTTTTTTGTTGCTCGAATCGGGCTGACTTAGGCGTTTTTGAACGTTTGTATTCCCATAGAAACGAATGGAAACTCTCGATCCAAGCGTCTAGCGTGACAATAAGCGTTTCTACGGGCGTTTTGTCGCTTTAATCTGTTCTGTGAAATAGAATATTCACCCAGGCAGAAGATAAAAAAGATCTACAAACATAGCAACAAATGATAAAAGAGATGAGCATTTTTCCTATTGGCTAAAAAAAAAAACGACAAAGTTCAAAAACGACGGACAACGCTGTATGCAAACGCGCGAATACGTGTTAATATGCACGACAAAACGCCGGAAAAAAACGTCCCAAAACGCTACGCTCAGGTGTGAATGCAGCCTAATCAGTCACATGACACCGGTGAGGGAAAATGGCTAATTGGACCCAATTTGGAGATTTTCACCATGTTGCCAGTGGTTTAGACATTAATGGCTGTGTGTTGAGTTATTTTGAGGGGACAGAAAATATACACTGTTATACAAGCTGGATATACTTTATACTTTACATTGTAGCAAAGTGTAATTTCTTCAGTGTTGTCACATGAAAAGATATAATAAATATTTACAAAAATGTGAGGGGTGTACTCACTTTTGTAAGATACTGTATATCCTTCCTGGAACAGGGAAGGTGATCACATGCACACAACAAAATCACACAGGTAGGCCTCAGTAGTGGCTGACCAACCATGGGTAACACTCACTAGCACTCATTCACTAGCCACCTCACCTTCACCTTCAGGGTTAGGGTTTGGCATGGAGCTCTACAGAGACCACAATATATAAATTAAACCCATTTGACCTTCCATTATTCCCCAACCACTTACTGGCCCCCAGATATTTGCTGAGCCCTTTTTACCTCCCAGATATTTTACTAATCCCTGAATAGTCGCATAAACCTGAATATTGAACGCTTAAAAACAAGCTTTTCACTTTGTAACTGAAAAAATAAGAAATGCAAGTGCCTTGACTGTATGGCTGGGGTGCGTCTTCTTCATATAGCAACCACTTTCTTTTTAGGTGTAATGATTCAGGTAATTCTGCTCACTGACTGTTATGTACCATATACTATGTTAGTATTTCCTCTATAGAAGACTAGTCACCCAAGCTGTTTAGCTGTGCCTTGGGAAATCAGCCCCCTCAACACCCCCTTGGTTCTGCAAGGTGTATCTACATCACAGGGTGTGCTGCAAATGCCTCCTCTATGTGCTGCTAAAAGCTAAGATCAGGTGTTGGGAGGTGACACTATCCACACTTTAGTAAGGTATTTCTATCTATAAAATAGAAATATATTAAAAATATATAAAAATGTGAGGCTGCACAGGGCTCATGGTTCCTGCTCATAGTTCAGATTTAAATTTGAGTTAGGTTTTTGCTGTTGTCTTTGCAGGCATTGTGTCATTCCACCTAATCTAAGGGAAAAAAAAAAATGTATGTAGAGTTTCACTGTAAATTGTAACATTTGTCAGAGATAATTTTTTTTTTTAAAAGAACAGGGAATTTCTAACACATTGTAATATTTTTTACTGGCTAAATTAAAATGTCAATATAGGTTTCTGTTTAAGTTTCACTAATGACATTAGTCTGAGAGAAACAGATAAGCTGATAAAAATATGTGCCGTTTACATTTGTGACGATAAAGACTCATTTATACTTTTATGTTTCATTGCTTGCAAAAAAAAAAAAGTATGTAAATATATTTATCTCTGTGACGCTATAAATCTCAGCAAAACCATGTATGGAGTAGAATGTATAAGACTGGTCTTATTGAAAGGTTTTATTTATTCTTTAGGAGTCATGATAATATGACCAGTTTTTCAACTATGGTAAACTGATCCTGCATTGTCCCAATACAGATGAAAAGCTAAAATCAGGCTTGTATCGGGAGGGCCTGTTGTGAGTGTTGAGAAGGTATTTGGGTGAGATCAGCGAAGCAACTTGTAGTTTATACAAGACCAGCACTGGATTTATAATTGGCCATAATTGCCCAGGCCCCCTCTATACAATAACATAATGAAACAATTTGTTTTTATTAAACATTTGCCTGCAATCATCTGTAAAAGTTTTTACTTTGGACTGGTTTTTGGAGAAAAAAATTTGCCTACAATGAATTCTACAATTTTTCCTAGAAACTGATTTCAACCAAAAAGTATATATTTTCTGAAAGCAGAGACCCTGGGGAATAAAATGGTGGTAGTTGCATATTTTGTGCAGCTATTTATCAAACGCATATTTTTAGGAAAAAATACACCTAAATGCATTTTAGTGAGAACAAACACAAAATAATACCCAATTTGTGGCAAAATAGAAAAGAGGGGGTTGGGTTCAGTAAATCCACGCCAAACATGTCAAGCTCTAAAATTGTGCATTCCCATGAAATTGCAGAAAACTATGGTACTCAAAATTCTCCATAGGCAACACTTTAAAAGACTTAAGACAGGTTATCAGTTTAGAGTTAAAGGGGTTGTAAAGGTTCGGTTTTTTTTTCACCTTAATGCATCCTATGGCACCTGGCAATGACGCCCCCCCCCCCCCCCGTTTTATTTACCTGAGCCCGTCCACCTCTTCTCCACTGAATCTGGCCATTGATTGGCTAGATTGGACGGATTGATAGCAGCGCAGTCATTGGCTCGCATTCCTGTCAATCACATCCAATGACGCGGCGCACCGGGTGCGGGGCAGAGTGATCCAGGATCGCGCCCTCAAGAACTAACCCCCATTGCAGAGAGCTCCCATGAAGGGGGTTAGTTATTGCCGGGAGGAGCTGAGACAGCCGTAGAGGGACCCCAGAAGACTTGGATTGGGGCCACCGTGTGCAAAGCAAGCTGCACACTGGAGGAAAGTATGACATATTTGTTATATATATATTTTTTTTTTTAAACGGGAACCTTTAGTGTTCCTTTAACCATAAATTATGACCCTAGAAATTTTCTCTCACTCTGACATCTATACAAAAAACTCACATGTTTGCAAAATGTATGTTTATGTACACCTGTTCATTGATAAAGGGTGTGTATGGGGGTGTTAGTCACTTATGTAAAGTCAGTGTTAATCTACTAGTCCATCTCATGCTACCCTCTTCACAGGTTGATAATTTCCTCTAAAGGTGGCTTTGCTGCTCCTTCATAGAGGCATGAGCATAGCCATCTTAAGACAGGAATTGGGCTAATGGCTGGGTCATCATGTAAAAATAAAGGGGAAAAAAGGTCTTTCTTAACTAAAGCAGGCATGTCATGTTAGGACTGGTAAGCTGCAATGTGTTACATTTTTTGTATTTGGGTTCAGAATCAGATACAGCATAAAGCAAATCTATCACTTTGCCCGGTATGGGAACAGCATTGGTTTACTTTAAATGTAAAAATTCAAGCTCATCTATTCAATGGGGACCAACAATGCACGAGCTTAAAGGAACCTATTTAGAAAATAAAAAACAAACCTTTACAACCCCTTTAAAGATTACAATTAAACAAGTTTTAATTTGCAAAAAATAGCTCATAACATGTTTTTTGTCCCTTTTCTCAAAAGATGAATTCTGAGTTGCAGTAAATACAATAGTATTAATTACCAAAGTGCTTTCGTCTTTATCTGAAATGATGTTTTGGTGACCCTATAAAGACAAGATATGTCCTAATGCACAATTATTTCACTCAGTTTGCCCCACTGTATCATTTGAGCTAGGCACGCCTGCTCCCAAGCCTTTCGGGCCAGCAATCAATATAAACCTAAATGTAAGTCCCTGGAGTCCCTGTATGTAGCACTTCAGTGCAGCAGAATACATTGTCAAGACGCAGAGCTAAGTGTAATGGACACCGCTTTGCTTCAACATGCTCCACCAATCACTGCTTGACGTTTGGTATGGCGTCATGCTGTTTTGTCACCATTGCCATGTGTCTGGTGAACACACAGCCACAAATTTCTAAAACTGTGGCAATCAAACCGACAGCCTGTATAAGAAGTGGGATGCCCACTCTGACCATATACCACATACTGACAAATTATTCCGCAAAATGAATAAATGGGGTGATGCGCCTTACACTTCCAAATTTATCAAAAAAGTTAATTTTAGCGTTATACATTTACCTAAAATAAATACAAATCAGTCAGATGATAAATAAACAAAATGATTTTATTAAGTTGCTACAATAAATTGGTTAATAAAATGTTAACTGTCTACATTTCTTATTTTTCCTGTTGAGCTTGTTTTCAAGACCAGCTTCTTCACTTAAAAATACATTACAATACTTTATTCAATTACAAAAGGTTTCCCTTTAGGACATAACTTATAATAACTACAGCTGTTATCTGGATGCTACACCATGGAACAGTCTAGTGCAATACAAAAAACAAATATAAAAAACGTGTATTAAAAAGGAACTATAGATGAGTGTCAGCAATGGGAATTCTCCGGAGTTCCACAATCTGTGAATTAGCCATACCACTTCCATCTTGACTCCCATGGCAGGACTCGGTGTCGCTGATGTTCATACCTGACCCTGAGAACAATATATCAAACTTTAGTGCTTGAGTTATTCTAAAAAACATATATTATTAAATAAAAGTTCTACACAAATATTTTCACTACTAAAAGCATACAGTTAAATGTATCTAGGCTATGGGCATTAAAATACACAAAATTACTAAAAGTATTGGGACACCTGCCTTTGCACGCACATAAACGCACAACATTGCACAATATTGCAAATTAAATGCGGGTTTCCTCACATCCAATTTGCATGTCAGGAGACCGGCTCTCAATGGAGCTGGTTCACACAGTTCTGCGACGGCTGCGGAGCGAATTCCACAGGAGTTGTGTGCGTCTTCTGGTCCGTTTCAGGTTCGAATTCATAGCCAAAATTTTGGACTAAAATCTGACCTGAAACGGTGAACAGTGATACACTGGACCCCTGCTGTGAGCCACTCTGCACGACAATGTAAATCCAGCCTGAGGGGGAGAGTAGCAAAAACCGAAGCCCAGAGAATTTGGTGTAACTGTTCAAAGTAACCAATCGGCTTCTAAATTCAGCTTGTTCAATGAAGCTTTACCAATAACATCTAGTAGCCTTAATGCCCCGTACACACAATTGGAATTTCCGATGGCCTAAAATCCGATGGAATTTTTCGTCGGAATTCCGTTCAAGCTGTCTTACATACACACTGTCAGACCAAATTCAAACCGTCCAAAACTCCACAACGTAAAACAATGCTTCCGAGCATGCGTCGATAATATAAAATCCAATAATGTAATCAAATCAAAAACACCTTGTACACACGATCGGAATTTCCGATGAAAAAGGCCCGTCGGTGTTTAACCTGCCCAGCGGTATTCCCGAGTGTGGCTTGGGTGAGATTTTTGTGCTACTATCGGTAACCCCCGAGCCACACTCAGGATTGCCTCGCTGGATGCTGGAAAAGGTTACTTACCTTTTCCCTGGGATTTCCGCAGTGCACGGCGGCTGGATGTTTCGCCCGATGCACTGTGTTCCCCTGATCTCCCTTCCCTGCGACGTTACGACGCACGGGGGCGGAGAGTGGCACCAAATTAAAAAAAGTAAATAAACACATTACATACAGTATACTGTAATTTCATTTGCTCAGTTGCAGAATTGTCGCTGTCATTACTTTAATTTTTTTATGACGAATTTCCCTTCACAAATCACTATAGCCCAATTCTGCAAGTGATTATAATTTATTATCGCTGTTTTCTAGCTGCTCTAAAACCACTTTTGACATAAAGGGACACTTTTGGTTGCTATGGACAATCTACAGTTTGCAGGCAGAAAGAACAGTTTTTATTATACAAAAGTACATGCAGGACACTGGGCAGACCACTAGGGACAAAGGTTTTTTTTTTTTCTTTACATACAGTACTGTAATCTATAAGATTACAGTATACTGTATGTAATGTGTTTATTTACTTTTTTGAATTTGGTGCCACTCTCCGCCCCCGTGCGTCGTAACGTCGCATGGAACGGAGATCAGGGGAACACAGTGCATCGGGCGAAACATCCAGCTGCCGTGCACTGCGGAAATCCCAGGGAAAAGGTAAATAACCTTTTCCAGCATCCAGCGAGGCAATCCTGAGTGTGGCTCGGGGGTTACCGATAGTAGCACAAAAATCTCACCCGAGCCACACTCGGGAATACCGCTGGGCAGGTTAAACACCGACGGACCTTTTTCATCTGAAATTCCGATCGTGTGTACAAGGCATAACAGTATGGTCTTCCCCTAACAGTCTGTATTCAGTCAGTTCAAATATCTTAGAAACACCTTCTGTGGCTTTACAGTTAAGAGTTGACGGGCTAAGATTCTGCCGTGATGGAAAAATTATAAGTAAAGAGCTACAATTTCAGTGCGTCTGTTATGAAATTTGAAGACACATTTCTCCACAATGCCTAGAGCTACAGAGGTGAATGTGGGCTTGCTTTAAAGTGCCTTTACTGCTTGTTCAAAATCTGAAAACACTTTGTGTTTATAGGGGGTTATTTACGAAAGGCAAATCCACTTTGCATTGCAAGTGCACTTTCAAGTACAGTCGCTATAGATCTGAGGGGGGACATGTAAGAAAAATAAAAAAACAGCATTTTAGCTTGCACATGATTGGATGATAAAATCAGCAGAGCATCCCGTGATGACATTGCAGAGATCAAAAGACACAAGACATCGCTGGATTTTTGGCATAATCAACAGGTACTGTTGATTATGCACTTATCGAAAAAATTTGGTATATTTAACAGGCCATAAGGGAGCAAAAGAAATAGAAGTTTGTGGTCAGGGTTTAAATGTAACCAGTCAGCATTTTATGCAGGGCCTTTTTTCAGGGGGAACTTGGGGGAACTCAGTTCCACCACCTTTGGCTCAGACCCTTTGGTGCCTGCTCACCACAATCACTTGTAAACACAGAAGTCTGGTTTCTGTGTTTACAAGCGACAGCTCTGCACTCTGTGTAACCCTCCTGAACTCTGTACTCTGTATGTAATGCAATCCTGGTATTTAATGCCCCTTTAAGACCCTTCTACTGTTTGTGAAATCTGAACGGGGTCGTGGTTGAGTTCCTGCACCCATTTTCTGAGAAAAAAAGCTCTGATTTTATGTATTTTAGTTTCTCTGGCTGCTAAATCTCTGCATGCATCCCTCAGGGTTGGCTATCTAGTTACACACATTTCTGCAAAGAGGGTCAGAGCCAAGCACAGCGGACATATCTCTATGTTGATATTTGCACAAACAAAAAGCCAACAATCGATTTAACACAGTTTCTGCCCATAACTCAAATAACAGTTTTGTCCAGTGTGACCCTTTGAGTTACAGTATTGTTTTCCAACATTTTATCACAGCTCTGCACTGGGTAGACAAAGAAGAAAATAATTGTTGCGCATAGACTACACAGAGAAGTACTATAGATCACACACTGCCTTTTTGGTCTTGGACTGATGAGGACAAAATCATTTTACACAGGAGCCAGATAATGGGGGTTGTTTACAAAAGGTAAATCCACTTTGCACTACAAGTGCAAACTACAAGGGGGACAAGCAACGAAAATTAAAAAAAGCATTTTAGCTTGCACATGATTGGATGATAAAATCAGAAGATCTACCCCTCAGATTTACAGCGACTGCACTTCCAAGTGCACTTTGCACTTGTAATTTGCACTTGTAGTGCAAAGTGGATTTGACTTTAGTAAATAGCCCCCACAGTGTTTTATATTTCATATATAATGAGTGATTGGTTTATGTAATTTTCGACATTTTCTCTTTCCGTATATCTTAGCCAGATTGTTAGTAAGTTTTATATGCTTGAAAAGCAAATTAAACCCCAAATTGGACAATTTCATTTGAGTACGATATAAATATAGTTTAGGCCTCTCTGTTTGTTTTTCTGCTTTAGTGGATCTGCCAAAGTAAGGTCTGGTCTGAATTACAAATGCAGCTTTCTAATAAAGGAAACATCTACAACATCTGAATCTTATAAGGAGATTTTATGTTCGGAGATTCAGGTCTGACGAAATCTTACTCCGTGGACTCACACAGGCGCTTCCTTTATTATAATTGTACACACAGCAACACAATTCGAAGGAAAAGGTTTACTCATGTATTTCCAAGCTGCTGTCATTTTCTGACGGAGGTACAAAAGAGTCAGCCGTTTATTTCCTAATCCTTAAGTGGCTCTCAGGGTAAGTAGCTGAAGCCATGCTACTTGAACTTGTATTTGATTATAGGCTGTACCAGGCCAGGAAGGGATTATTATTATATTAGTCATGCAAATAAAATGATTATGTAACCTTAAGGGTCGCATGTTGTATCTGTTCCTTGTATATTGTAAGTCCGGTGTAACACACCTGTTGAGATCTGAATTGAAGAGCTTAGCTTATTCTATACAGTAATGAGTCAATACCTTATGTATGACCTGTGGTCATGAATTAAAGATTGTTCTCAGAAACTAGACGGGGGGGGAAAATCTTTCATATGGCATTAATATTTATAAACAGGTGTAGAATTTTTAGATAAATGAATAAAGTTATTGAGCAAAATGTTAGTCAAAGTCTCTCTTTAAACCAAACCAGTGCTTTGCCCACACAGCAGACTTAACCACTTCCCGACACCCGTACGACTATATACGGCCGCAGGGTGGTTCTAAATCTTTGGGTCGCTGTCTTTTTACGGCCTCCGCTCCTCCGGGCCACTGGGGGGAGCGCCTGTGCCCACCGCATTACTGAGATGCCGATGCGCGTGCCTGGCGGCCACGATGTCCGCTAGACACCCGCGATCGGTAGTTACAGAGACAAAGACGTGGATCTGTGTGTGTAAACACACAGATCCACGTCCTGTCAGGCCTTGTACACACGATGGGATTTATCCGCTGTAAACGGTCCCCGGACCGTTTACAGCGCATATTTACGCCAGGATGTTTTGATCCGATGGCTGTACACACCATCGGATCAAATTTCCCGCCGGCGGACAGCGCGGTGACGCGGCGGTGACGTTGACGCCGCCACATCACCGCACCAGGAGGTAAACACTTCCGCGCGCATGCGTCGGATCCATTCACAGGATACGACGCATGTGCGGGCAGATATGTCCGCTGGTTTGCCGTACTAACCAGCGGACATATCTGACGGGCAGCTATCCGGCGGAAAAATTTCAAAGCATGCTTTGAAATTTTTCCGCCGGAGGAATCCGGCCAGAACGGTCCGTTTGCCACTACACACGAGCGGATTTTTCGGCTGAAATGGTCCGTCGGACCATGTTCAGCGGATTTATTCCCTCGTGTGTACAAGGCCTCAGGGAGAGAGGAGACCGATCTGTGTCCCTTGTACATAGGGACACAGATCAGTCACCTCCCCCAGTCACCCCCCTCCCCCACAGTTAGAACACTATGCAGGGTACACATTTAAGCCCTTCCTCACCCCCTAGTGTTAACCCCTTCAATGCCAGTCACATTTATACAGTAATTAGTGCATATTTATAGCACTGATCGCAGTATAAATGCGAATGGTCCCAAAAATGTGTCAAAAGTGTCCGATGTGTCCACCATAATGTCGCAGTCCCCAAAAAAAATCGCAGATCGTCGTATTACTAGTAAAAAAATAAATAATAAAAAATAATTCTGTCCCCTATTTTGTTGGCGCTATAACTTTTGCGCAACCCAGTCGCTTATTGCAATTTTTTTTAACAAAAATATGTAGAATACGTTTCGGCCTAGACAGAGATTATTTTTTTTTTAATTGGGCTATTTATTATAGCAACAAGTAAAAAAAATATATATTTTTTCAAAATTGTTGCTCTTTTTTTGTTTATAGCGCAAAAAATAAAAACCGCAGAGGTGATCAAATACCACCAAAAGAAAGCTCTATTTGTGGGGAAAAAAGGACGTCAATCTTGTTTGGGAGCCACGCCGCACGACCGCGCAATTGTCAGTTAAAGCGACGGAGTGCCGGAAGCTGAAATTTCACCTGGGCAGGAGGGGGGTATATGTGCCCAGTAAGCAAGTGGTTAAAGGGGTTGAGGTACTAAAGGCAAATAGACTGAAGGGCAGTTGCCCCAGAGCTTAGAAACTTAGGTAAAGCTTCACTTTGCAAAGGAATACCCAATCACGTGCAAGGAAAAAAAATGCATTTTTGCTTGCACATGATTGGATGATGACAGTCAGCAGAGCTTTTCCTTATTTACCAAGCTCTGGAGCAACTGCTCTTGCAGAGTGCAACTGAAACAGTCTATTTGCCATTAGTAAATCAACCCCAAACTGACACTAAAAATATGGTTTAATCACTCTTCGCAATATAGGTGTATGTTGGTCCCTTTAATGGCTATAGCAGGCACGTCGCTGGAGCTGATGCACGTGGACGGGAGCTGCAATGTCCACCAGCCACCTGCGATCAATCCACAGAGGGCTAGAACAGGGATCTGCCAATGTAAACAAACAGATCCCTGTTCTGATGTGCCCTCATTCCCTTCTCCTTCTTTGCACCATCATCGCCTGAGCCATCTGGCACCACCAGTGTGAGATAGGCTCTGTTTCCTTATACTCTGTGTAAGTGCATCTGACACCATTGCATGTAGAGGCAATTTTAGCAGACAATATCACGCTATCTGTTCCTTGTTGTGTTCCCTCATATGCACCATCTGCCATTGGGGCTTGCAAGATCACTCCCCAAGAGACCAGACCACCGGATTGAATGCTGGATATATCAGGCTATATGTGATAGCTGTGAGGTGAGCTGCTAGGACCACAGGAGGTGTGTGCTGCACTTTGGAGTGTGCTGCGTTCTTTCACAGACTCGGTTGCTGGGATCATCACCCTCAGGCCCCGTACACACGACCGAGCTTCTCGGCAGAATCCAGCGAGAAGCTCGCTGGGATCCATATTCTGCCGAGAAGCTCGATCGTGTGTATGTTTTCGCCGAGCAAACTGTCGAGCGAGGCGTCGAGCCAAAATAGAGAGCAGGTTCTCTATTTCCTCGACGGGCCATCGGGACTAATGGCTCAACGCCTTTTTCGACAGCCTTGTCGACGAACTCGACGGCCGGCCGAGAACCTCGTCGGGCGGAACGATGGGTTTAGCCCGACGAGGTTCTCGTACGTGTGTATGCCGCCTTAGACTTTTTCTCATCCTTCCATTCACTCACTTGCATCTGGATTAATCTTTTATCGTATGACTTGGACTGTACATCCATCGGTTTCTCTGCTTATGTACCTTTGTGTTGCCAGTGATTTAGTTCTTGCAGTCTTATCCATTGTTATCATGTTTTAGTTACACTTAGTTTGCCCTCACCTGGACCACTTTGTTGCCCTTCTTGGGCCGTGTTGCCTATGCACTTTGTGCGATCCTATTTCACATTCACAGCCCCAGTGTTTTTTTACAGCGCAGACACCTCCACTCTACTTTCCATTTGTTGTTTTTTGTCTATTAGAGTAGACTATTTGGTGTTTGCAGCAGTGCGCCCCTCCCCCTTCCCTCCACACCCTTTTCCCTATTCACAGACAGCGCGGGTGTTTCACTTTAATCAAACAAACACATTACATACAGTATACTGTAAACTTATAGATTACAGTACTGTATGTAAAAAAAACACACCCCCTTGTCCCTAGTGGTCTTCCCAGTGCCCTGCATGCACTTTTATATAATAAAAACGGTTCTTTCTGCCTGGAAACTGGAGATTGTCCATAGCAACCAAAAGTGTCACTTTATGTCAAAAGTGGTTTTAGAGCAGCTAGAAAACAGCGATAATAAATTAGAATAACTTGCAGAATTGAGCGATAGCGATTTGTGGGGAAATTCGTCATAAAAAAATAAAAGTAATGACAGCGACAATTCTGCAACTGAGCAAATTTCAGTGATTTTGAGTTGATTACATTATTGAATAATTTTTATTATAATTACATTATTATTTGTTAGAATTATTTATTATATTATAATTTATGATTTTGTTTTTCAAACTTTTTCATACCCGGGATGTCTACTAGACTCTTGTTCCGACAGATTTAAGTGAGTTATTCCTAAGAATTACAGGCCTACAATATAAAACGCCAAGTTTCCTTGCAAAATAACGGTACCGCTTTCAGCACCTAAAATCTAAAATAATCATACCACCAGGGAGGTTAAAGGGGTTGTAAAGGTAATTTTTTTTCCCCTAAATAGCTTCCTTTACTTTAGTGCAGTCCTCCTTCACTTACTTCATCCTTCAATTTTGCTTTTAAATGTCCTTTTTTCTTCTGAGAAATCCTCACTTCCTGTTCTTCTGTCTGTAACTACACACAGTAATGTGAGGCTTTCTCCCTGGTGTGGAGAAAGCCTCTTCAGGGGGCGAGCAGGCAAGTCAGGACGCTCTCTACTTTGCAGATAGAGAAATGAGCTGTGTGTTAGTGGGCATCCTGACCCTCCTGCTCGCCCCCTCCCCCCTCAAGAGGCTTTCTCCACACCAGGAAAAAAGCCTTGCATTACTGTGTGGAGTTACAGACAGAAGAACAGGACGTGAGGATTTCTCAGAAGAAATAAGGACATTTGAAAGCAAAATCGAAGGATGAGGTAAGTGAACGAGGGCTGCACTAAGGTAAAGGAAGCTATTTAGGACTTTTTTTTTTACCTTTACAACCCCTTTAAGTAGTAGATATGTATGAATTATTTGTGGACAGGAAAGCAGAAAAAAACAAAACATGTAACTGGTTAAAGCCTTCCTAAAACACACTAAGGGGTACATTCAGAAAAAGTTTGCTTTGCAAATGTCTCAAAATGTGTGAAAGTATAACTAATAATTCCCGTAATGTTTGTACACATTGTAGTTTCTTTGTTGCCTTTCAATTGGGCGAATGTAATCAATCCTGAGAGAAAAATACCTTAACCACTTGACTTCCGGAAGGTTTATCCCCCTTCCTGACCAGGCCATTTTTTTGTGATTCAGCACTGCGTTACTTTACCTGAAAATTGCGCAGTTGTGCAACGCCGTACCCAAATGAAATGTTACTGTTGGGTCCATACATCATACAGACCTAACAGCAGGGGGTTTTACTTTTAAACAAAACAAAAGCGCTTGCAGCAAAAGGGTTAAACAGCAAAGGAAACACTATAATGCTTTGTACACACGACCAGATTTTTTGCCCGTGCAAAAGTCCGCCGTGAGTCTGTCGGAATTCCAACGGAAAGAAAGTAAACAGGTTCTCTATCTAAGGTCTGTCTGACTTCCGACAAAAAAAAAGTCAGCTGGAGGCTACACACGGCCAGACTTTCAGACTGTCTGTCTGTCTTTTTTCTCGGAAAGTCCTGCCATGTGAACGAGGCATAAGGGAGACTTCTGCCCTCTGTGCAGTCTATGGAGAATCTTGTGCACATGGCTGAATGAACCTCTAGCTGCAGTGTGAATTGATACACTTAGCAGTGTTATTATTGTTATTACTAAATGTGACAGCTTCCTAATGGTTGTTAGAGAGCTGCACCTGCCGGGCTCCTAACAACCAGTGACTCGTCCCCGCCCCGTACTTTCAGCTGTCAGTCAGGAAAAAAAGCAGGGATAGTGGGAAAAAAAAGAAAAAACTGCTTAAGGTCCACCCAAAATTCATACCATGGGTTTTAAGGGGGACCTTATAAAAAACACATGGGGTCACCCCAAATTCCTGCCTGGGTGTCCAGGAAAGAGATGGCACAAGCATCCTGCTTCCCTTCCCTGAATTATACCAGGTCACATGCCCTTATCATGGAGAGGGTACCTTGTCAGGGAGGACCCCATGGAAAAGCACCTTGCCCTTATGTTGATAAAGACAAAGGCCTCTTTACCCTAATCCTGGCCCAATGGTTATTGGGGTCTGCGGGAGGAGGGTCCTCCAGATACAGCCCCCCATATGGATGAGCAGCTCTAGTCATTCACAAAAATAGAAAAAAAAAAACACTCTAGAAATAAACACACCCAAACATTTGGCAGGTCCTTGAATAAAAAAATAAAAAAGTCCCTCAATGTACATCCATCACCATTCCCGCCATTCAGTGATGCAGGCCCAGGTCACCCAAAAAACAACACTCGCTGATCCGTCAAAAAAATAAAAACTTAACACTGCTAAGACATGCCTGATCCCATTGCTTCCTGAGCACTGAATGATATCTCTAAAATAAACAAAGGGGCAGGGACATCCAGGGGACATCAGTGACGAAATATGGGCGTGTCCATAATTCATCAATGACATCAGTAGGTGACCCCACCCCTTTGTTAACCAAAGTAGTGGGGACATGGGGATGTCATTCAGATGATACACGCCCTTTGTTTACTTTAGTGGTGGGAATCATCCAAATTAAATCTCTGAGCCCCCAAAGCTAAATACCCAGAAAACTACAAATTACTTGAGCTGTTGTACAGGATTTGCATTACTGTCTTTTCAGTCCTGAGATTTACATAGAACTGCCACACTGCACAGCCCAATCTTGCAGGGTCAGTGATCTAAGTCAGGCAAACGCACTGCGTTCTGCGTTTGGAGTGCTATTACTTTTATTAACACCTGCAGCAGATCGCATGAACACAATGTGATTGCTATGCGGTGCGATGCGGGGAAATGCAGCAAATCTGTGCGTTTCCCACATTGCATCAGTGTGAACCAGGGCTTAAACAGTGTATACCCTGTGAGTCATTTTTTATTTATTTGTTCAACCAGTGGGTTGAATAAAAAAAAAAAAGTATACATAAGCAATGTTGCTGCAGTGATCTCCCCCACTGCACTATTGTATTCTGATAGTGGGGATTCTGAGGACTCCCCTGGAATCCACTGGCGCTGCAAGCGCTGTTCGAATGCATGTTTTGCAGCATGACCATTTGACATAATGTGGTCTTTAGACCAGCTTCTGTTGAACAGAGAGCTCCACGAATGATTTCCACTACATGTTTACCAAACTTTACAGGTCTTACACCTTCCCCAGCCTCCTTTAACCACAACTGGTTGGTTTCTTGTGCTGCTTCCCCCGCCCTCCAGGATGGGCTCTGCTGTACAGGAACTACAAAAGGATAATACCAAGTCCAATTTGGGTCATAAAATCACTTGAATTTTAAGAAATGCATTTAATGATGTATCAATGAACACAGATTTTCATTCACTTTTGTATTTTTTTTCTTATGTGCTCAGAGTTCAGCTTTAACAACAACTGCTGGATATTTTGGAAAGCATTTATTCACAGTATTTCTTTGTCAAACATAAATAATCACTTTATGAATAGATTCTGCCTCCCAGTGACACAAGTTCCGTTATTTGTTATGTTCTGTGACAGGTGCTTTGTGAATCTGGTGCATTGTTTATGTACAGGGTTTGCTGTCTCTGGTGGCTCTGGAACACAATATTAGTTAGTTATACACCGAGGACATTGCACTCATCAGTTTATTAATGAGAACACCAGATCCCTCTCTCAAATGGCTCAGAAGTGTGTGGGTGGAAAACACCTAAATGTCTATGTGAATAAGGTGTGGGGCATATTTTTGTCTGCTCGGTGAAATGATTGTTTCTATCTGTGCAATGCAGGGTATGTTCAAGTGTAAGGCTAGCTATAACGGAAACCTTGAAAACCGCTCACCCTCATCCTCCTGTTAGCATTTCTAAATAAAAATGACAGAGCTACCACAGCTGATCCAGGCCTGGAACTGTTTACATTTGTTGTGCCCCATACTTCACCCCCCATTGTTCTCTATAGCTGGGCCCTATGCAGGGTGCACCATAGCAGTAAAGAGCACAGCAAGTAAATAATTCAGCAACATGTGTCACCCTTTGAAATCTTGCATTTTATTAAAATGGAATTTAAAGTGTTACTAAACCCAGGACCCTACTTTCACTATATCTGGTCTCCCACAGTACATGGAAACAGTGGCATACTAACTAGGGGGCGGGCGTTCCGCACCGGGTGACACACATCGGAGGGGCAGCCAGGCTTGGTACCGCAGCGCAGCATGATATGACACACTGACCACGCAGTGAGATGCTAGTCCAGCGGAGGGGAGTGCCCGAGCTGGGTGTGGACTGTACCACTACTAGGGTGCCGCCAGAGCAGGAGAGGGAGAGCAAGAGACTGTGACTGTGGACAAGTAGTAGGTGATTGTCTTGTCAATACGAAAGTGCAAAGTAAGGTAGGAACTGACAGAGCTATGCACATGCTCCAGTCAGGGCTGGTGGGGGGAGTTTATGGAGGTTAGTGTGCAGGGGGTCCAGTCAAGGCTGTGGGGGGGGGGTAATGGAAATGCAATTATTTTAGTAAATATAAACTGCTAAATACCTTTTCTCATCAGCAGTAGCAGTCTTGTGACTTCTATCAGTGTTCAGCCGAGCACTGGTTAAAGCTTGTAGGAGGAATTTTAAATCTTCTCTGACCAGTGGCAGCGGCTCCAAAGGGGCGCAGGGGCGGTGCCCCCCCCCCCCCATCCATGTGTTTGGCCCAATATTCTACATACAGGGCGCCAGAGGCATGGATACCAATGATCTTTTTTTTTTTGAAGCACGTGATTAGAGCCTCAGGCTCCAATTGACCTAAAAAAAGGGTGGGGTCTGGCGGCTCAGAGCACTGTGCTCCAAGCCCACCCAGTTATGTGACACTAGCAAATAAATATTCTGCATACAGACCACAGAACAAGTTCACGGACAATGCCCTTCAGACAAAAATCCATGAATTTGTCTGATGGAATTCCGATTGTGTGTACCAGGCTTTAGACACAACCAAAATGGTTGAATTCTGGTGAATATTCTTGCAGAATCAACTTCTTTTTTTCATTGAAATGATTGCTTATGAATCAAAATGATTGTTTAGTACAATTGATTCCCAGCAGATGCAACGATTCCAAAGAAATGAATGTTACGGTAACTGATTATTTCATTACATGTATGGCCAACACAGTGTATGCTGGATGTAAACACTGCCCAAGTTAGTTTAACAATGTAAATTGAATTTGTACAGAATACATAGCAATTGAACTACATACCAGCTTTTAGCACATATATTAAGTCATCAAATTCTTGAAGTTCCTCATCAGCGACCAGTGAACCGTTACTGTACCCCCCTGATGGAGTGTAGGCTGTGCCATTTTGAGGGCTGTGCTTTTCCTGACTGCCAGGCCGCTCCCAGTCAGAAATCTGAAATATAGGCAAAGTAACTGAAAATCAGCATTACGCCATGGAAAAAATATTTAAATTAGTTTGCTCTTCCATTTAAACATACAAATGAACTGCTACTTTGGTTCTCTAATGTGAATAGAAGATACCCAGCAATCCTAAAATCATCATTTATAATACTTACCTACAAACCCCAATTGCACATAAAAAAATGACAAGGGAGGGGCAGTCTGAAGTTCTGTTATTTGAAGGGGTATATTCTGGGCATTCCACTAAACAAAGTGCTTGGGCACAGCATATCCCTATAGGAGACTGGGGGAAGGAAACAAAGATGCTGGCCATGGCTTCTCTGATATACAGAGTTTTTTTTTTCTCAGAAAATAGGTGCAGGAACTCAACCACGGCCCTGTTCAGATTTCAGTAGAAGGGTCTTAAAGGGGCATTAAATACCAGGATTGCATTACATACAGAGTGCAGAGTTCAGGGGGTTACACACAGAGTGCAGAGATGTTGCTTGTAAACACAGAAACCAGACTTATGTGTTTACAAGTGATTGTGGTGAGCAGGCACCAAAGGGTCTGAGCCAGAGGTGGTGGAACTGAGTTTCCCCAAGTTCCCCCATTAAATACCCATGAGTGCCCTGCAGAGATGATTCTGTGTTTACAAGTGATCTCTGATGCATGCTGAGCATGCAGAGTCCTGTGTATGAAGATGGCCTTATCAGCAATCAGCCAGCAAATCTAGCTTCACCTTTCTATAGGACAGCAGTATCTAGGAGAACCCAAGAAAACTGGAGCATGACCTTAAAAACAGGCTAGACTGGCCACTTGGTCTTTAAATGCTGCCAGTCTTCTATGTTTTTATGATAGGTATGTGTGCTAAAAATGCACTTCTGATTTAGAGAACTGAAACAAACAAATGAGGCAATGACGTGGAACGCAAAACTATATTTTTTAATTGATAAGAATATGACAGTTACAGAGTTACTCCCAGTGACTGGATATTGTGTAGGTGATGAATTATTGGGGACAGTTAATGTCAATTTACAATTAAGCAGATGAGGTCCATATAACCTGAACTCCAGTTTAAACTTTTAAAAGTAAAGTCGATGCTTAGAAGCAGATACCACGTCACGTGGATTATGGAACAAGTAAAGAGAATTAGCTCCATGTTAGATAAATCTACTCAGTTCAATGAAATTTGGGAACCTTGGTTGAAATATATGGGGATCTCCTATACCTTGTGAGTATAATGATCAGCTTTTGCTTCAGACTGATGTAAACTATTGGCAGGCAGACCCTCTATTTCTCTTGATCTTTATATTTCTTTCTTCTCCTCTCCTTTCTTTTATTCTTCTTCTTTCTTTTCTCTCTTTTTTACTTCTTTTTTCTTTTTTTTTTCATAAGGGTGATATCCTTCGTATATTATTTCCTCCATGCGTTTTACTTTAGGAGGATATAATTTAATTAAACATATTTATAGAATTCCTTATTTTCTCTTGAGATTATAAATTAGTGGAAGGTTTTGAAATGAATATTTTGATAATAGTCAGATCCAATTTTTGTTTTTGGAGGGAGGTTGTGTTGAAGGGATTGCTCTACTTCTTAGACACAGAATGATCCCATTAGGGGTGTCGGAGGGGTGGAGGTGTCCTAGATATCTATCCTTTTTATAGATCCGAATTATCGATCTATTATAGGCATTATAATTGTTGAAATCTTAACCACTTGACCACTGGGCACTTAAACCCCCTTCCTAACCAGACCAATTTTCAGCTTTCGGTGCTCTCACAATTTGAATGACAATTACTCAGTCATACAACATTGTACCCATTTGAAATTTTTGTCCTTTTTTTTTACACAAATAGAGCTTTCTTTTGGTGGTATTTGATCACTTCTGGGTTTTTTATTTTTTGCGATATAAAAGAAAAACGACTGAAAATTCTGTAAAAAAATAAATAAAATCTTGTTTCTGTCATATTAGCAGGTTATTTCTCACACACAGCATACACATACCACAAATTACACCCCAAAACACATTCTGTTATTCCTCCCGAGTATGGCGATACCCCATGTGTGGGACTTTTACACAGCGTGGCCACATACAGAGGCCCAACATGCAGGGAACGCCATCAGGCGTTCTGGAACACCCAGACCAATTCTGACATTCCTTTCCTACATGGAAAAATCATCATTTGCTAGAAAATTACATAGAACCCCAAAACATTATATATGCTTTTTTAGCAAAGACCCTAGAGAATACAATGGCGGTGGTTAAAACTTTTTATCTCGCATGGTATTTTCGTAGAAATTTTTTAAACGCGTGTGTTTTAAAAAAAAAAACGATTTTGTGCTAAAAAAAAAAAAAAAAAAACGTTAAAGTTAGCACAATTTTTTTTCATAATATGAAAGATGAAGTTACGCCGAGTAAGTAGATACCCAACATGTGACCCTTCAAAATTGCACACAATGATGGAATAGCGCCAAACTTCGCTACTTAAAAATCCCCATAGGCGACGCTTTAATTACTTTTATTGGTTACATGTTTTTAGTTACAGAGAAGGTCTAGGGCCAAAATGATTGCTCTCGCTCTAACGTTCGCAGAGATACCTCACATGTGTAGCTTGATCACTGTTTTCATATGTGGGCGGGACTTACGTATGCGTTCGCTTCTGCATGCGAGCACACGGGGACAGGGGTGCTTTAAAAAAAATGGGTATTGCAGAGTATTTGGGTATTGCAGAGTATTGGGGTATTGCAGAGTATTGGGGTATTGCGGGGTATTGGGGTACTGCGGGGTATTGGGGTACTGCGGGGTATTGGGGTACTGCAGAGTATTGCACAGTATTGGGGTACTGCAGAGTATTGGGGTACTGCGCAGGGTATTGCACAGTATTGGGGTACTGCAGAGTATTGGGGTACTGCGCAGGGTATTGCACAGTATTGGGGTACTGCAGAGTATTGGGGTACTGCGCAGGGTATTGCACAGTATTGGGGTACTGCAAAGTATTGGGGTACTGCACAGGGTATTGCAGGGTACTGGGGTACTGCAGGGTATTGCAGAGTACTGGGGTATGCAGGGTACTGGGGTATTGCAGGGTATTGCAGGGTACTGGGGTACTGCAGGGTACTGGGGTACTTCAGGGTACTGGGGTACTGCAGGGTACTGGGGTATTGCAGAGTACTGGGGTATTGCAGAGTACTGGGGTATTGCAGAGTATTGCAGGGTACTGGGGTACTGCAGAGTACTGGGGTACTGCAGAGTACTAGGGGATTGCAGAGCTGGGATGGATGGCTGGATCTGTGACTGCAGTTGTCACAGATCCAGCCACAGCGCAACTGCTGACACCCTGCTCCCCCCCCCTCTCCTCGCACACTGTACCGAACGATACAGAGAGGAGACTCAGGAGAGGGAGGAACCGACGTCATCAAATGACGCCGGTTTGTTTACAAGTGATCGCGCCGTCATTTGATGGCGCGATCAGGTGGTAAACGGCCGCTATCAGCGGCAATTTACCGTGATCCGTGAGCACAGACACTTCCGCGAGCGCGTCCCAGGGGACACGCAATCGCGGAAGTGCACGAGGACGTCCCAGGGACGTCGTGTCAAAGAAACTCCACCGCGCCGTAGCAGAAAAATGCCTATGGCGCGGTGGGAAAGTGGTTAAACTATATTAAGAGGTTTATGAATTCCCTAATAAATAGGGAAATCTTTTCAAATATAATTTATTATTTTAGATATTTTTATTCTTTCTACTTGTTTACATTTCCTTTCTCATTTAAATGATACTATATCTATAGACGAGGTGGAGGAGGAGAAGAGACAGGAAAAAGAGAATATTAGATGCAAAATATACTTTATTGTTTACAATTATATATGTCATTGTAATATCTCCCACTGTATTTATTTTATTGTATTTTCTTCTTTTTATGAAAATAAACTTAAACTTGAATGAAAAAAAAAAAGAAGCAGATACCACAAGATGCCATCAGTTGCTTTTGTCAGACAGAAAAGCATCTCCTATGCTTCTTGATGTAGTTTGTCTTTGTTAAAGAGGCTTGACATTCCCTGACTTCATGACCAGGTTCTACCACCTGTCATATTACTGTCTAATTCTTGTGCTGACCACTGTGACAGTCTCATTGGACACTGGCATATCAGCTGGCAGAGGTTTACCCTGAAGAGAAGAATAGTCTGGTTCCAGTAACAAAGTGAAATTAAATTGAGAAAGAAAAGCAGTGTTTCAGACCCCTTGTGCTGTCAACTTCTAGGCAGAACCACGAAAGTCTAAAATGCCCTTAGCAACCAGCTTTGTGAGTAATATAGAGTGGCCACCACTACTTAAAAAGCTAGTTGCTTATTAGTCAAGCAGATCCCCTAGCTTCAGTACATTCTCATTTACTGGCCTAGAACAAGCATGCAACAAATAATGTTAAAGTGTGAGGCCTCCTACACACGACCGAGAATCAGGTCGTAAGAGAAACGTTGTTTTCCTCGACGAGAATCTTGTCAAGCTTTCTTTGCGTACACACTGTCAAGACAAAATCTCATCGTTCTCAAACGCAGTGACGTGCAACACATATGACAGCACTATAAAGGGGAAGTTTGATTCCACTGGCGCCACCCTTGGGGCTGCTTTTACTAATCTCATGTTACTGCGTGTTAGGTAAAAGTTTGGTGAGAGACGATTCGCGCTTTTCAGTCTGTTATAGCGTGACCAATGTGCTATCTCCATTACGAACACTACTTTTATCCGAAGATGCGCTCCCGTCTCATACTTTATTCTGAGCATGCACGCGTTTCTAAGCGTACACACAAACGTGTTT
The DNA here is from genome assembly GCA_029574335.1 of Rana kukunoris. Lineage (NCBI taxonomy): Eukaryota > Metazoa > Chordata > Amphibia > Anura > Ranidae > Rana > Rana kukunoris. Next base: position 124,087,996 of record CM056049.1, on the reverse strand, counting down.
CTCGTCGTAAACCAGCCGACGAGAAACACGACCACGACCGTTTTCCTCGGTAAAAAAGCTCTGCCAGCATTTTTCTTGATGGATTCTGTCGAGGAAAATGGTTGTGTGAAGGAGGCCTCAAAGTAGCAGACAGCAAATTATTACAAATGAAAGAATAATTTTCGAGTACCAATCAAGCATAAGTAAAAACACTTATCTACTGTGTATTGGTTGACAACTGTTTAGAGGTGAGTAATGTCCAAGTCTGTGTGAAAGTAGGAGGGTCTCAGAACCAATCTGACCCACATATAATAAAAAAATATATTCTTAACTTTCAAAGGGCCCTTATACAGTTGCACTATTGCCCCTGGTTAGAACTGGTCAGAGTGTGCACAATTGTTACAGGTTAGTGGCTGAGAGAGAAGTAAAACCGCAACTTTAAACATTTTCTGAGCAAGGTTAGCAAAAGCACCACCCATATTCTTTCAGCACAGGTCAAAATATGTATTTAGCATTTATTCAGCCAAATTAACTCCTTTTGCTGTAAAGCAGCATTGTCTTGAACATGTAAACCATATTACCTCCTCCATTGCACTTATGAGGTTCTGAGTGGATTTGCTGATCTCAGCTCCAGCTGGTGGCATCCCACTACTGGGTGTAAAGAAGGCAGAAGCGGGGCTTCTAGGTCCGTCCGTCTCGAGGCTGTAACTGGCTTTAACTGGGCAGCATAGCTGATTGTGCATAATAAAGTAAACTACAAAGGCATAGAGACCCTGTGAAAGAAAGAAAAGACATCAAACATCAAGATATATTGTGTGTGTGTGTGTGTGTTGGGGGTTCTTTGTTAAAAGATAGAATGATTTGTGTTAGCCACATAACTAGAGGGTGTAGTCATACAAACTTGTGCATAGTAATTTGTATGTACATTAGTTTTGCGCAAATGGGCAAAAATTGTTATTAGGCCATTTCCTGCACTGGTTGACTGTTTTCATTGATTTAGAATAGAAATAACCACATTTGGCCACTAGATGGCACTGAGTATCATAAAATATCCCTATACTTAACACCAGATAGTTGCTAAATGCTTTTTTTTTTTATAAATTCAGTTTTAAATCCCGACTAGCACAGGAGGCCTAATAACATTTTTTTTTTGTTAGTTTTTTTTGCATGTACTTTCACTGGGTGTTGTGCACACTGTAGTCTTTAAATTCTCATAATACGGCTTCAAGGTGCTTTAGAGTAGACCATTCAAACTACACAGATTAACACTGGCAAACCATGCACCTAAATGGTATATAGCAGGAGTATTGATTTAAAATTCAAGGAGGTCTGGCCTGTAAATTTTTCTTCCAGCAGAGGTCAGAGTCTCATGTTTGTGCTTTAGGTCAGATTCAAGTATATATGTAGTCATTTTATAGCAATGTACAATTTCCTTAGTATTTCAAAAATATAATTATTATACATTTTTAATAACTGCATTAAACATGTGGACAATTTGAACTTGGATCATCAGAGTGCCCATCAGAATGCCTCCTTACATTAGGTGTCCCCATCAGAATACCTCCTTACATCAGTTGTCGCCATCAGAGTATCCCCTTATATTAGGTGTCTCCATCAGACTGCCCCCTTGCAGCAGGTGTCCGCATCAGAGTAGCCCCTTACATTAGGTGTCCCCTTCAGACTGCCCCCTTACATCAGGCGTCCCCATCAGAGTATCCCCTTACACTAGGTGTCTCCATCAGACTGCCCAATTACATCAGGTGTCCCGATCAGAGTATCCCCTTATGTTAGGTGTCCCGATCCGAGTACCCCCTTACATTAGGTGTCTCCATCAGACTGCCCTCTTACATCAGGCGTCCCCATCAGAGTACCCCTTTACATCAGGTGTCCCCATCAGTGTACCCCCTTACATCAGGTGTCTTCATCAGACTGCCCCCTTACATCAGGTGTCCCCATTAGAGTACCCCCTTACATTAGGTGTCCCAATTAGAGTACCCCCTTACATTAGGTGTCCCCATCAGACTGCCCCCTTACATCTGGTGTCCCCTTCAGAGTACCCCCTTACATCAGGTGTCTTCATTAGACTGCCCTTTACATCAGGTGTCACCATTAGAGTACCCCCTTAGATTAGGTGTGCCCATCAGATGACCCCTTACATTGGGTTTCCCCATCAGAGTGCTCCCATACATTAGGTGTCTCCAGCAGACTGCCCATTTACATCAGGTGTCCCCATCAGAGTATCCCTTTATGTTAGATGTCACGATCAGAGTACCCCTTTGCATTAAGTTTTCCCATCAGCCTGCCCCCTTACATCAGGTGTCTCCATCAGCCTGCCCCCTTACATCAGGTGTCCCCATTAGAGTACCCCCTTACATTAGGTGTCCCCATCAGACTGCCCCCTTACATCACGTATGCCATTCAGAGTACCCCCTTACATCAGGTGTCTCCTTTAGACTGCCCCCTTACATAAGGTGTCCCCACTAGAGTAACCCCTTAGATTAGGTGTGCCCATCGGATTGCCCCCTTACATCAGGTGTCCCCATCAGAGTGCCCCCTTACATTGGGTGTCCCCATCAGAGTACCCCTTACATTGGGTTTCACGATCAGAGTGCCCCCTTACATTGGGTGTCCCCATCAGAGTGCCCCCTTACATTGGGTGTCCCCATCAGAGTGTCCCCTTACATTGGGTTTCCCCATAAGAGTGCGCCCTTACATTGGGTTTCCCCATCAGAGTGCCCCCTTACATTGGGTTTCCCCATCAGAGTGCCCTCTTTAAGTGCCAGACAGGTAGAGGGTAGGAACCGGAAGACAGAGCAGGCTGCAAATCTGAATGGAGGAAGTCTTGTTGCCAAGCAGTGCTGGAGCTAGTAAAAATATTTCCTTGTATTTGCCCCTTGCACAGCCAACCTATTGGCTGCACAGTGCAAGAGCTGTATGACAGTGTGAGAATATAAGGACATCTTTCAGTTTCTTGTGTTTAGACTACACTATGAAAATAAATTTGATTCATACTTTACCCTGTAACCATGAGCCTAAAATTAGAATAATAATTTTATCTTCACAATGATAAATACACCAGTTTCAGTAAAATTTCTTTACTAAAACGACATCAGCCTTATGATATTGGCATAACATATGTGTTTAGTATATGAGAAATGTTGGTGCTCTATACTTATAACCTTTAGTAACAGCTAAGCCAGAGAATCCCCAGCTATGGTTTCCCTGTAGGCGATAATGTTAAGGGTGTAATTGTTTCACAGGTACTTTCCAAAGAGTAATGTAATAAGGACATAGGTAAAAGATTACTGGATGAATGCAAAAACACGGTTATATTTGGATACACTGCAGCAGCTCTTGTAATAAAGGATAGTTACAGGAAACCAAGTACTTTCCTTACAGGCAAAGTACAAGAGCTGTAAATACCCTGTCTGTATATAGAACAATCTAATTTACTCTATCAAACATTATCTACCAAGCTACAAGAAGGAATGATTTATTCCATTAACTGAGTCATGAATGGTATATTGCAGAGATTGGTTTATAACATAACATTTAGCACAGATAAATGCAGTAGATGGATGTACTAAGTATTTACAGGACTCAGCTTTCTTTAAATCACATGTGTCAAACACAAGGCCAGCAGGCCGAACCTGGCCCTCCAGGTCACTTTATGTAGCCCCAAAAGATGGTGTGAGATGTGTGCAGAGGTGGGGAATGGGGGAGACTGGTGCAGAGGTCAGAGCTGAGGAGGAGGGGTGAAAGCGAGATGTGGACAGCCTGTGATAGAGAGCTTAACCTACATAGCGCACCCCTGATCTCTGCACGTAACACACAACTCAACTCTGCATTCTGCTGGTAGCATACTAAATTCTGAACTCTATATTTAATGCACTCCTGAACTCGGCACTCGGTACGTAATGCATTCAAGAACACTCTGTATGCCGCATACTCCTGACCTCTACACTTTGTATATAGCGCACCCCTAAACCCTGCACTCTGTACATATCATACTCTTGAACTCTGCACTCTGTACATAAAGCACTCCTAAACCCTGCACTCTGTACACCACAAACTCCAGAACTATGCACTCTATATGTAATGCACTCCTGAACTCTGCACTCAATACATAATGCATTCAAGAACTCAGCACTCTCTATGCCGCATACTCCTGACCTCTGCACATTGTACATAGCGCATCCCTAAACCCTGCACTCTGTACATAGTGTACTCCTGAACTCTGCACTCTGTACGTAGCACACAACTGAATGAATGAATGAATGAATGAAAACTTATATAGCGCGGCACATGCGAACCGAATCGCCTCTGGGCGCTTGTTGTTCCTGTCTCCTTTGATATCAAAAGAGAAAAGTCTTGACCTCTGCATTCTGCCGGTAGCATACTCCTGAACTCTTCACTCTATATGCAATGCACTCCTGAACTCTGCACTTGGTACGTAATGCATTCAAGAACTCAGCATTCTGTATGCCGCATACTCCTGACCTCTGCACTTTGTATATAGTGCACCCCTAAACCCTGCACCCTGTACATAGCGTACTCCCGAACTCTGCACTCTGTACATAAAGCACTCCTGAACCCTGCACTCTGTACACCGCATAGTCCAGAACTCTGCACTCTGTACACCACATACTCCTGAACTCTGCACTCTGTACATAGGGTCCTTCTGAACTCTGCGCTGTGTATATAATGCACCCCTGAACTCTGTACGCCGCATACTCCTGAACTCTGCACTCTATACGCAGTGTACTTATAAACTCTGCACTCTACACTTCTGTACTCTGCATACATAGAGGTGGATTTAGTAAAAGAAAATATACTGTGCACTAGAAGTGCCTTGCATGCCTTATTTTCCTTGCATGTTCCCCTAAGATCTAGAGCAATTGCACTTTAAATGTACAAATTCAGGTGGACAGTGGTTTTCCAGATTACCTTTGGGCATTTTATATAAATCATAAACTTCAGTAGTGAGATGTCAGGAGGTTGCAGTGCCCACACCCCCTACTTTTGCTGCATTCTCTACTATGCGGGTTAAAAGTCAACGGGGGGAGCCTTAAATGGCTATTATAGGCAAGTAAAGAACTAAGATGCACAGATCTAGCTATGGACTCTGCATTGGACTTGATGATGTCTGTGGAAAATAATAAGAGGCTGCTGCATCTAGTCTTACAACCTGAAGGGAGCCCAATACTGTACAGTCTTCAGTAAACTTCAGCATTTGACACATCCAGAAATATTAAAAACCTACATTATCCTGTAGTGATGTAGGTGCCAGTAGGAGAAGGCACTAACAACAGAGGGATTCTGACCTGGCACCCATCAGAGAGATAAGTATTCAATGATTATACTTACAGTTGTGCAGGTATCACAAGGTAGGTGTTGCCGCAGTCAAAAACAAGAAGACTCTACACCCTGTTCATGTCTTGTACCAAGCATATGCTGCTTATTCATATATTATTATTATTATTATTATTATTATTTAGGTACTTATATAGTGCTGTCAATTTACACAGCGTTTTACATATTCAATGTACATTCACATCAGTCCCTACCCTCAAGGAGCTAACAATCTAAGGTATATTGCCCCAATCACTATGGGCCAGATTCAGGTAGAGTTAGGCTGGAGTATCAGTGATACTCCAGCCTAACTGTCACTTTAAGCCGGCGTTTTTGTTTTCTGTAACCAGAAAACAAGAAACGCCGGGTTGGAGTTCCGATGCGAGCGGCGTAATTGAATTTCGCCATCGCATCTTTAATTTAAAAATGGCGCCGGAGGCGTTCCCGCTGATTAACGCCGAAAAAAATATGTTAATCAGCATTAAAAGGCAATTCACGATCGTATTCGGGCGCGACGCAGTGACTTTCCGACGTTTCTGTAAGCGATACGCGGCGTAAAGATAAAGCAGCCCCCTAGTGGAGTATCCTATGTTAAGTATAGCCGTCGTCATCGCGTCGAAAAAAAAAAATTTGCGTCGCTTGCGTAAAACGTCCATGAATGGGGATTTGACGTCATTGACGTTCACTGACAGAATTTGGAGCATGCGCACTGGGATGCATTGACAGTCGACGCATGCGCAGTACGTTCGCCGCGGGATCGCGCTTAGTTTAAATAATACACGCCCCGTACCCGCTCAATTTGAATTCCGCCGGCTCATTTTCGATACGCTGCCGCAACTTTAGGAGCAAGTGCTTCATGAATAACAGCACTTGCTCCTAAAATTTCGCCAGAGTAACGTAAATGAGAAACGTTACTCCAGAGCAAAGATGCTCCCATCTACCTGAATCTGGCCCTATGTGAGTACCTTATGATAATTATGACATTGGGTATGGTATTGCTAACAGAAAGCAGCATGGCACTGGAAAACTATGTCAAGTCAGAAATGTGCCCTTTACATTTTATTTGTTTTTGGAAGGCATCCATAGGTATGCTATAATCATCGATTTCTTTATTGTATTGAGCTCTTACCTGAAGGCTGTTGAAAATGATGAAGAGAACCAACATCCAAAGGTGTCTGTAAGCCACATGTAACCCAGCCCCAAAGCCATGTTATCGATATAAGAGCAAACAGATACAAGATCAAGGGTATCTCTGCAAAGTAAGCACACATATTTACTAATCCTCAAATGCATGTACTGTATGAGTAAAACATCTTATTTAAATAATACAATTATTGTGTTTCCAGAATTTTAGTGTTTTGGAGATGTGTCCTAAAATGGCAGAGTAGCTTAGGAACATCTGAGTGACACTCAGCTAAAATAAAAAAAGGTTGTATAACTATTTAATAAATAAATATACTGTAAATAATTTTTTAATTTAATAAATATATTCTAAAATGCAAAATATTTTAATCTGTACCATAATCTAAATTTCTCATATTGTACAATCCCATAACTCCCATGAATAGTGGCCCTGCAACACAAATGGTATTGAGATATTGGTCTTAATAAGGGACATGACAAACCAGAGCTTTCCAACAAGCTTCATGGCATAAGGAGATTCAATTATAGGATCATTATTATTGGCATTCCTTTCCTGAATGCTCTCGCTATTAAGAATGTGTGTATTCTTGATTGGTAAGAAACATATGTACCTTGTCTACACAGAATAAATCATATCTTTGCCTGTATGTTTGCCTGTAAATGTTTTAGGATTTTTCACTCCAGATGGATTAGTACTGTGATAGCTAGCACAGTCCAATGCAGAAACATGGCATATTCCCTTGTTTCCTATTGTGTCAGTTCACACCACTACTGTGATGGTGTGCGCTGAAAAAAGTATTGCAGTGAATGTAATTTTGACATTTTAATAAAGTTAAGACAATAAAATGGTAAGCAGGGTAATGTGGTGATCATAGTTCATTACATTGCCCTGCACACAACACACGCACGTGGCTGCTCGGTGGGGTCTTCGCTTTAAAAAGCCCTTAAAAAATAGGAACATAATACCTAGCGACATGGGACAGTAGTTGGATTTTTTTTTAGCACTTGGGCCTTATGAGCATGTATGTATGGGACTGATCCATACTGCATTAATTTCTGAAATCATATTTACCAGTTCAAATAAAATGAGGTGACATCACCTTGAAAATTTCTATAGCTTTTTTTTTTCTTTCATAAAAGTTTTATTATAAGTAAAATAAGCAAATACCTTTTAAAACAGATAGAAGCAGTACATAAATGAAAACATGTATTGTAAGCTCTACATACAGTGTTGAAGATAACATAAGGTCATAAAAGGTATAAAACATTTTGACGCAAGTCTTATCAAGGATGATCAGCCGGGCCATCGTTAATTGGAAAGTTACATGGGTTTTAATCTCTTGGGGGAATCATATATGGTGGATACCTAGTATCGTAGGTGTTTTTAAAAAGTGAATGAGGATATACTGTATAGTGAATTGATCCCATATTCCATGGCTTTGGGATGGGGTTTTAGTGTAGTCTTATGCCTCATACACATGTACGGGATTTCCGACCGGAAAAGTTCCCGTTGGAAATCTCAAGGAGAAAGCCGAGAACCTACTCTGTTCAGTCTTTTCCCTACATGCGGCCGGTTTTCCCGACAGGAAAATTGCGATGGAGCTTTGGCCGGGAATCATGGCCATGTGTATGCTCCATGCAGTTTTTCCCATAGGAAAACTGCCAAAAAACGCTGGGCAAACGTCCGCCGGTTTTCCCGGCGGCAAAAAAGAGAACTGGTTCTTTTGGGCAGTTTTCCCGTCGGAAAAACTGCAAAGGAGCATACAGACGGCCAGGATTCCCAGCCGAAAGCTCTCCTCACAGTTTTCCTGTGGGGAAAACTGATTGTGTGTATGGCCGCGTACACACGGCAGGGAATCTCGACGGGCAGAACACATCGTTCCGCCCGTCAAGGTTCTCTCCCGGCCGTCGAATTCGGCGACCCGCCCGTCGGGAATGGCAACCAGCCATTCTTCCAGGCGGGCCGTCGAGGAAATAGAGAGCGTGCTCTCTATTTCGGCTCGACGGGCTTCCCGACGGGAAGCTCGCCGAGACCGTACACACGGCCGAGGTCCTCGCTGGAATGTGCATTCCAGCGAGGTTCTCGCTGGTTTTCAGCGAGAACCTCGGCCGTGTGTACGGCGCCTGAGAGGCATAAGAGGTCTATATCAGTCAATGGGTGAAATAAGTCAAGGTGTTAAGGAACTAATGGATATAACTGGGCATTTATAGTGAGCAAAAGAGTGTTAAGATTTAAGACAGTGGTGGGTGTAAGCCACTGGGAGTGGGGGATCCTGAAATGTGTTATAAGGGGCCAGTGAGCCTTTATGTAAGGTAATGTGGTCAATGTTTAAAGTGAGTTCATTGTATGTCAGAGGGGGTGTTAGATAGGGAGAAATATAGAGAGAGAATGACGAGGCTGGAAAAAGGGTACAGAGGGAAAGGTGGGAGGGGAGGAAGGGGGTAGGGAACCATCTCTCACCCCCTCCATCAAATTGAATGGGGAGAGAGGGGCTGATTGTGCATTTTTTTTAAACAAGTCACACCCTACTGAAATGATAGAAGTCACCGTCATCTGATCATAATCAATCTCAGTTTTGTTACATAAATCTTATATCCAAGACCGATGCTCCCTGGTTGACTTCAGAAGCAAGAACTTCATTATCCATTCTCAAAAAAGTAAGGCTGGATTACACAGTTCCTAAACATGAGCCTTTAGCCAATAAATGCATACTTTACGTTAATAATAAAATGTTGGTTACTTTGGCTTTCTTCAAATTTTAATTATGGCTTATTTCAGATTGACATATTCTGAACATACCTCAGAATTATAAAGAATTTCCCACAATGGACAGATAACTAGCTTGTAGGAATATAATAAATTGATGTACATCAAAGTTTTTTTTTCTTTACTTTTTAAACAGGCTTTGTACGTAAATTGTAAAATTTAGGCCTGGAGCTGAATATGAACACGCTGATATTATTAGACTGTTCAGCTGTCTGACTTCCATTCTTAAAATATTTCTGATCAGAAAGAGCTTAGCAAGTCAGCAATAAAATCCCCGGCAAGTGTGGGCTGGACATTTAAGAATGTAGTCAACAAACGAAAACATTTCCTGCTTACAGTATATAGCTAACCGTGTAAAATATAACATACATAATAGGATTGCATAAGAAGTAAACAGCACTCTGACATTTCCTTGTACACCTCAGATACTGTATATGCCCGTGTAATATAAACTTGCAGGAGGAGCACTTCAGTGGTTACTGTGTAGGCAGCATAGCCTAACAAAGTATTTGTATAAAGTGTTTGCTAGTTTAATTTAGAAATATATCAGTCATTAGTCACCATTTGCTTTTAGTTCTGAACAGTGCCCATGGCAAAGATGCCAAAGTGCCCCCCCCCCCCCTTTCCCTTACGGTTAGCAGTGATGTCGCAGTCACTACTTCTGTCCACTCTGTAACAAAAGCAACTGGCACAGGGCCTATCCCTGCAATAAACCATTGTGCCAGGGCCCTACACACCCCTTGTCCTGGCCCCTGGTTCTGAATCCTGCTTTATATTGCAATAAATCATTCAACGAGCTGATGCCAGTAAATCTGAAGCAATACCTGAAGCCATATAGTAGTGTCAAATGTATGTAATAGTATGGACCTTCATGTACCTTTGTTTTAAGGTTAGAGTTCCTTTGTTAGTTTTTTCATTGAGCACTTCATGTTGCTGTGGCATGAAAATACTGACCCCCTGTCTTGGATGAGGTCAGACCTCACCCCTCCAAAACTTTGGTACTCACTATTGGTCTATTACTGGGACGACTGTGCTCATTGACCAATAGCAGGACAAAGGTAGTTAGAGGGAGTAAAGCAAACCAAGACAGCTGTGCTAAACTATTATGCCACATTTCATTTTCAGGGGTGCTCAATATGGATGTCAAACTGACATGCAGGAATCTTGGGGTGACCTACTGTATATATGTAGGGTTTTCCCAGTCTCACTGTGATATCAGGTATGCTTAAATACTTTTACCTAATGGTGACACCTATTATGCAAACCAAAGTTGGGTAGACCTTGAATGATTCAGACAGATGTGGAATGCTTACATGCTGGGCATTATAAATAGCATAGTCAATTAGTCAAGCTATGACTAAGCACTAGTTATTAGTGTGAAACACGTTGGTATCCCCTGTTCTTTGCTGTGATTTGTAGTGCTCATTTATCCTTTTTACAATAAAGACAATCACGTTTTTTTGGTGTGCTGCTGTCCATATATTTGTTCTACCATAGTCAATTAGTGGATAGCACAAGCCATATTATAAAATACACAAATAAGTAACTTCATTCTCAGAATACTGTACCTGTGGCATTGGGTCTACCTCTGAATACATCATCATATGCTTTCCATTGTTGGGTGACTTGATAGGCATGAATGAAAACTACAAGCACTACCACAAGGCAAACCAATGGCACAAGTGCTGCAGTAAAGAGAGCTGCAAAGATGTTTGGAATGAAACACCTGGAAAACATATAAAAGCAAATGCAAGTTATTGTTTACATGTCTATAAAAAATACTTCCCATAACAAAGCAAGTGGTTTGGAAGCTCAGTCATGTTGAGCTACAGTATATAAAGATATACATGAAGGTACTTGGCCTGCCTATCACATCCTCAATCAGTTCAACAGAAGTCTAGCTTCGCACAACATTAAAGAGGTCAATTCTGCAAACATGGAAAGTTAGCAGATACTGTAGCTGCCTACTTTTAATTAACAGATACTCACCTGTCCAAGAATCCAATGTGGTCTTTTCACTAGTCTTTAGGTCTCTGGTGCTGGCATGTTAACAGTGAGCAGCCAGCTGTGAATACTTGAGGCTTCACAGACAGGAAAAATCCGATGTGAGCTTTTGGTCGGAGAGTCCGACCATGTGTAGGCCCTATTGGAATTTTTCTGTTGCAATTTCCACCAAAAATTAAGAGCTGGTTCTCAATTTTTCCGATGAGAAAATCGATCATCTGTATGCAATTCCGACGGGCAAAAAAAACATGCATGTTCGGTATCAATTCGACGCATGGTAGGAATCATGGAACTTCATTTTTCTCGGCTCGTTGTAGTGTTGTACGTCACCACATTCTTGACGGCCGGAATTTGGTGTGACTGTGTGTATGCAAGACAAGTTTGAGCCGAAATTCTGCCGGGAAAAAAATCGAATTTTTCTATCATGTGTACGTGACATTAGATAACATTTAATAACAGCAACAAGTGAGACTAGAATTATTTTATTTTTTTAGGGTGATTTGGCAGGCTGGAACACTGCATGATCATTTTCAGAGCCAGAACTAAACCAGGGCAGACAGTGTGTGTGTCAGTTGCTACATGGCTGTGCTGTAGCTCCCCCCATAGGAACACCCATAAGTTGGGCTTCAGCCTGGGGTGGAGCTGACAGCCAGCACAAAGAGCAAAGAAATATGCCTTTAATGCACAACTTTGCCATGTTTGAGAATGGGAGAAAGTACAACATGCATACGGTCCCCTGAAGTTCCAACAAGGATTTTAGGTTGTAGTGATACTTCTTCAATAAACATGTAAAAATTGCTGCACAAGCCCTGTTGTAACTTAATGTTATAAAAAATTACCCTGCTGTTTAACAGCTGGTTGTGATTTTATTATACAGTAACTGCCACAAAGTTACATTTCCTTATCTCACAACCATGGCTAGTGTGTAAACCATGTTTTTCCAGAATCCTCATCCTCCCACTACTTTAACTGGCTCAGGGCTTCGCACAGAAGTCTGAAAAGAGTATTATGTCAATTTATAAATAGCCTGTTTCTTTGAATATGGCAATAATGGCATGTAGCTTTCTTACAGTGATGACTTAATTCTTGGTGAGACAGTTGCAAATCTGAGGCCGCGTACACACGATCGAACATGTCCTCTGAAACTGGTCCACAGAACAGTTTCAGCGGACATGTTCGATCGTGTGTACGGCCTATCGGACTGTTTTCCAGCAGACAAAAATTTCCAAACATGCTTGAAAACATGTCCGCTGGAAACCTGTCCGTCGGACAGGTTCGATGGTTAGTACACAAACCATCGGACCAAAATCCCCTGCATGCGCAGAATCAAGTCGACGCATGCTTGGAAGCATTGAACTTTGTTTTTTCATCACGTCGTTGTGTTCTACGTCACCGCGTTCTGGTCCGAGGGGATTTTGGTCCGATGGTGTGTACGCACATCAGACCAACAGACAATTCAGCCTTGTCCGATGAAAACGGTCCGTCGGACATGTTTTCTCGGACATGTCTGATCGTGTGTACAGGGCCTAATAGGACTAAAGCATTATCTTAGATATTTCTTAACCAAGGGGACAGGTATCAAAATTATAATAAAGGCAGGCACTTTATACTTTGCATTTATTTTGAAATATAACTTGGGGTCTTTAGACAATTTTCCTCGTTTTTGTTCGCCCCCTCCGGATCGCTCCTAGCCAATCCACGTCCTCCCCGCCCTGCACTTCCTCTGCCTGTATAATGTAAACACAGGCAGAGGAAGTGATGTCACCTCTAACCTCGGCGGTATTTTCAATCCGCCGAGATAAGTCGCACCAACACTACACTGACACCACACACATAGGCACATTTAACCCCTTCCGATCACCCCCCACCCCTCTGTCACACTGTCACTGATTGCAGTGATCATATATTTACTGATCACTGCATTTAGTGTCAGTGTGACAGTTAGTGTGACAGGCAGTTAGTGTTAGGTCCAGGGTAGCCCCGTACCCCCCCAATAAAGTTGTAACGCCTTGATCACTGCCCTAGTTAACCCTTTCACCCCCTATTGCCAGTGTCTCTAAGCGATCATTTTTCTGATCGCTGTATTAGTGTCACTGTTGCCGCTAGGTAGCCATTTTTTTAATTTTTTTTTGCGATTTATTTTTACTAAAGACATGTGGCTGAATACATTTTGGCCTAAATGTTTGATTACATTTAGTTTATTCTACTTTTCTTATAACAAAAAAATATTGATTTTTTTCAAAAATTTCGCTCTATTTTTGTTTATAGCGCAAAAAATAAAAATCGCAGAGGCAATCAAATACCATCAAAAGAAAGCTCTATTTGTGGAAAGAAAATTACGCAAATTTTGTTTGGGAGCCACGTCGCACGACCGCGCAATTGTCTGTTAAAGCGACGCAGTGCCGAATTGTAAAAGTGCCTCTGGGCATTTAGCGGCATATTGGTCCGGGGCTTAAGTGGTTAAAGCAGGGTTAGGTTATAACAAAAATATCCCAAACTTTGTTGCACTGTTCAATCCATCATCCAAAAATGGAAAGAGTATGGCACAACTGCAAACCTACAAGCAAAAGACATGGCAATCCACCTAAACTGACAGTCTGGGCAAGGAGAGCAATAATCAGAGAAGAAACCAAGAAACCCAAGATAACTCTGGAGGAGCTGCAGAGATCCACAGCCTCAGGTGGGAGACTCTGTCCACAGGACAACTTTTAGTCGTGAACTCCACACATCTGGCCTTTATGGAGGAGTGGCAAGAAGAAAGCCAGTGCTAAAAGAAAGCTGTAAGAAGTCCCATTTGCGAGAAGCCATGTGGGGGATACAGCAAACATGCAGAAGAAGGTGCTCTGGTCAGCTAAGACCAAGATTGAACTTTTTGGCCTAAACAAAAAACGCTATGTGTGGCTTAAAACTAACACTGCACATCACCCTGAACACACACACTGTTCCCACGTGAAACATGGTGGTGGCAGCATCATGTTGTGAGGATGCTTTTTTTCAGCAGGCACAGAGAAGCTGCTCAGAGTTGATGGGAAGATGAATCGAGCCAAATACAGGGCAATTTTAAAAGAAAACCTGTCAAAGTCTGCAAAAGCCTTGAGACTGGGGCGAGGTTCCTAAACATACGACCAGAGCTACAATTAAATGGTTTAGATCAAAGCAAATTTCATGTGTTAGAAAGTCCAGACCTAAACCCAATTGAGAATCTGTGAGAATCTGTGGTAAGACTTGAAAATTGCTGTTCACAGGTGCTCTCCATTCAATCTGACAGATCTTGAGCTATTTTTCGAAGAAGAATGGGCAAAAATGTCACTCTCTAGATGTGCAAAGCTAGTAGAGACATACCTAAAAAGACTTGCAGCTGTAATTGCAGCAACAGGTGGTTCTACAAAGTATTGACTTTGGGGGGCTGAATACAAATGCATGCTACACTTTTCACATATTTATTTTAAATGTTTTTAAAAACCATTAATCATTTTCCTTCCACCTCACAATCACGTGGCACTTTGTGTTGGTCTATCACATAAAATCCCAATAAAATACATTTACGTTTTTGGTTGTAACATAACAAAATGTGGAAATGTTCAAAGGGTATGAATACTTTTTCAAGGCACTGTATATGTTCCTTTTTTTAGGCAGTAGTAAAATACCAAAATTATTTTCACTATATGGAGCTCGGGAGCAAAGAAAATTCTTGAGGACGCTTACCTCTAGCGGCCTTTTACATTGTATCACTTGTTACAAGATGTATGTAGTTCCTATGCTCCTCAGCTCCATCTAGTGGCCATAATGTTGTATTTATATACTGTCCATGGTAAAGAAATATTTGTTCAGAAGAGAATATAGCCCAAAGAACATTCCTTTCCCCCAATTCACACAGAATAAATGTACGTGCACCTTCACTGCACAAAAGGCTATTAGAATTTTTTCTATAAATAGACCCCCTTGTATTTTGTTCTGCAGTAAGTTAGATGCATTGGTCTATCCAGGGGCGGACTGACCATTGAGGAACTTGGGCACTGCCCGAGGGCCCCGTGCCACTAGGGGGCCCCATCAGGGTTGCAAGGCTCATTAAAACCAGGGACAGTATGTAAAATATAGTATGTGTTTTTTTTTACATCTGTCCCTGATATGTCCAAAACCTACATGCTTTTGATGTGAAAATCCCAAGATTTTAGCTTCCCAGCCTCTGTACTGCCACCTGGCTTGGTGGCCATCTGTAAGCCCGGGGGCCCCATAATATTCTATTGCCCGGGGGGCCCCATGAGTTGTCAGTCCGCCCCTGGGTCTATCCCAATAGCTGCAGACCAGAAGAAGATACATTTGATCACATGCTTGCAATGCACACATTTTATCGTGAGCACATATGTCAAACAGAAGGCCTGCTGGCCGAATCAGGCCACCCAGGCCTTGTCTTGTGAACCTTACAGCCAGTTTTTCAGCTGGAATGTGGGGGAACTATTTCAAAACATCCGGCTCTCACCTTCCATTCCCACATCCCACAGTGGATACAGATCTTTACAGAAAGAGAGAGAACAATCTCCCTGCACTGCGAGGCAGAGCCACTTACACATGGAGGTACTAGAGCTGGGCCAGGTAAGAGGGAGAGATGCAAGAAAGCTTGAACCCTACACTCTTTATACATCGAAACCCTGAACCGTGCGCTCTGTATGCAGCTCCCCCCTGAACATTACGCTCTGTACCCATAGTACCTCTGAACCCTGCGCTCTTTATGCAGTGCACCCCTGAACCCTGCGCTCTGTGTGCAGCGCACCTATGAACCCTGCGCTCTGTACATCATCTTTTGAATGCAGCATAGCTAGGTCAAAAATACCCTCAGCCTACTAGTTGGACAATGAAAATGCTGCAGCAACCTGATGCTCCTCCTGCCAGTATGTGCAGTGTGAGAGTCTGGACTGCAGTAAAGTCTGATCAGAATCTAGTGCTGCCCCTGTCTTTTCAAGTATGAAGCCTCCTGTACAGGTGATACCAGGAGGCTGGTATTAATACAAATTCAGTACTTTTACTAGTCGCAGAGAATGTCCAAACAAAGCTGAAATAACTGCTATTTTGTGCATGTCCTTGGGGTACATCCAGTGCTGAATTAAACTCTGTGAAGGCCCATAGGAAGTCTAAACCGTAGGGCCCCCCTCACAGGTTTCTGAAGCCCCGTACACACGGCCGAGGTTCTCGGCAGAACCTCGCTGGCATCCTGATTCTGCCGAGAACCTCGGCCGTGTGTACGGATTCGGCGAGCATCCCGTCGGTAATGCTGTCGAGCCGAAATAGAGAGCAGGTTCTCTATTTGCTCGACGGCCCGTTGAGATGAATGGCTGGTCGCCTTTCCCGACGGGCTGGTCGCTGAATCTGACGGCCGGCCGAGAACCTCGACGGGCGAAACCATGTGTTCCGCCCGTCGAGGTTCTCTGCCGTGTGTACGCGGCCTGAAGGTTTCTCATGTGTACACTCTACAGGGTTAACATTGAACTAAGCGACTGTAAAGGTAAAAATAATTTAAATAACAAACATATCTATAATTACCTGCTCTATGCAATGGAATTGCTCAAAACGACTGTAACCCTCCTCTTCTCGGGTCCCCCTTGGTGCTCTTGGCCCCTCCTCTCTGTCTAGTGCCCCCATGGGAAGCCGCTTCCAAGCCCCAATGCTGCATCCATTGACAGAGACAGCGGGACTCCGCTTCACCACCTACTCTCTTGTCACTGGCTTGAATTGACAGTAAAGGCTGGGAGCAAATGGCTCACGGTGCCTTAGCAAAGCCAGCAAGACCCGGGAAGTGAGGGGAGAGAAGAGCTGCAGACATGCACAGCGCTGGATAAAATGAGGGCTCATGTATGTAAAAGCTGATGCTGATGCCTAAACATTTTTGACCTTAATGCAAGGAATGCATGAAGCCATGTACACCCGGCAGTATAAAGTCCCCTGGGAATCCCAACAGGAAAACCGAGAACCTGCTTGGTAAGTTTCCCCGTGTACACACGGC
Organism: Rana kukunoris; assembly: GCA_029574335.1. NCBI lineage: Eukaryota > Metazoa > Chordata > Amphibia > Anura > Ranidae > Rana > Rana kukunoris. The sequence continues at coordinate 124,070,753 of CM056049.1, read as the reverse complement.
CGGGTTTCCCGTCGGGAAAACTGCGGGGAGAGCTTTGGTCAGGAATCCCGGCCGTGTGTATGCTCCATAGTAGTGCTTCCCCATAGGAAAACTGCCGGGTTTAAAACCGCCGGGAAACGGATTCCCAGCAGTTTTCCTGTCAGGAAAACTGCAAGGGAGCATACACACAGCCTGTTTTCCAGTCCAAAAGCTCTCCTGGCAGTTTTACTGGCAGGAAAAGCGGTTGTGTGTACGAGGCTTTAAGGTAAAAAATGTTTAGGTTTTAGAACCACCAAGGTGTTGGCCAGTTTTTGGTAATCCAGCACTGGGTATATCACCATCTCTCTTCTCCATTGTCCAGGTCTGTCCCCATGTTACAGCCATAATAAAGCTGAACAAAGGTAAGCATTTCTCCCATGTTCAATAAGCAAAATACATGGAGGAACTGATCGTGAAGGTAATGCATGTTTATATTGCCAAAAATGCAGAGCTGTGACTTGGAATCTATCATTGGCTTCTTACTTCTGTCAATCAACTTTGGCAAATGCTTGACAAATACACAGAATCCCATTACATGAACTAATAAAAACAAGCGCTCAACATTAATATGAACTTTTAAATAAATGAGAAACACACTTCACAGAAATTCTGTCCTCCGGCCAGTCAGTGGAAAACAAGCATTGCTTCATATTCCCACTAACTCTCCATCTGCATATCCTCGTTTTCCCATCCCAGTATTATTATTTTTCTGCTTATTATGAATTTTCGCAACAGGTAAATGATGTGTTATTAATGGCATGTACCACCACAGATTTGTTTTGGCTAGGCACGTTTGATTGTTCTACTACAGTAACTGGCAATAACAGATCTTATAAAACAAAAAATTCTCCCACATGAGGGTCATCCAAAGTTCCCACTGGCTTCTATAAAAGATTTAAAATACTGACAGATGTACATGAAACTTAGTGGAAAAACACAGTTTTAAAGGAAGTGTACACCCACATTGGCTCTTCCAATAAAGTACAGGTCATTAAAACTAATTTATAGCCACACCAGCAAAGTTATATTTATATTTCTGATGCCCAATTATGTTGTGGAAATGTATTAGCTGTACAATAAAATTCATTTTGCCAGGAAGCCAGCTGTCAAAATATGGTTCTTAACCACTTAAGGACCGGACCAATATGCTGCTAAATGACCCAAGGGGTTTTTACAATTCGGCACTGCGTCGCTTTAACAGACAATTGCGCGGTCATGCGACGTGGCTCCCAAACAAAATTTGCATCCTTTTTTTCCCACAAATAGAGCTTTCTTTTGGTGGTATTTGATCGCCTCTGCAATTTTTATTTTTTGCGCTATATACAAAAATAGAGAGATATTTTTTTAAAAAAAAACAATATTTTTAAATTTTTGTTATAAGAAAAATCAAATAAACTAAATTTTAGTCAAACATTTAGGCCAAAATGTATTCAGCCACATGTCTTTAGTAAAAAAAAAAAATCGCAATAAAAAAATAGCTACCTAGCAGGAACAGCGACACTAATATAGCGATCAGAAAAATGATCGCTTAGTGATACTGGCAATAGGGGGTGAAAGGGTTAACTAGGGCGGTGATCAAGGGGTTAAAACTTTATTAGGGGGGGTACGGGGGCTACCCTGGACCTAACACTAACTGCCTGTCACACTGACACTAAATGCAGTGATCAGTACATATATGATCACTGCATTCAGTGACACTGTGACAGGGGGGTGGGGGGGGGGTGATCGCAAGGGGTTAATGTGCCTGCGTGTACTGGTGTCAGTGTAGTGTTGTGCAGGCTCACTGTGTGATGTGATCTCTTCTCAGCGGTGGTTGAAAATACCCCCGAGAGCAGAGATCACATCACTTCCCTCTTCCTGTGTTTACACAGGAGGAGGAAGTGCACTCCAGGGGGAGCGCGCGGATTGGCTGGGAGCGATCCGGAGGGGGCGGACAAAAACGAACAGCTGCCCCCTCGTCCCGGATCGCTTTTGAAGCCACGGGAACCGCCGCATGTACAGGGGGGTCCCAATCGGACCCCCGACCCACGTCTAGGCAGGCACGTACAGGTACGTTGATGTGCCTGTCCGTGCCATTCTGCCGACGTAAATGTACATGCGGCGGTCCTTAAGTGGTTAAAGGGGAGTTCCACCCACAATTTCACTTTTTAAATATAAATACCCCTGTAATACACAAGCTTAATGTATTATAGTAAAGTTAGTCTGTAAACTAAGGTCCGTTTTGTTAGGTTGTTACAGCATTTAGATTTTAAGTTTATAGTTTATAATCTAGAAATAGACCGTGGCCATCTTAAGTGTAGGCATCATGAAGCCAGACTGTATGACTTCCTGGATTTCAGCTTTGCATATCTCGCACATGCTCAGTGCTCGCACATGCTCAGTGCTGCACAAGCAATGTAATAGGTTTAAGTCAGGTTTGCAAGGACTACTGGGAAACTTGATGCCTATGCCAGAAACCCTTGCAAATAGTCTTGTGACTTAATAGCCTAGGCTAATAAGGAGGAGGAAGTAATGAAGGACTACAAAATAAAGGTATTTACAAGCAACAAAATAAATAAAAATTGTCAATTCTCAACACTATGAGATTAGGGCATGCAGCACAGACAAACATAAAAAAATGGGTGGAACTCCACTTTAACAATCCATTACCATTACAGTACCTGTCCAGTTTGAGTTCTTTGTATGATTTCAAGAAGGTAGCCATTGAGCACTCTTGAAACTGAATACGTCATTCATACAAAGTGCTGGGACTGGAAGTGCAAGGTAGAGGTATTGCATTGCCAAGAGTCATGTTCTAAAAGTTGCATTTCTGGCAAAGGATGTAATGGGGCAAGTGTACAGTATATTACTTAACACTTAACTCCAACACTACTTCCATTTGTGACATCATAGAGCAGTGATGGCAAACCTTGGCCCCCAGATGTTTTGGAACTACATTTCCCATGATGCTCACATACACTGAAGATTGCATGAGCATCATGGGAAATGTAGTTTCAAAACATCTGGGGTACCAAGGTTCGCCATCACTGTTATATAGTGTTTCTTTGACACTTTATTTCTAATTTATAAAGCTGAAAAAACAATGATTATTCAGACTATCTTCAAGCGGATCTCCCACAAAAATACGTTTTTTTTTTAGGGGTAGTTATATAGTTAATTCCACTGCTTAAATAAACTCACATATTTTGTCTCCAACATCCGCTCCTCTGTCATTCTGCCTGCAATTTACACTTATATTCCTTTGTTTGTGCCGTTGCCATTTTAACTGTGGGCATTAGAAGCCCACGAGCAGGCACTTCCTGGTTGCGGTGATGCTGATGTCCCAGCGGCGCCAGCGTCTGTGTTGCCATCACAACGCCCGCCTTCCTTTCTTTGTTTATGTCGCGTGTCCCTTCCTGGTCCTGAAATCGCGCAATATTTGCTATCACAGCTCCGCACTGAACACAGGGAGCTATGAGAGAAGCTCCGAAAGCACACGGGAAGTGACGCAATGCCCGAAGAATACCCGCAGTTGTGCAGACCGGAAGGATCATAAATATATAGGTACTGTACATATATAAAAAATAAAAACATCCGTTTTAAGCATTTTTAATATCGGCTGTAAAATTAAGGTAATGTTGGAATTAGGGTGGAGCTCCGCTTTAAAGCAGAACTTCAGTAATTTTTTCAACTTTCCATCTATTAAATCTTGTGCTCTTGTTGTTTTAACTTTGGATAGTATTTTTTTTTTCCTGCCAGTAAATACCTTATACAGTGAGGTGACCAGATTTTTAAAATGAAATCCGGGGACATGTTTTTTCTTTACTAGTAATGGCAACAATCAGCGACTCTCTGCCCGCCTCACAGCCTCTCAAGTCTTAAGCGCCGTACACACGGCAGAGAACCTCGACGGGCAGAACACATCGTTCCGCCCGTCGAGGTTCTCTCCCGGCCGTCGAATTCGGCGACCCGCCCGTCGGGAATGGCAACCAGCCATTCTTCCAGGCGGGCCGTCGAGGAAATAGAGAGCGTGCTCTCTATTTCGGCTCGACGGGCTTCCCGACGGGAAGCTCGCTGAGACCGTACACACGGCCGAGGTCCTCGCTGGAATGTGCATTCCAGCGAGGTTTTTCGCTGGTTTTCAGCGAGAACCTCGGCCGTGTGTACGGCGCCTGAGGCCTCGTACACACGAGGCAATCTATTTGTTCAAATCGGTCGGACAGACCGATTTGAACAAATCTGTCTGATAGGATTTTGGTTTGCTCGCGTGTACACACGAGCAAACCAAAATCCCTGCCAGCAGACGGCGCGCTGACGTGGCGGTGACGTGGCGGTGATGTTGACGCCGCCACGTCACCGCACCAGGAAGTAAAACACTTCCGCGTATGCGCCGAATCCATTCGGCGGCGGTGCGGGACGACATGTCTGCTGGTAAGTGTACTAACCAGCAGACATGTTGGGCGGACGGATTCCCACCCGATAGATTTCAAAGCATGCTTTGAAATCTGTCGGGTGGCCAAATCCGTCGGCTCGGCCGTACACACGATCGAATCTGTCTGCTGGGACGGTCTGGCAGACCGTTTCCAGCAGACAGATTTGATCGTGTGTACGAGGCCTTACTCTTCGGTTCCTGCCTACTACTGGATGGGGAGCGGAGGAAGATCACTCCGCCAGGAAAGGCAAGGAGATAGGCAGGTGGCTGGCCAGGATTTGAGCCAAGGCAGAAGAACATGCGAGCGGAGCTGAAGAAATATTCCCTCCGATCCGACCAGCACATGATCATCAGAAAGGGGCACAGATAATGGGAAAAATACAACCCCCTATGCTAGTAGGCACGGCGGAGTGGGGGGGTGTAATTCTAATTCTGCACTGATTTTCTATGAAATTGCCCTGCCCCCTATTAAATCCAATCTGGGGACAAAACCAGGGACAGACTTGGTCTGGGGATAGGGTCCTCAATCAGGGGACTGTCCCCTGAAACTGGGGATGTCTGGTCACCCTATTATACAGCCCACTTCATGATTGTTGTCTGCTAAAAAAAAAAAAAGCCTAGGCTTATGACATCATGCACAGCTCTCTCTCATGAAAGTTTGCCTGGAAGAAAGGGGGGGGGGGGTGAGTCATAAGAGGGCCGATGAGAGCTGCAGAGCTGAAGGTGTGCCTCTGTGTGTCTATGTAAATGCAGGAAGTGAACAGGCAGCAGCTTCAGCTGCCCACAGTTAAAATGGTTGCAGCCAGACTTAGTGGAGGGAGATTTCTGCAGCATATTTGGCAAGTACAGAATCAGAGTATATATAAAATAATATGCAACGTGGTTGGAGGGAAGCTTCAGAATGGCAAAGATGATTTTATTACAAATTATGTAAGCAAACTGCAGTTCCTCTATAACTAGTAAAATGAGCATAACATATTTTATAGATGCCTACTAAGCCATGCTGTGTCTATGTCCATCCCAGCACTGCATCGTCATTAAAGACATAACAAGCAGAGCAGTAAACATTTCTTGTTCTGAAGAGATTAAAATGTTTTTAAAGCCTAAACATTTTTTACCTTAATGTACTGCTTTCCTTAATGTTAAACATCTTTAGGCATCAGTTTAACTCCCTTTGCCCCCGTTTTACTTACCTGAGCCATCGTCCATCCGGCGCTGTGCCCATCTGCAACTCTTTTCTTACTTCCTGGTCTCTGGGGCTTTGCTGAGTCAGCGGAAGACAATGGCTTCCGCTGCTGTCAATTAAAGCCAGTGACGACATAGCAGGGAACAGGGCTGAGTTCTTCTATCTCAAGAGCGAGCCTGCAAGAGGGCCCACATAGAAAACAGCTTTCTATGGGGGGGACTCACTGGAGGGGAGGAGCGGGGGACCCGAGAAGAGATGGTTCGGGGCTGCTCTGTGCAATTCTACTGCACAGAGAAGGTAAGTATAAACGTATTTATTATTTAAAAAAAAAAAACATCAACATTTTACAATCAATGTAACCACAAGGATTTGCCCCCTTAATGACCAGGCCATTTTTTTACGATACGGCACTGCGTCGATTTAACTGACAGTTGTCGTGTGACACTGTACCCAAACAAAATGTATGTTCTTTTTTTTCCCACAAAGCTTTCTTTTGGTGGTATTGGATCATATTTTTTACTTTTTGCTATAATAAATATCCCAAAAAAAAACAAAAAAAAAATTCTTCATCATTTTAGGCCATCATGTATTCTTCTACATATTTTTGGTTAAAAAAAAAAAATCGCAATAAGCGTATACTGATTGGTTTGCACACAAGTTACAGAGTCTACAAAATAGGGGATAGACATATGGCATTTTAATTATTTTTTATTACTAGTAATGGCGGTGATCAGCGATTTTTAACAGGACTGTGACATTGTGGCAGACAGATCAGACACTTTTGACACTTTTTTGGGACCAGTGACATTTATACAGCGATCAGAGATAAAATAGCCACTGATTACTGTATAAATATCACTGGCAAGGGAGGGGCTAACACTAGGGGGTGATTAAGGAGTTAAGTGTTCCCTGAATGAATGAATGAATGAAAAACTTATATAGCGCAGCACATGCGAAGCAAATCGCCTCTGGGCGCTTGATGTTCCTGTCTCCTTTGAGATCAAAAGAAATGCGTCTTAATCTTTCTCCTGAAGACTAGATAGTTCTCCTCCAGCCGAATACTCGCTGGTAAGGCGTTCCATAGTCTGGGACCCTGGACAGCGAATCTCCTGTCTCCTTTGGACTTGAATCTGGCTTTTGGTATCTGAAGCCGATTTTGATTGGTGGATCGTAGAATACGATTGGGATTGTGAACTTGTAATTTTTCGCATAGATAATGGGGAGCATTCCCATGGATACATCTATGCGTTAGACAGAGAGCTTTAAAGGAGATTCTGTCTCTAACTGGAAGCCAGTGAAGGGATCTCAGTGAAGGTGAGATTGATTCCCAGGGTTTTTTCCCAGTCACAAGTCTGGCGGCCGTATTTTGAACGACTTGAAGACGAGCGATCTGGTACTTGGGGAGTCCGAGGTAAAGGGCATTTGCATAGTCCAGTCTGGAATTTACAATCGCTCCCACCACGACCGCTAAGTCTTTCTTGGGAATAAAAGGCGTGAGTCTGCGTAGTAGGCGCAGCAGATGGTGAGATCCGCTGACTACTGACCCTATTTGTGCGTTCATTGTCATGTCGGAGTCAAAGATGACCCCAAGACTTTTGACTTTGGCGCTAGGGGTGATAATTTTGCCCAGAATGGGCGGCGGGATCCAAGTTGGTGTCGATAGATTCCTACGCTTGGCGTGAAACAGAAGAAGTTCTGTTTTTGCTCCGTTGAGTTTGAGATAACTCTTTGTCATCCAGTCCTCTATCAGAGAGAGGCATGTCTCTAGATTGAGGTGGTGATCCATTTTATTGCAAATGCGGAAGTACAGTTGCGTGTCATCTGCATAGGAGTGATATAGCAGTTTTTGGCTGCTGATGATTTCGAAAAGAGGACGCACATAGATGTTGAATAACATCGGCGACAGGGGAGATCCTTGAGGGACCCCGCACGATAATGTGCGTTGTTCAGAAGTGAAGGGTCCTAGCTTCACTATTTGCGATCTGTTTTCCAAAAAAGAGGAGAACCAGGATAGATCGCGTTCTGCGACTTTAGCTACTTTAGCCAGCCGAGTCAGCAACAGCTTGTGATCTACTGTATCAAAGGCTGCGCTTAGGTCCAGCAGAACCAGAAGAGATGATTCTCCTTCGTCTGCGGCCTCGAGAACGTCGTCCCATATCTTAAGCAATGCAGTTTCCGTCCCGTGTCCGGGACGGAATCCTGATTGAAATGGGTCGAGTAAGTTGTGGGTGTCTAGATGCTGTTGCAGCTGCTGTACCACTGCTTTCTCCATTACCTTGGAGAGAGCATTTAGGCCTGTTATGGGGCGCCAGTTGAGTGGATCCTTAGGATCCAGGGTGGCTTTCTTCAGGATGGGTTGAATGAAGCCCTCCTTCAACTGGGAGGGCATTATGCCCTCCTTGAAGGATTGGTTGACAAGCTGCGTGACAGGAGGTGCCAAGATGTCGGCGCATTCCTTCAGCAGTTTAGTGGGGATAATATCATTTGGCGCAGTGCTGTTGCGCAGAGTGCCGATGATATTTTTAGTGGTCTGAATGGAGATGGGTTCCAGCTTGAACTCACCTAACTGTGGTGACTTACTGCCGGTGCAGTGTAATCGACACCGGGGGGGGCTGGAAGAGCGATTATTTTGCTGAATGCCTTGCCGGATTGCCTCAATTTTGGTAATGAAGCAATCCGCTAACTCATCGCAAAATTCTTGTGAATCCAAGTTGGGGGCCACAAGACATCCTGGATTCATGGTCTGGGTGACCAGCTTGAAGAGTTCGCGGGGGCGATTTAGGGCACCGTTGATAGCCTCCGAAAAGTAATTCTTCTTGGCTTCAAAGATTTGTTTGTAGTATTTTCTAGTTATTACCTTGTAGATCGAGAGGTTCTCATCTGAAGAGTTTCTTTTCCAGGCTGCCTCTGCCCTTCTGCGCTCTTGCTTCAGTAACGCCAGCTGGTTGTTGAACCAGCCGGAGTTATTTTTCCTGATCTGGGTCTTTCGTTTAGGCGCTATCAAGTCAGCTGACTGCAATAGTGCTGTGTTTATGGCCACCAATGTTTCTTCCGCTGTTTGGTGCGGCTGAATTGTATTTATTTTTTCCCCTAATGTGGCTTTGAAAAGCTCAGAGTGGAGCTTCTTCTGACATCTAGTCCAGTGTGTTGTCACTGGATTTGATGTTTTTGTTAAGGGGGGGAAATCGGAAATAATGAATTTAATTGCATGGTGATCATGGTCCATGGCAATGGTTCATTTTCCAAGATTTTTATTTCCAGATCTTGTCTGAAAATAAGATCGAGCGTATGACCTGAAGCATGTGTGGGCCCACATACTAGTTGCTGAAGCCCTAATCCTTCTAGGTGGTCGATGCAGGCGTCAGCAATGGGGTCCTGCGGGGAGTTGGCCAAGAGATTGAAGTCCCCGAGCAGCAAAAGGTGTCTGCTATTCAGGGTGTAGGTGGAGACAAAATCCGTCAAGGATGGGAGCAGCTGCGACTTGGGGCCAGGTGGCCTATAGCAGAGTAGAATCTGGACGGTCTCCTGGCCGTTTACTTGCAGTTGGAGAGTAAGGGTTTCCATGAATGGAAGAGGGTTTTGGAGGCTTGGTTTTGTGATCGCAAGACGTGTCTTATGAATCACCGCCAATCCTCCTCCTCTTTGCCCTATTCTATTTTCTGTTATAATACGGTAGTTTTCTGGCACCAATTCTCCAAGAATGGTGTTACAGTCGGCTGTGAGCCAGCTCTCTGTGATAAAGAGGCAGTCTAAGTCATGTTGCAATAAGAAATCGTGAATTTCTAATCGGTGTTTTACTGCCGATCTAGTGTTAATCAAAGCACATGATATGTGCTTTGGCTGTGGTAACTGCCTGCGATTTTTTGAAGTCGATCGTCGCTCGATCCTCAAAAGTCGCAGATTTCCTAGGGTCTTTTTGGTAGCGGCCGACAGAATTGCGGCAAATCGCTCCAGATCCCAAATGTTCTCCGCCGAGTATTGCCGATTAACCATGGCAGGAGTGGGGGGGTGGATTCTCGAGGATAACCGAATCCTCAGATCCTGGCTTGGTCCAGAGGAAGGCAAAAAACCCTGACCACGCTGAGCCAATATGCTGTGGTAGGGAAAAAATTCCTTCCTGACCCCTAAATAGGCGATCGGGTTTTAGCCCTGGATCAAGTTATAAACGAATATGAGCCGGGGGAGATAGGGCTGGATGGAGCAAGCTGGCCACCAACCTGACAGCAGGATCCAGGCTGGGGGGGTACCAGGCTAAGGAGATCACTGTCTGTGCTGCCAGGGGGGCTGAGAAGGATGATCGGGGGCGAGGGGACTCTGCAAGGGTAAGTGAAAAGTAATAGTTGGAGGTGGGGAGCGGCACGCCGCTAGGCCGCGGATGAAGCCGCGGCCTTTCCTGAGTCGCGGCTGCCGCTGCAGTGATGTGGAGAAGCAGTGATGGTGATGTGGAGATGCTTCTGGGGTGAGGTGGGGGATTTCTGGCCTGTAGCAGCGTGTGGGGATCGGCGCGGCGGTAGGCCGCAAGTGAAGCCGCGGTCTTTCCTAGATCGCGGCGCCCGCGATTCCCCACAGGCTGGCGCGGTTCTCGGGAAAAGCACCCGGGGGAGCAACCGCGGAGGGGAAGAAGGAGCAGGGGAGCAGGGGAGAGCCGTGGGGCATGGATGTTTGTGGCGGCTGTCCTCAAAAGGACGGCCGTCAATGGTCCCAGCGAGGCTCTTACCTGGAGTGAAGAGAATCCAGGGGAGGGCTGGATCACTGAACCGGAGGTAACCGGAGGTACCCAGGGAGAGGTAAATTGTAGATAGTGGCAGCCAAGACAGGGGAGACAGGGAGGTGGAAGCCCTGCTTGCCTGCGAGGCCTGGAGCCGCACAGTGGGAGGACCCTGCCTGGCTGAGCTATCCCTGAGAGAGAGACTCGTTGGAGAGCGTCCTTACTCTCTCAATACCTGACACTGAACTGAATGAGGTGTTTCTAACTGGGGGAGTGTAGTGACTGGAGGAGGAGAGAGATCACTGCTCCTGATCACTAGAATGGGGATCTGTCTGTATACATTAAGAGATACCCATTCTGGCTCTCTGAGGAGTGATCGCTGGCCACTCCCATTGACTCCAGCATCGGCCAACATACACCTATGTCGATTTGCAGAGGCGTGCCAACCTGCCGTGGTATAATGACAGCGGCTGGTCGGCAAGCGGTTAAAGTCCATTCACAGCAGCGTGGCTCGAGGGCGAGCCTGCTCCAGTGCCCAATAGCAAGAGACTTCCTATTGGGGGCACTCGGCAAGGGTGATGAGCCAGGACCACCGGTGGGGGACCCAAAAAGAAGAGGATCAGGCTGTTTTGTGTAAAACTATTTCACAGAGGGACAAAAATTACATATGAAATAATTATTTTAAAAGTTTAAACATTTTTTTTTTTTTTTTTATATAATTTTTATAGAACACATTGTATTCATTTATTGGTTGCCTTTAAAATCCCACAAAGTAAGGATTTTTATTGTGGTAAATAGGGATGATGACAACCACACCCCCAGTCATATGAACCCATTTTTACAGAGCAGGCAAGTATCACATGTTTTAAAAAAAAAAAAAAATACAGTATTTATTGGCGTATAACACTCACTTTTTTACCCTGAAAATATACGCAGGGGGCTGTGGAAAGTTTTTTTCCTGAAATTTCCCTATTAAAGTTAGGGTGCGTGTTATACACCTGTGCGTGTTATACGCCAATAAATACGGTAAAATGTAACCTTTAGAATCACTTTATTACTTGTAAGGCCCATATATAGGTTTTTTTTTTTTTTTGCGGGAACGCGGGGGAACGCAGTTCCGGCACCTCTCCCACTGAATGTATTTTATGTCAAGTGGTGCTTGGGAGTGTTGCAGGGTCTGTTGATGCTAGCTGTTGGGGGATCTATTTTCGGAGGTACACCTACTGCTGAAGATGATCTATTTTTTGCAGGTGGGTTTATTGTTGCTGGGAAAGTCTGTTGTTGCTGGTGAGGAATCTGTTGTTGCTTGGGGTGGGTCTTATGTTGCTGGGGGTCCATTATTGCTGGGGGAGCTCTATTGTGGCTGCGGGGGATCTATTTTACTGCCAACTTCCATATTTCAAACCTTCCAAATTCCATACAAATTGCTTAGCACCACAAATGATATTTGGTTCTGTAGTCCCCTAAAAAGGGTAGTACTGGGAAGTGGGTAGGTGGTGGAACCAAAGGACGGTGCACAAAGGTGGGTAGGGGGAAAGACAAGGGGTGACTTGTAGAGGGGGCGTTGCTGTACCTATTTTCTGAGAAAAAAGCTCTGCCCATACACATGATCGGACTTTCCGACAACGGTCTGACAGACGTGTTTTAATGGACAATCAGACCGTCTGTATGCTCCATCCGATCGTGTGTACACAAATCCATCGGACTAAAATCCAAAGTACAAACACGCATGCAACAAACCAATGCTAACCATCAGACAACAATAGAAGAAGTTGCCCAAAGGGGGGCAGTAAATAGCTGAAAAACCATGTGGTTTGGTGAATGTTGGCTGAAAAAGTTCAGCCGTGAGTATGCAGAACAAGTTCACGGCCAATGCCCCTTCAGACCAAAATCCACGGAAAAGTCTGATGGAAGTTCGATCATGTGTATGAGGCTTTAGATGGACACGTGGCAACAAACAGTTCCTCTCTTAATTTTCAAATTGTTGCACATATTAGTGATTAGTAGCTATGTAATAAGAGATAGATGATATGCAGTAATCCTTGTAAAACTAGTCACATTTTCTAAAGAAAAATCAGTGGTGAGCTGCATTTGTCTCCTAAAGGCTACAAAAAGTTGGATGTTGTTCTTTGCCCTATTGAGTAAGGTAAGACCAGACGCTAGTGACAGACCAGACGCAATATCTAGGCCCTAATAAATCCAAGTATGGGTTACTTGAGTTATAGAGGGTCTTGCAGGTTTTTCCCTTAAAATCTAGGCTCTGGATGGCTTTCAGAAAATCCAGTCCTTAAAGTTAAAAAAATTCAAAAAGCCCATACATGTAACATGTAACATGGAGAAGCTTGATTTATTAAAAGCAACTATCTTTTTGGATTTAGGGTGGAACTGTGAGATGACAGTATGGAACAGTTTTATCCATGAAAATCAGCAGCAGAATGGCCAAGCTAGACAAAGACCGTCATTAAGGACTGAAATATGGCAGGCAGATGTACGTCCTGGCTCCTCTCAACTCATTTGTCAGATGTCACTTCATGGGCATAATCTCCTGATGATGTCACATCTGATGAAATGCATTGGAAGTAGCCAGGATGCACGTCACCACGCATGCATGCCCAGTGTCGGCCATCTTTGATGTGGGCATCCTAAAGATTTTTTTAACACAGAGCTGGTTTATGCTCTGCATTTTCGTAAGCGTAATTTTAACTAATAACTTCAGATGTTTTATGGTATTGCACTATGGTAAGTGTGTTTACTTTTTATATGCACACCTTGGATGTTTAATGGCCATATGTCGCTGCTTATAAAGGAGATGTTAACAACGATCCTGGGTGCCATCAGATGTGGACCATTTGTTCTAAAGAGAATCTAAATGTAAAGCTGACATGACCACTCTATAATTTGAGGGTCATTATTCTCTGGTAAGCCTCTCTTCACATAACGGTGGTATGCACTGGTGTGGCTTTAGTGTTCACTCTCTGGATTTAGATCTCAGTTATTGAGAGGATTAGAAATTTCTACAAGATTGGATCTATTGGAAGTTTTTTCCACATTACTTTTTTCATATGAATTTCTCACTTTTTAATTATGTATACATTTAAGTTTCACTGGATGACTTGTGTTATGAATTTGTTATGATTATTTATAATTATTGATAGAATTAATATTGTCCATTACGCTGAGATATTTTACAAGTATAATACCTGGTATTGTACTAATCTATTTTTTACTGATTACTTTTTAATGCGCTGCACTTTTTTATATATAATTTTAATGTGCCTAATGTCTAGGAATTTTTGTCAGGTGCATATATATATATATAGTGGGTTAGCGCAGATTTTTTATTTTTCTTTATGTCTGCATTAACACTGATTGCTTATATTAAGATAGTTATTCATGGCTATTTGTTTCCCAAAGAAAGATATAACTTTGTTAAGTTCAGAGATGACCACACACTAGTTATGTATGCTAGCTCTATTTCAGTCTTCTGTTAATCACACTGACCCTATACGTTGAATAATCATGAAAAACTCCATCCTGCTTAAAGCTTATTAAAGGGGTTGTAAAAGAAAAAAATGTTTTCCCTAAATAGCTTCCTTTACCCTAGTACAGTCCTTCACTTAACTCATCCTTCCATTTTGCTTTTAAATGTCCTTATTTCTTTTGAGAAATCCTCACTTCCTGTTCTTCTGTCTGTAACTACATGCGGTAATGCAAGGCTTTCTCCCTGGTGTGGAGAAAGCCTCTTAAGGGGGAAGGGGGCGAGCAGGAGTGTCAGGACACCCACTAACACACAGCTCCTTTCTCTATCTGCAAAGTAGAGTGTGTCCATACTTGCCAGCTCGCCCTCTCCCCCCTCAAGAGGCTTTCTCCACACCAGGAAGAAAGCCACGCATTACGGTGGTGAGTTACAGACAGAAGAACAGGAAGTGAGGATTTCTCAGAAGAAATAAGGACATTTAAAAGCAAAATCGAAGGATGAGGTAAGTGAAGGAGGACTGCACTAAGGTAAAGGAAGCTATTTAGGGGGGAAAAAATCCTTTACAACCCCTTTAAGACTGATTCTGTGATATTTGATTACTTTCTTGTTCTCTCTGTTGCCCATACATTTATTGATTATTGCAAGTCAAGCCTCTTAATTTGTTATGCCGCGTACACACGACCGTTATTCATATCATGCAAAAAAACTAAATTTTTCTCGACGTGATTTGTCGTGATTCCTCTCAAGCCTGCCTTGCATACAGACGATCATGAAAAAAATGCTCGAGCAAAGCGCGGTGACGTACAACACGTACGACGGCACTATAAAGGGGAAATTCCATTTGAATGGCGCCACCCTTTGTGCTGCTTTTGCTTATTTCGTGTTACCGCACGTTAGTAAAAGTTTGGTGAGAGACGATTCGTGCTTTTCAGTCTTTGTGCTTTTCAGTCATGATTAATCAGTCATGCTACAGCATGATTAATGTGTTATCTCCATTACGAACACTAGTTTTACCAGAACAAGCGCTCCTGTCTCATAACTTGCTTCTCAGCATGCGCGTTTTTTTCCCCTTGTAAAAGCATACACACGACCGTTTTTCACCGCGTGAAAGACGATGGGAAAAAATAGAGCAGGTTCTAAAAAAAAATCGGGCATTTTTCTCGATGAGAAAAATGCTCTGGAGCCTACACACGACCGTTTTTCACGACCATTTAAAAAAAATTGCATTTTTCGTGTCATGAAAAACGATCGTGTGTATGCGGCATTAGAGTGAGAAAACACAAGAAGCACAGACTGCAAGAATGTAGCATTATCATTTTGTGTTTTTTTTTTTTTGTGTTGAGGTTTGCATGTTATCACTGATAAGCCTTTCATAACACTCCTCTATCACGTGTGTTTGTGTTGCAGCATGTTGTATTTACCTGGAATGCCTCTAGCTTGGCACACATACAGCTAGTGTCTAAACATGAGGAGAAAGCAATCTTCCTTCTTCCCTAACCCTGGAATCCACCCAGCTGGCACCTTCTGCCAGCTAAAACCAGCACTGAATTAAGGCCCTTCAAATATATAATCAATGTAGGAAGAATAACAGCAAGTTACACAATATATAATAATACAGGTACATTCTACTGATGACGACATAAGCAATAAAAGAGGACACCTGCACATGTCCTAATTTTACATGACTAGACATAAAATTAAATACAAGTGTCATAAGCAACCATTAACCATTCCCCTTTTAGAAATCTGAAATGACATAATTCTCATAATGCCCATTGTTGCACAATACCAGCATCTGCAGAATTTTTACCTAATTATATTATAATTTTTTCTTAACTCCTAAACACATGCAGGTATTTCACTTAGGTTATATTTATATATTATATATAGTGTGAGAAATGCTAGGTTTTTAGCACTATATTATTATTTTGTACATAGGTGATACATGGGAAAAATACCACAATATATGGCTCCATAGACAGGACTATTCCTGCTAAGGGAAAATATTTTCTCAGCACACACCATCTTGCTCTGGTAGTTTTTGGTGGAGAACCTCTGCACTGATAGTAATACCTTACACTAACAAATCTTTCACACCAACCTTTCCTGTAATCATACATCAACCTTCCATGTAATCATCACCCTAACACTAGTCTTTACTGTAACCCTCCCAGTAACCCTTAAAACAGAAGTTCAAAATAAAAATAAATAAAAAAACATTTACTTAGATGGACGCTGCCTTTACACCGGGAACTCAGCAATCAAAGATAGTTGAACGCTCAGTTTTTGGTCTTCAGTGAGCTGATAGCTGGTGACTGCCAGTCATCAGCTCTCTGCTCTGCCCTCCAGCACTCACTGGAGCGCTGATCTGTGGAAGGGATGGAAGAGGCTGGCTCAGGCTCTCAGCAGATCTCTGCGAGGCTGAGCCAGCTGCCAGTCTAGGCATCCGGGTGGATCTTGACTTTAAACTCAGGATCTCTCCAGAGTCTGGACCGACTGAGGGACATCCGCCAACAGCAGGCTTTAGCCCCCTGCTGGCTGAATATGGGTCACAGGAGTGCAGAACGAAATGCGATGTGATTCTCAGGAGAAGTAGAGCCAATAGAGCTTTGAATTAGCCCTACCTGTAATCCTAGCACAAACTCTCCACTCTAGCCCTTAATATAATTCTAACATTAAACTTTCCTGTAACACTCTCACTAACCCTTTCTGTAATCATAACATTAAAGCAGAACTCCATGAAAATACATTTTTCCCATGTATTTGGGCTGTGCCTGCACTGCATGGGTTAACTGCTCGTTTTTTCCAGGGGCGAATTGAAAGGCTATACTTACCCGATCCTTCAATCCTCTATAAAACAGCAATCCCCCGCATCCAGCTGTTCCTGCCGTCCTCATGTCCACGGCCATTTGATCAGCATGGTGACGTCGGGAACAGTCCATTCACAAGACCGCTATCATGCGGGGGGCAGAAGTGGCAGGGACTGTTCTTGAGCTTGGAGGATTGGCAGATTAGGTAAGTATATCTCTACTCTCCTCACCCCTAGATAAAATGAACAGTTAAACCATGAAGTGCAGGAACAGTCCCTCTGCATAGGAACCAGTGTTGCCAACTTTCAGTAAATTTACGAACAGTTTGTTAAATCCATAATTGTTGCATCTGTCCATAAATGTCAGTTACGGACATGCAGCCTACATGTCTGTAATGGACATTCAAGGACAGATGCAAAAAGTACAGATTTTACAAACTATTCGTAAATTTATTGAAAGTTGGCAACCCTGATAGGAACATTTGTTTTTTCCTGGAATTCTTCTTTATCCGTCATGCTAACCCCTCATGCTACAGTTCTCTGTAGCCCTAACCCTGCCTTAACGTAAAATACAATTTTGCATATTCACTTCTCCAGGGTGTTAAGATACTCTGCACCAAAGACCAACCTTAACCTGTGGTTAAACATTCCAGCACTGGGATCTCTGAAACTATTCTTTCATCTATCAGCCTCAGTTTCCTTGCTCTCAGATGTACCTACGACTTGTCAACCTGTCGCTTGCCCTTTACTGAATATAAGTGGCGGTGCTGATGCTGATGATCATTGCGCAGAGATGTTCTACTTTTTTCACAATCAGGAAGCCCATACTGAGCAATGACATGCATCTGCCAGTGGAGTGAGAGCATGAAGACAAGAAATGGCAGAATATGGCAGGAGGAGATCAATGACACTGTGATTCCAAAAGGTGCAAACAGTATTCTCTAAAAGGAAACAACTGGGCAATTGTTTATGATACACTGTGATTTACCAAATTAAATGTCATTCAATTAGCCTTGGTTCACACTTGCCCGCAGTCTGTGGGCTGGTTGCGGGTGCAGTCATCGCACCTGTCCCCGCAAGCACCTGCAGCCAAATTGCACTGCTCTTGTGAGACACGTGGTGTTGCCATTCGTTCTGAATGGCACCCCTGTGTATGTAAGCTCACAATGCATTTGCGGGATCAGGAACTGCAGGGAAATCGCATGGTCAAAAAGACCAGGCGGTTTCCTTGCGGTCACATATTTAAAAAGGTGCATGCACCTTTTTCAAATGAATGGGCTGCAGTGCCTGAGCAAACACAGCAGCAGGGTCCACACTAGTGTGAACTGAGCCTGATGGTTTACATCTTCTTGAAATCTACCAGTATATTAAATCCTGTATACAATCTGTATTTTTAATGTTATTAATGTACTGCATACATTGTTCATTTAAGAATGATCGATTTCTCGACAGATACAGCTGGACTATTAATGTAATTCTTGCCAAAAAGCATAAATTTGTATACACAAGACAAAATCAACAACATTTTTAAAAACTAAGGTGTGACAATCAGGATAAAAGGGAATGTTTTGTTTTAAGTCACTTTCCAATTTAACCACAATGATGGCTGAATTATATTTCTGATGTAAAGCATTACTAAATCTGGCCATAGATGGAGCAATTTCTTTTTTCCTTGCAACTGCAGAAAAGAAAATCGTGTGATTCCCATATCACTATGTTGACTGTGTTGATGGGGGAATCTAGCGATTCCTCCAGTGGAGCTATTGAATTCTCCCGGTGTGGGGGGGGGGGGGGGGGAGTGGGAGTTTTTCTCTAGTGTTCATAAATAAGCCTTTTCGGTCACACTTGTCTATTTATGAACAAAGTAGGAAAGGGAATGTGTACCTCCTGGTGTCCGGCATTCAAGCTGATACACTCAACTGCATATGAAGACAACTCATGGGCAGACTTGTTGGAAAGAATACAATTTGACATCAGCACTTATATGAAATATCAGATGACAGTATATTTACTGTTGGCCAGGGCTTCATTATGGTGCCTATAGGCTGTTGTAGTAAAACATATTAGAAATATGATCAGTGTGTCACAGTAGCTCTGTGTTGTTTAGGTCCAGGATGAAATATTCAAGTTTTTCATTTGAGAGCCCCTGTCTTTTAACTTAACAATAGGGCAATGTAAATAAAAGCTCCGTGAAGTGTGGATGCTAGGGTTGACTTCAATTAACTTCATTCTAAATTAAAAGTAAGACAGATTTGTGATTCTTGCTCCGTCTAGAAGTTACTCCAGGGAACTACAGAATGGTTAACTTCCCTAAAAAGCTATTTGTGCAGCTTTCACAGAAATTACAAATCTTTTGTTCTTTTAGGGACTTTTAAGAAGATTTAATTATGTTTACTACAGTATGACAAATTTGAATATTCTGATTTTGCTCTACTTTGAGTTGTTTTTGCGTATCTACTTATATTTGGTTTGTAAAGAAATAGCAGAAACTTTTAAATACTCAGGTAAAGAGAATGCAGAAATTATCATGACACAGTAGCCCATTTATCAAATCTAGCATGAATCCAATTTATGACTAACATATATTAATCCAGGAGTGGCCAGGATAGTAGATGCATTTATACAAATTGCCACATCCACATTCATCAGTAACTACTATTGTCTCCCTCATGCAGAACGTTTTGACTTTTTGAAGTT
The DNA here is from genome assembly GCA_029574335.1 of Rana kukunoris. Classification (NCBI taxonomy): domain Eukaryota; kingdom Metazoa; phylum Chordata; class Amphibia; order Anura; family Ranidae; genus Rana; species Rana kukunoris. Next base: position 124,051,446 of record CM056049.1, on the reverse strand, counting down.
GGATGTAAAATAATAGGATTTGAATTACTAAAACTGTAGTGTGCAAAATTTGTGTGCAGCTCTGCATAGAAACCAATCAGTTTCCAGATGTTATTGTCAAATTATTGAACAAGCTGGAATTAGAAGCTGATTGGCTACCATGCACAGCTGCACCAGATTTTGCACTCTCCAGTTTTAGAACTGGTTTGAATTCTAACCATGACACCGCCTGTATGAAGTTAGCATGTTTTCCGATATATATGAAAAGCGCTGTAAAATATGCCAATACTATATAACTATCCATGATAATAATAAATACATCAATTCTGAACAATTAGGTGGTATACAACAGCTGCCTAATCTCTAACAGCTTCTCAAGAGAATTAGTGCCAGACATATCTAACTCTCCCACTTAGAAACATTAAGTACTGTGTATCACCACAGGCTGGCACTGTGGATACAAAAGTAATTGTGTGCCAACGTCCCAACTATATTGAAAAAATACTTGGACAACGAATATGGACTTTATAGGCACACCCATACAAAACATAGAAAATTATAAACTTTTATTCAAACATAATTAAAAAGACGCTGTTTACATATTACAATCATTACGTAGTTTGACCTAACAGGGCACTCGCACCACTTAGATCACCAATTGTAACCAAAATGTAGAGCGTCAAAAATAATTTTGAACTTGGGTACTAATCATTAAGAGAGATTGTAATTGGTGGTTGAGATGCGATGACGGTTACTCTACATGTTGCGTGCTATTAGCGCTTCTTCAGGAGCTTGCAAATAGTGCCAAAGTATCAGAGGTTAGTGTAGGCAGAGGGCCTGGCCATATGGGTCCAAGGGTAACAGACTTCTCATAACTAGTTTAGTTATGAGAAGTCTGTTACCTTTGGACCCATGTGTATGGGTGGAAAAGAACTCCAAGATCTACAGAATCAGAGGGCCAGATTCACAGAGCGATTACGCCTGCGTAACAGGAGATGCGCGGCGTAAGTCTAAATGTGCGCGTGCGTTTCGATGCACGGCATCCCCAAAACGAGATACGCAAGAAATCAACTTTTTTTTGTCCAGCGTAATTTCGTTAGACAGGCGCATCCGTCCGCGCAAAACTGCGCTGGACAGACCATTGATTTGCTAGTCAAATATGCTAATGAGGGACTTACAGGGATCCACAAAAGAACGTTGGGGCAGCGCAGGCTACGCAGTGTGCGCAACAGCAAAATGTCCTGTCTAAAATTAGACCATATAAAAGCTGGTCTAAAAAGAGAAAAATCGTCTACATGTCAGATAAAGCAACACTGTTAGTGAGGAGCTGAGCAGTCACACGTGTTGCCCAACAAACTGTATGCCAACATGCCAGTGGCATCCATGCTCATAGCTATACTACTTTAGATTAGTGTTGCTCACGAATATTCGCATTGCGAATATTCGCTACGAATATTGCATATTCGAGTATTCGCGAATAACACGAATATCGCGGCGAATATTCGCTATTTCGAATATTCGTATTTTTTCAATTTTTTTTTTTAGAACAGATCACATCCTAGAGATCCCCATCGACGTCTAAAAGCATTGCTGGTATGATTAGAGACCTTGGGCCGAGTAGCTGCAGCGCTCATTTTATATTGCCGAAAAATCGCAATGCGATTATTCGGCAATAGCGATATCGCGCGATTATTTTATATTGTAATATTTAACGAATATTCTGAGCCAATCAGAGTGCTCCATTCCGCATTTCTCGAAATTTCCCAATTATTTTGTATTGTAATATATCACGAATATTCTGAGCCAATCAGAGTGCTCCATTCCGCATTTCTCGAATATTCGCAATTATTTTATATTGTAATATATCACGAATATTCTGAGCCAATCAGAGTGCTCCATTCCGCATTTCTCGAAATTTCGCAATTATTTTGTATTGTAATATATCACGAATATTCTGAGCCAATCAGAGTGCTCCATTCCGCATTTCTCGAATATTCGCAATTATTATATATTGTAATATATCACGAATATTCTGAGCCAATCAGAGTGCTCCATTCTGCATTTCTCGAATATTCGCAATTATTTTATATTGTAATATATCACGAATATTCTGAGCCAATCAGAGTGCTCCTTCCGCATTTCTCGAATATTCGCAATTATTGTGTATTGTAATATATCACGAATATTCTGAGCCAATCAGAGTGCTCCTTTCGCATTTGCCGAATATTCGCAATTATTGTGTATTGTAATATATCACGAATATTCTGAGCCAATCAGAGTGCTCCATTCTGCATTTCTCGAATATTCGCAATTATTTTGTATTATAAAATATCACGAATATTCTGAGCCAATCAGAGTGCTCCATTCCGCATTTCTCGAATATTCGCAATAGCGAAAAATCGCAATAGCGAAAATTCGCAATAGCGAAAATTCGCAATAATTTAATTTCCAAAAAATATCACGAATATTCGTATTTAGCGAATATTTCTCGAATATTCAACTATATATTCGAGATATATCGCGAAATCGAATATGGCATATTCTGCTCAACACTACTTTAGATGAGCAAAGAAGGAGGAGGGCACTGAGGAGGGCACTGAGGAGGGCACTCAGGAGGGCACGGGAGATGTTTTTTTTTTTTTTTTACTTTTTATTTGCTTATATAAACTTTACAATTTAATCTAATCTAATACAATATTCTTATCTGATACAAGCCCCTCACTCTTCACTCTTTATGGGAGAGGATATATCACACACGCATAGACATCTATGGCATGAGTGATTCTGAGGTGTCTCACATCTTCAGATTCACCCCTCATGCCATCATGGAATTAACCACAACCTTGCAGGAGGACATCAGCAGCCCAACACATGACACTACCCATGACACCCATGACAGCTACATATACAATCATAGCCCCATCCCCACAGATTTCGAACAGAACATGTATGGGGACAGCTGGCTGGTTGGTGAGTGACATGGGTTGCAGGCATGACTGTCCCCCCCCCATGATGCACACATCACAAGGGGCACATGCACTACTAACATCCTCCTGTCTTTTCCCTTCAAGGTGACTCTGCATATGCACTGGGACCCCATCTCATGACCCCATCTCATGCCAGCTCACATATGCATCTTTGCACGTTAAACACACACATTAATCAAGGCACAATGAGAATGCATGCATGCACACCACTGTGGTCCCTAGCACAGACACCCCACATCCTCATCACATTGGATTGGCACAAGCCCACCATGCAGGACTTGTGAGCAGCAACGCCACGCCAAGGCTCCAATTATGTCACTGTACATTCATACACCATTCACACGGACCTGGGGATCACTTCTCCCTGGTCCTGGGGAACCCTTCTCCACCAAAATTGAGGGTGACACCCCTTTTCCGGCAGGAATGACACCCCCACATTCCCAAATCATACACAAACAGAACCGAAAAAAAAAAAACAGCAAAAATATAATTAAAAAAAAAAACAACAAAGAAAACACATAAAAGACAAAAATCACTCTGCAAAACAGTCCCCAAATATCTCAACGACACGTCATAAACAAACAAATAAACGCTAACAAACAACAGAACAATAGCACCTTGCTGTATAGGGAGGGATACAAAGGGATGTACTTTTGCAATTGAAGTGCGTTTGTGTCTGGCTATTTATGCTGTCTGCGTAGTTCAGCAAAGTTGCCCGGGTCTACTTCCAATTTCACTGATTGCGCTGTTCCCGAGTTGTGAGCATACACACAGAGGTGCTGACCATGGTCTCCTTCAAGCGCGCATGCGCGAGCCGGCCGGCCCTTCATTTGCATGGGGTCACGGCTCATTTCAATGTAACACGCCCACGTCCTTCCCAATTTGTATTACTCCGCCTTACGCCTCTGAAATAACATTACGCATGCGCAATTTTATGCGTAAAAGCGACGAGAATAGGGTGATTGCGCGGCTACATTGCGCAAGTCTAACGTAAAGGCGGTGTGCCACGCCGGTCCAATAATGCGCAGATGTACCTGAATCTGGCCCAGAATGTTTAAGGTCACCACATCCCAAGGGTATAGAAAATAACCCCTTCAACAGGTGGAATTTTAGAAGTGACCAGAAACAATAATTTTAAGTGTAAAAGTTTATTACAAAAATAATATAGTCAATAAAAACGTTGTCATAAAAGACAGAAGTATACAAAATCATAAAAATTGTATAATTAACGATACATATACAGACACAAATAGGCTCTCTGATGAACCCATTGTTTCTGGCTTGATGCTCTTCCTCAGGGTTTTTTTTAACATACAGAGCCAGGTGTCTATTAAAAAAAAACATTTATATAATTATACAAGCATTGTATATTCATTAAACAATACATTACACATAGTGACCCATTTTTTGTTCACTATGTGCTTTTATATGTATTATTTGATGTATATACAATGCTTGTATAAATATATATAGGCTTTTTCATGATTTAGTATTCTGTCTTTTATGACAGTTTTTATTAAATGACTATATTATTTTTGTAATAAACTTTTATACTTAAAATTATTGTTTCTGGTCACTTCTAAAGTCCCACCTGTTAAAGGGGGTTTTCTTGTTCTTTTCATGTGTATGGGTGTGGCTATAAAGTCCATATAAGTTTGTCAAAGTATTTCACTTGCTCAGTCAATATTAGCCGAGGAGCCTGGTGTAACACTCATCAGGAAATACAGGCACTCGGAAAGTTCAGTTCATACAAGACTTGCAAATTTATTGAGGGCTATAAACCATGCTGCATGCTTTTTTAATTCAGAAGTGATACCATGAAAATATTGGGCTTGATTTACTAAAAGTAACTAGACTGTGCACTTTGTAAAGTTGCACAAATTTTTCCCCAGAACTTATTAAATGTGGTGAAGCTCTGCTGATTTCCAACATCCAAATATGTGAAAGCAAAAATGCTGTTTTTTTTTATCTTCCTTGAACCCGATTGGGTATTCTTTACAAAGGGAAGCTGCACCACATTCTCTGGGGAAAATGAGTTTAACTGCACTTGCAAAAGTGCACAATCTATAGGGTTGATTTACTAAAACTAGGGATGAGCTTCGAGTTGGACCCGAACATTGGCTGTTCGCCAGTTCGTCGAACAGCGAACAATTTGTGGTTTTCGTGGCAAATTCGAAAAGCCACGGAACACCCTGTAAAAAGTCTATGGGAGAATTCTAAAGTGCTAATTTTAAAGGTTTATTTTCAAGTTATTGTCCTAAAAAGTGTTTGGGGACCTGGGTCCTGCCCAAGGGGACATGTATCAATGCAAAAAAAAAGTTTTAAAAACTGCAGTTTTTTCTGGAGTAGTAATTTTAATAATGCTTAAAGTAAAACAATAAAAGTGAAATCTTCCTTTAAATTTTGTACCTGGGGGTGTCTATAGTATGCCTGCAAAGTAGCGCATGTTTCCCGTGCTTAGAATTTTCCCTGCACAAAGTGTAATTTCTGGAGAGAAAAAAAGTCATTTAAAACTACTATCGGCTATTCATGAATTGTCGGGCGTGGCAATACAGAGAAAAGTAATTGAAAAAAAAATGACAGGTCCCCCCCAGTCCCCCAGTCCATTACCAGGCCCTTTGGGTCTGGTATGAATATTAAGGGGAACCCCTGCCATTTTTTTCAATGACTTTAAATTGTATTGCCGGGACCCGACAATTCATTAATAGCGCGAGTAGTTTAAATGACTTTTTTGCCTTTCAAAAATGACATTTTGTGCAAAGAACCAAAATAAAAAAAAAATGAAATGTGAGAGGCTCCTCCCAAATTCTATATCAGGCCCTTAAGGTCTGGTATGGATATTAAGGGGAACCCCACGTAATAAAAAAAAAATTACCAGGTCCTTCAGGTCTGGTATGGAACTCTGCGCCAAAATGGAAAAACTGGCGTGGGGTCCCTGCCAAAAATCCATACCAGACCCTTTATCTGAGCATGCAACCTGGCAGGACGCAGGAAAAGAGGAGGGACGAGAGAGCCCCCCCTCCTGAACCGTACCAGGCCACATGCCCTTAACATGGGGAGGATGATTTGGGGGTCTGTGACCCCTCAAAGCACCTTGTCCCCATGTTGACAAGGACAAGGTTTGCGTGTTCGAACAAATTTTTTGCCTGTTCGCATGTTCTGGTGTGAACCAAACTGGGGGGTGTTCGCCTTATCCCTAACTAAAACTGAAAAGTGCAAAATCTGGTGCAGCACAGAAAACAATTGTCAAACTGAACAAGCTGAAGTTAAAAGCTGATTGGCTACCATGCACAGCTGCACCAGATTCTGAATGTTTCAGGTTTAGTAAATCAACCACTATTTGACTTTGGTAAATCAACCAAAATATATCTACTAGTTTAAAAAAAAATCCATTCAAAGGGGAATTATAAAGCTTAGGTACATTTTATACAATTATTTTTATATATTTTTTTTTAACCACAACTTCACCCCCGGAAGATTTGGCTGCTCAATAAAAATGCAATTTTTTGCGATAAGGCACTGCGTCTCTTTAACCGACAATCGCGCGGTTGTGCGACGCTGTACCCAAACAAAACTTTTTTTTCCCACAAATATAGTTTTTCTTGTGGTATTTGATAACCTCTGCGGTTTTTATTTTTTGCACTATAAACAAAAGAAGAGCGACAATTTTGAAAAAAAATAAAACACTAACTTTTACTTTTGCTATAATAAACATCCCACGTTTTTTTTTTTATATTTTTCCTGAGTTTAGGTCGATATGTATTCTTCTACTTATTTTTGGCAAAAAAAAAAAAATCTGTCACGAGCAATCGCGGCTGTCAGTGCCTGGTCATCGTGCCCACCGGGCACTCACATCAGCTGTGGGTACACAATGCGGGCATGCGTTCCCCTATTGGCCAAAAGTGAAGTGACGTAAGGTAACTGTTTCGCCCAGCTGTGCCATTCTGCCCCAGTAAAACTGCAACGGATGGTCTGCAAGTGGTTAAAGTGGTTGTATACCCCTTTTTATATTTTTTACCTACAGGTAAGCCTATAATAAGGCTTACCTGTAGGTAAAATGAATATCTCCTAAACCTACACTGTTTAGAAGACATTCGCCCTGCATGCAGCAGCTGAATTCAGTGGCGTATGCGCAGTGAGGGTCCAGCATATTGCGTCTGAACTTGCCGGAATGGAGGACTCCTGCACGCAGTGACGTCATTGTGGCTCCAGACACTCACAGTGCTGGAGCCACGAACCCGGAAGAACCCCGGGGGGAAAATGTCAGCTCCCTTGGCATTGACTGGGATGGGAATGCGGGGTCCTCGTTCTAAGGTAAGTATATCATAATGAGCTAGTATTACAGGTTGTTTTTTTTTTCCGTTTGCGGGTATACAACCGCTTTAATATCTGTTTTCCTGTAAACCTTATTTTATGGGAACAAAAATGTATTCATGTGCTGAGGAAACAAGTGATTTTGCTGTCCATAGTATTCTAGATTTAAAAAAAAAGTATCCAAAATCAACTTTAGAGATGTTGCCAATGGAAGAAAAAAGCTAAAAGAATTTCATGGCCCAGTACCTTAGCCAATGTGTCTACACATGTGAACTGACATGAGATCCATGCAAGAGCTAAACCAAAATATTTTTACCAGTCACAGCTAAAGCTACAGATATTTGCCCATGGGTATTATAATCAAGGGTTCAGTTGCAGAAGTGAGAGATCCCCTTAAGGCCCCTTTCACGAAACTGCAACTTCAAAGTCACGCGATTTTGCCGCAATTCTCGTTCGCAATTTCAGGGAATGCCTGTGTAAGTGGCATCAAAATCGGACCAAAGTAGTGTAGGGACTACTTTGAAATCGGAACGACTTGAAGTCGTACTAGTATGAATGGTTGTCATTGGAAATCATCATGGGAAACGACTTGTCATGCTACATTGCCATTACAAATCGTGGGACAATTCGTGTAAGTGTGAAAGGGGCCTAAATGGAATTTGAACAGCTAGTCATGGCAGACAAGGTACAGCTACAGTGAGGACGCAGTGTTCCCAAATTTTGTAATGAAGACACAGAAAGGAAAGTCTTGGTGAAATTCTTCAGTGTGGAACAACTAGGACCAATAATGTCACTTGGAAAAAGACGAGCTAATTCCACTAAATGTAGGGTGGAATGGAACGCCACAATGCGGAACACACAACATCTTTAATTTTGGTGTAATAACTACAGAATGAAATTGATCTGAAAAATGTCTTTCTTCATAGGGGATATTAAATCTACATCTAATAAAGGGTCCACAGAAGGCTCCTAACTGAACCAAAGAGGTCCAGCATGTCCAGCATTTATTTATTTTTTCGATGGAAATCCTGTCTATGTGGAACTCCGATGGACAAAAAAACATGCATGCTCAGAATCAAGTCGACGCATGCTCGGAAGCATTGAACTTTATTTTTCTTGGCTCGTCTGACAGTGTGTATGCAAGACAGATTGAACGGAATTCAGACGTAAAATTCCATCGGATTTTATCCCATCAGAAATTCTGATCGTGTATACAGGGCATAAGGGTTAAGGGCTTAAGGGTTATCAAAAGCTATTCCCCCAACTTCCCTAATAGTCTACAGTATCAAAGCGATGAAGAGGCCTGTAACAGGTGCTCTGGTCAGTACTGTACCCTCTAAAATACTTAGTACTACAGATAGAAATGCAAGAAAGAAAATTGTACTAACCCCCCAGGTACCACTATGACTGCGATGGTGCTGCTGCTTGTGAACAATTTCACACGTATCATGAAAAAAAGAGGCTTTAGACTTAACACTGGTCTTAATTCTTAGTATTTAGTTCTGTGCTAGCATAGAGTGTCTTCTCCCTGTACAATTAATCCAAAATGTATTTAAAGCACCTACACACCCCCCTATCACTTGACAGCAGTTTATGTAAATACTGCAATTTTTCTGGTGAAATTGACATGGTTTTGCCCTATGGCAAACGCAGCTTAAATGTAGCACTTCACTGGCTAGCTAACAGCTTAAACATTGACAGGGGGCCCAGTCCCAATGCGGGTGGTGGGGGCAGGGGGATTGAACTAGAGCTCAAAGTATCTCAGATTACCATCTCCAGCCATTATATGTCCTCGTTTCAACCTTTCATTGTGTGGAGTATTCAATGGGCATCTCTCTGCCACCAATTTGACATGGTAGGAAAGAGAGCTGCAAACCCATATGCATTTGTGTTCCCACATCCCATCCTACTTGAATTTAATAACAAACCCTTATCCAAGCCTGCAGCCTGTACATTTAAAAGGACTGTCGACTACAATAAGTATATACTGTATGTGGTTCTACCGGGGGTTGTTGCTGAAGATTTCATCCATAACCCCAGTATTCATTTTTTCAACCAGCCAGTGACTGCCTTTCTCTGGTCTGAACGGTCTTAGCAGCTTATTAGCCACCGGATCGCTTTCTGAAGCAGTGAGAGTTGTCATCCCCCCTCCCGCTACTCGCCAATGTTTCTCTAGCTTACTGTTTTTTATCGGCACACCCGAGAAAAGGGTCAGATGGGTCATGTCATAGACCTGTCATGTCATAGACATGTCATAGACCTTACCAGAGACCAGATCACCTCTGATCGCCTCTATGGTCTTGGAGGACCAGGGCAATGCCATGAAGTAAAAAAATTAATAAATAAAAAATCAAAATATAATTTTTTTGTTATCTTTTGCTTTTAAAGGTAGAGAAGAAATTTGGGGTCCTATTGACCCCAGAACTCTCCATAAAGAGGACCTGTCATCCCTAATTTCTATAACCAGGGATTTTTAGATTTCCCAAAAAATATTGTGTTTGAAAAACCCGCTGTGCAAATACCGTGGTACATAAAATTTTGCAGCAATCGCCATTTTATTCTATAGGGTCTCTGCTAAAAAAATAAATATAATGTTTTGGGTTTCTAAGTAAATTTCAAGCAAAAAATACTGACTTAAACAAAAAGTGACAGAAAAGGCTTGGTCTTCTAGTGGTAAACAATAACATATTGCAAGGTGCTTTTTTGGGCTAGACTTTGTTTGTTAAAGGGGTGTTCCAGCCAATATTTGTGTTTATTAAAAGTCAGCAGCTACAAAAAGTGAGTGTAGCTGCTGGCTTTTAATAAACAGACACTTACCTGCTTCAGTGTTCCAGCGACGCGCCGACCGGGGCTCCGCTCCTCTCCCCCCCTCCCCGGCCAGCGTCCTCATCACAACTGTGGGCACCCAGCCGTGACAGCCTTCAGCTTCACGGCCGGGCACCCACTGCGCATGCGCGAGCGACTCTGCGAATGCGCGAGCGGCGCGGCCCGCCGCTGATTGGACAGGCGATCGCATGGGACCTGTCATGTGTCCCATGCGATCGCCTACAGGGAGGGGCTGCTGTAGGCGATTAAGCTTAATTGCCTAACCAGCCCCTCGGCGGAAGCAGGAAGTGGGACAGGAAGTCTCACTCCTCCTGAAGCCCCCACTCCCCCCCCCAAAAGAATTACATGCCAAATGTGGCATGTAAGGGGGTGAGGAGTGGGATTAGCGGAAGTTCCATTTTTGGGTGGAACTCCGCTTTAAGGAAAACAAGATGACTTAAAGCGGAGGTTCACACAAAAAGTTAACCTCCGCTTTTTGGATCCCTCCCCCCCTCCGGTGTCACATTTGGCACCTTTCAGGGGGAGGGGATGCAGAAACCTGTCTGAGACAGGTATTTGCACCATTTCCAGGTTCTGACCACGGGAGTCCAGCCTCGTCACCCCCCCTCCTGTGTCTTCTGGGAAACACTCTTCCCAGGAGAGAGCGGGGACCAGTGACGGTGCGCCGCGATCCTCGTGCATGCGCAGTAGGGAATCGGGCAGTGAACCTGCAAGGCTACACTTTCTGATTCCCTCACCGAGTATGGCGGCAGAAGCAGCCGAGGACCAAGCGATTGCTCAGCCTTGTCTTTTAACATCGCGGGCGCACTGGACATGTAAGTGTCCTTTTTTTAAAAGGCAGTATTTGTAGCTGCTGGCTTATAATAGCCTCTCATAGGATCCCTCCATCTGTGTGAGGTGACATGGGTTCACTAGTTTTTCCTGCAGCCTACAAATATTGGCATTCATTGGCAGATATTCAGAATATTGCACTTGCAGAAATGCTATACACATAACAGCATTAACCTGCACATGTGTACACAATATGAATGTTAAAGAGCAACCAAAAGAAGGCTGATCCAATTGATGTAGACTTAGGCCTCGTACACACGACCCAGGAACTCGTCATAAACAAAACATTGTTTTCCTCGATGAGTTCTTTGTTAGGCTTTTTGAGAATCTTGACAAGCTTTCTTTGCATACACACTGTCAGGACAAAATCTTGTCGTTCTCAAACGCGGTGACGTAATACACGTACGACGGCACTATAAAGGGGAAGTTTGATTCCACTGGCGCCACCCTTCTGAGCATGCGTGGGTTTCTAAACATACACACAAACGCGTTTCTCATCGAAAACCAGCTCGACGAGGAACACGACAAGGAAATTGAGACTCCCGATGAGGAAAAAGATAACTCGTTCTCTTTTTTTCTCATCGAGTTCCACAGTTTTCTCGATGAAAAACATACACGCGACCGCTTTCCTCGGCAAAGAAGCTCTGCCACCAAGTTTCTTGATGGATTCTGTCAAGGAAAACGATTGTGTGTATAAGGGCATAGAGTGCAGAGGTGAAAAGCAGTCACGATCATACTGGGAAATCGCACGCAGGTTTTATATGTTAACCAATAGACAAAGTTGGACAATAACACAACTATATGGGGACTTTTGCCAAAAAAAGGGGCTGTGCAAGCAAGAAACAGAGATTAGATATTTAAACAGCAAAACTGAAATGACCCTATAAGTAAAACTTAACATAAACATTACATAAGCCGAGGACCATCTGTCTATTTGAGGTGGTCAAGCAAAGGATATTGACCAAGGACATCCCATGTGTCTGTCATTTGCAAGAAATTTATTTCTAAAATGTAAAAAAGATTTGCTATTTAAAGGGGAATTCTGGATACTCAGAATCCCTTCACTCCCATCCACATAGATATTCACATCAATAAGACTTTTTCATTATTGCAGTAGCTGTAGCAAAGTCACTCTATTGTTTATGTGTCAACTGTGTTTTTAGGAACATAAAACAGACTCTAATATACATAAGTAATATAACAAACGGACACTTTAGAATTTCAGGAATTACCTGCTATGCTTTGTATTTTCTGTTGTAGTTCTAGAGCTGAAAGTTAGGAAAAAGCAGCTGGATAAGGTCAGATCTGCATGGGATCAGTTGTGGAATGAGACCAGTGATTCCTAGAACAGGTCTGGATACAGAAGTTTTCTGGGAATGAGCAATGCTTAGTATAGCAATGATTTGGGCTCCGGGCCCAGTGCAGAAGCTGATAACAGTGCACTGTTAGCATTAGTTTATTTCTATTTATACAGGGTATACCTGCTTACTTATATGCATTTACACAACCGTCTGTTCATCTAACTTAAAAGTGTGCCAATCCTTTATAAATGATTGCTGTTTGCTAGATGCCCCCCTCCAAATATATATATATAACAGAACTTGAATCATTAAAATTGATCCTATCTAACTATTAAGCTGTGTTTACTACTAAACTAAATCAGTTCAAGATTAAAGGGTCACTAAAGGAAAAACATTTTTTGCTGAAATGACTGTTTACAGGGTATAGAAACATAGGGCCAGATTCAGGTAGATGGGCGCTTCTTTACTTTGGAGTAACGTTTCTCATTTACGTTACTCCGCCGACACTTTCGGCGCAAGTACTGTTATTCACATAGCACTTGCTCCTAAACTTGCGCCGGAGTAACGAAAATGCGCTGGCGTAACCCGACGCAAGTGGAAGTGGGTGTGATCATATGTAAATGATGGGCGGAGCCCAGCGCAGAGGCTTACGTTCAGCGCATCATCCACGGAGCATGCGCATTAAGTGAGGCTTCACTCGCCCCCTTGTGCGCATGCTCACAACTTCCGTCGGCACCACTTCACGGGAAACGTCAGCACAATGCGTTCCGTTGGGCGTTTAAATGCGCCCGTAGATGCGCCATTCCGGCACTAAAGTAGGGCTGCTCCCGTTCCCCGCAAACACACAGGAGAAAGCTGAACTCTAAAGGCCAGGAGCTGTCAGCCGTCATCTCGGCTATGGAGACCTATGATGTCTTCCTCCATGGCTGTAAAAGTTGACAGACAAGCATGGACAGAGGTGTTGTCTTGCAAGTGGGGGTGCTCAGCTAGCTCTTATCGTCGGTAACGCTGCTGTAGCTGCTCTCCTGCTGACCTGTCGCCGTCTGGAGTAAAGATAAAGCAGCCTTTTGTAGAAATAACTTTGCGCCGGACGGACGAGATACGCGCGGCGCATGTAGCCAGCGTATGGTGCTAATCCGTTTGCGAATCGGGAAATCTCCCTCATTTGCATATTTGCAGGGGAAATCAATAGGCGCGACTGATGCGCCAAGCGAAATTATGCGCTGACGAGACTCTGGCGTCGGAAAGTTAAGCCGATCGGAAATGGCCCGTTTTCTGTCGCATCTAGTTTGGTGGGTACGGCCACATAGAAACGACGGCGCATATTCACAGTTACGCGGCGCAATTCGAAATACTCCAGCGCAACTCTACCTGAATCTGGCCCATAAACGTTAACTGATTCCTTTTCAAAATGACTAAAAATTTATAAAAATCAATCATATAATGTGCCCGCAGGTTAGTTTCACTTTTGAACTGGCTTCATGTTTCTGTGAAGTAGAAATAGACACACAGAACAAAAACAAACAAATCCAGGGCAGTGTTTTGTTTTTAAAATGAATCTGATTGGTTCTGGGAAGTTTTAGACACACAGTAATGACAGCTCAGACAAGTGTTTTTCAACTCCAGTCCTCAAGGCACACCAACAGGTCATGTTTTCAGGCTTTCCATTATTTTGCACAAGTGATTTGATCAGTTTCACTGCCTTAGTAATCACCACAGCCATTTCATCTGAGGGAAATCCTGAAAACTTGACCTGTTGGTGTGCCTTGAGGACTGGAGTTGAAAAACACTGGCTTAGACCACTGTGAGAAAGCTCCCAGCACTGTGGTTATAAGGAAACAGACAACCAGGAAGTGTGGAGATCAGAGCAGGATTACAGCCACTTCAAAGCAAAAACGAACAATGAGGACATGAAACCAGTACTGCAGTAAGGTAAAGGAAGCTATTTAGCTAAAAAAAATATTTCCTTTAGTGATCCTTTAACTCCAGGAATTAGAAGAAAATCTACCCTTGCATTGCAGCCTCCTGCACTGCAAAGGACAACAACTTGTCCCATCCGATCCAGCATACTGGCGTCAGCGCCAGTATGCTGTTTTTTTTTTTTAAATTGCTCTACTTACTGTGTAATGATTAGTTTTAATTTCTCTCCCCCGCGGTGGATGGCGCCGCTATAGCGCGTCACGGCTTCCGAAAATAGCCGATTTAGGACTCGGGTATTTCCGGCGCCTGCGCACAGACCTAGAAGCTGACTGCGCAGGTGCCGTATATCTCTGAGTCCTATGGCTATGGCGCGTCACGCCCTCCAAAAAAGCCGAATTATGACTCAGAGATATACAGCGCCTGCGCAGTCAGCTCCTAGGTCTGTGCGCAGGCGCCGTATAGCCGAGGCCTAAATCGGGTATTTTCGGAAGCCATGACGCGCCATAGCAGCGCCATCCACCGCGGGGGAGAGAAATTCAAATTAATCATTACACAGTAAGTAGAGCAATTAAAAAAAAAACAGCATACTGGCGCTGACGCCAGTATGCTGGATCGGATGGGACATAGTAGATTTAGGGTGAACCACTGCTTTAAGGGTACAGGAACAAGCAGGATTACTTACCCTATCCCCCCTTGACTCTGGTGCTCTACTCTTCTTTCCGAAGCGCCAGTCTGTGGGCGGTACTTTAGTGTCATCATGTACAACGCAGGGCAATTAAAGTGGTTGTAAACCCTTACAATCCACTTTTTACTACAGGTAAGCCTATAATAAGGCTTACCTGTAGCTACTCTGGATATTTCCTAAACCTGCACGGTTTAGGAGATATACCCTGTATCAGCATGTGCCGACGTCATTGGCACATGCGCACTAAAGCAACGGCTCGTTCGTGCCGTTTCTTCAGCTGACGCGTCGTTACCGGCAGCTCCAGCGCACATGTGACGTCATCGTGGCTCCGGCCAATCACAGCCCCAGAGCCCGCGATACCCGAAAATAACTTGATGTCGCCAGCCGGAGCAGTGTGCGGGGAACGCAGCAGGGGCTTTGATCTAAGGTGAGTATTTCATAATAAGCTAGTATACTATGCATACTGGCTCATTATGCCTTTGTCTTGCAGGTTTGTTTTTTGGCTTTACAACCACTTTAACCCTGCATTGTACATGGTGGGGGAAAGCATGAAACCGTGGCCTGGAGCACCTTTGACAGGAGGCTGTGGGGGACCAGCTGCACCCCTAGAGGGACCCTGCTGGAGTGCTGGAAATGGTAAGTATTTACTCCTTATTCCAGTGCGGAGGGAGTCCTGCTGCAAGGGCAGATTGTTTTCTAATTCCTTGTGCTGTATAAGTGTCTAAATTAGGGTGACCACGTGTCCCATATTGCCCGGGACACATTTTGCAGGTCTGTCCCGGGCACATTCATTCCGGGACAATACAGTGTCCCGGAATCAAACTGACACAGCCACCCCCTGGGCCAATATAATGTCCCTAAACAAAGGCCACCACATTACCGCTTTACTCACTGACAGTACTTGCCCTGGCTGGGAATGCCTGGAGGAGCACAATCCTGCCCCATGCTTGTGATTGGAGAAATCATAAATTCCGCCCTTTTGTGTCCAATCACTGTGCTGTAATTCGTTACAGCTAATTTTCGGGAAGGGAGGGTGTCCTTGAATGGTAGTTTGGAAAATGTGCTCACCCTAGTCTAAATCCATCCTGACTGAATGTTTCATTGTCAATGTCCAGATTGGTGTGGTGGCCCACAAAGTGCTGATTATTACAAGTTAATATACAGGCATACCCCACTTTTAAGTACACAATGGAGTTTATTTACTAAAGCTGGTAGGTACAAAATCAGGCTCACTTCTGAATAGAAATCCAGGAGCTTCTAACCCCAGCTTGTTCAATTAATCTTTGGTAATAAAACCTGGAAGCACTTTCCAGCTTTAGTAAATAAACCCCATTGTGTACTTAAAAGTGGGATATGCCTGTACGTAAAGGAAAATCCTACGATCTTGAAATGCAAAATAGGGATATATGCAAAACCTTTTAAAATACAATTGGGCATGCCTTAGCAAAGTAACTCCCTAGCATTGCAATCTGCTTGCTTCATCATGTCAAGCACATCGTCATTTCTCACGCACTGAAGATGTTTACTAGAGATTTACAATCAGCCCTGGGATCTGGTGTTACTAAACTGCATATGGCTTCCCAGACAGTAAACAGGAAGTTGCCTAAACTGAATTCCACTGAGGGCAGGTCTTGGAGAGGCTCGTATTGGCTGCTGCAGCTGCTACTTATGCTGTTGCTGGGGGAATGTAGATGGAAATGTTAGAGGTGATCTAGGTCTATTCATTCCCAGACTTGTTTACTCCAACTGACATTAAACCAAATGCACAAGTTATTGTGCAATTCCTAGTCTCTGTTTACACACTGGATGATATATTGTGCAAAGCAAATATCACTTTCAGCTGCAGCTATGTGTGCCAAAGTTGTTTTATTTTTTGTTTCTATTTTAATACTGTTTTGTCTTTTCATGAAGGTCTCGTTTTTGAAGCAAGCAAACACCTGATAAAGAAAATTAAAGTTTTGCTTTTGCCACATAAAAGAAAGGGTTTCCCCTTTCATCAAAAATGTACACACTATTAGATTTTATGCAGATTTATGTCTTCAGATTTATCAAAACCATGTAGTGAATCGTAGACGCTTGAATCTAGCGTTTCCATTACTTTCAATGGGAAATACAAACGCTCAAGCACGCCCAAACCGCCCAATTTGCGCGACAAAAAAAGGGTCCGGAACTTGTTTGAGCTTCAGGCGTTCGGCGTCACGCATTTTGTAGTGGAGATGTGAACCATCTCCATAGAGAATAATGTATTTTTTCCCCTCTAGCGCATTATAGCTTCGCGCTTCAAGCAAAAAAACGCTCAGGTGTGAATGGAGCATTAAGCCGAGTCGATGGACTGTTTTAAATTGGACAAACCGATCGTGTGTGGGCCCCATCAGTGTTTTTTCCATCGGTATTAAAAAATAGAACATGTTTTAAATTTTTCCTATGGATAAAAAAAACGATAGAAAAATCCGATCGTCTGTGTGGAACTCCATCGGAGACAAATCCATGCATGCCCAGAATCAAGTCGACGCATGCTCGGAAGCATTGAACTTCATTTTTTTCAGCTCGTTATAGTGTTTTACGTCACTGCGTTTTGGCACGGTCGGAATTTAGTCTGATAGAGTGTATGTAAGACTGATGAAAGTCAGCTTCATCGGACATCTGACAAAAAAATCCATCGGATTAGATTCCATCAGATATCCGATCGTGTGTACACGGCTTTAAAGTTTGGCCTTATATGATATGGTTTTGGTAAATCTGAAGCCAAAAATCTGCAGAAAATCCAATAGTGTGGATGGGATCTTAACAGTGACATGGCTTTGGAACCTATTAGAGCAATGAGTTTTTATATCCGAAGCAGCACTGCGCTAAAAATGGGCAATCACATCTGGGCATTATAGCTTTCTATAAGAGTAAGAGCTGCTGATTGGCTCTGGCTCTGACTCTGATGCCCCGTACACACGACCGGTTTTCCCGTCTGAAAAAGTCAGATGAGAGCTTTTGACCAGTATTCCCGAGCATGTTTATGCTCCATTGTACTTTTTCCAACAGGAAAACAGGCGGGAAAAAACTGAGTGGGATCTCTTTTTTCCCCGTCAGGAAAACCGTTCATCTGTATGCAATTTCAACACAAAAAAAAACGTGCATGCTCAGAATCAAGTCTAAGCATGCTCAGAAGCATTGAACTTCATTTTCTTGGCTCGTCAATGCGTCATAGTCTTTTACATCACCGCGTTCTTGGCAGAAAAACTTTTGTGTGACCGTGTGTATGCAATGCAAGGCAGGCTTGAGAGGAATTCCATCGGGAAAACCATTGTTTTTTTTCTGACGGGAAAACCACTTGTGTGTACGGGGCATGAGAATAGACAAACCTACCAGTTATATCATAAAAAAACAGCGCAGCGCTCACCTCTCATGTGTAAAGAAAAAGTATATATATAAGAAAAAATATGATATGCATATCTATATATACATGATATGTATAACTATATGTACTATGTCACCGTAGAGAACCTTTTGGAGGCATCATCCCTGGTATGATATACTGTATATACAAATCATAGGCGTGCGCAAGGGGTGTGCCAGGTGTGCCTCGGCACACCCTTATTCTGGGGTGGGCAACCTGGCAATTGTGAGCTACCTGACGATCGAGGGCAGGTGATAGGAAAACCACTATCATTCCTTCGCAACCCCCATAGCCTGGACAGGAGATGTGGCGAGGTGGAATTTAGTGGAACATATCTGCATTTTCTTCCTGCAGCAGCTGAAAGTAGGCTTCTTCTCCTCTCCATCTCGGTGACATTCAGCTGCAAGAGGAAGAAAATATATGCCACCCCACCACCCCTCCTGTCCCTCTTTCTGCTGCCTGGGTCCCCCATTGCTTTAAGATGGAGAGCGGGGAAGAGGAAATAAATATGACACACACCCATATGTGTTGGAGCTTTGAGGTGCACACCCTAATGCAATAAGCGGCGCACACCTATGATACAAATGCTATTATGGAAATGGGACTTGAAGTACAGACAGAAAATATGATCATATATAAAAAAAAATATTTTTATTTTATTAAACATATCACAAGTATTTGAAATAAAAAAGGGTGGATATCTGCACTATTAAATAGTGCTAATTCTAGCATGAGCAGTCAGCACAATTTGATGATAAGCAAACAAAATATAAATAAAAGCCACATGTGGGGCTAATCAAGTCAACAGTTGTTTCAGGAAGGGAAAAATGAATAGCCCTTCACCAGCATCAGTGTGTATAGAAAGGCACACCACACCCATTGTATATCCAATCTGCTTACCAGAAGCTTTTCATTTTTCCCTTCTTGAAATTTGTTTGTATATATGGCCTTGAGATTCGTCTGGTAGGTTGACGCGTTTTGCAGGAAACCCTGCTTTATCAGGACCTCAGATATTAATACTGAGATACTGTATCAATATAGATAAATACATAATCATTAAACAGTTCAAGGATTATGTGTTTATGTATATTGTTACAGTATCGTAGTATTAAGATCTGAGGTCCTGATGAAATGCGCCAACTTACTAGACGGATCTAATGGCCATATGAAAAATAACTCCAGATGGCTAACTTGTGTATATGATTTTAACAAAAAATGATTTTAATACTTGTGATATGTTTAATAAATACCAAAATTTTATATATGACCATGTTGTCTGTCTGTACTTCACCAAAGGAGGTATATACAAAGTCCTATTTCCATAACAGTATTTGTATAAGTCACCATAGTGACATAGAACTACTCTTGTGACAGAATGTAAATAAAAACAAATTGGCGTGGCTGTGCTCATGTACAATGGTTGTCTGTTGTGTTTTCACTGTATGTCAGTGCCATCAGCCATTGTCTCTGATTACCACAACAGCAATGCAATGTCACCAGACCAGTACAGCCAGTCACAATGTCCCCAATCATCACAGCACCAGTCACAATGTCCCTAACCACTACACCAGTCAATTGTCACAATATGGCCTCATTCACATGGGTGGTGCTCTCTGAAGAGCAATCGTTTGCAGAGAGAAAGCATCCCCATTCACTTAAATGGGTTGCGATTGGCAGTAGGCATGTGCATTTAGTTTCGTTCCCAATCGAAATTTGGACACATTTTCCATTATTCGGACATTCGGATGCATACGAATTCCCGAATTGCAATATTAGCGAATTTACCGAATCAGAACGTTTTCGATTCCGAAACGAAAACCCGCTGACTAAATTCGATCGGAATTCGAAAAAAAAAATTCTATATTCAAAAAGAGACTATTTGTTTTCTAATCTGGTTGAAATATTTTCGATTTCGACCGGATTTTTTCGAAATTCGGTCTAAAACGAACGAATTCCGAAAATGAATTCAACACATGTAACGAACCTAACTTAACAAAATTTATTAAATGACGAATTGAAACGAAACAAAACTAATTTTTCACTTTTGCACATGCCTAATTGGCAGGCATACAGGAGCAATAATTCCTGTCATGGTACATCATCCCCAACCACCTCCCCAGGTACTGTCTCTGCTGCTAAAGAGGCTAGCAGTTTGGAGGTGGCTCAAACTCAAGGTTTTATGGCCCCCAAAACCTTATGTGTGAGTGAGCCCTAATAGGGCGGCCAGTCACAGTGTCTTTGATCACCACACAAGTCACAGTGTTGCCAGGCCAGTGTAGCTAGAAACAGTTTTCCTGATCACTGCCATACCAACCTCAGTGTCACCAGACCACTGAATGCCTGCAACAGTGTTCCTCAGCACTGCAACACTAGTGGAAGTATCACCAGACCAGTGTAAGCCAGCAAAAGTGTTCCTGATCACTGCCAAACCAGTCCTAGTGTCACCAGACCAATTTATGCCAGCAACAGTGTTCCTGATCATTGCCACACTAATCCCTGTGCCACCAGACCAGTGTAAGCCAGCAACAGTGTTCCTGATCACTCCCGCACCAATCCTAGTGTCACCGGTTCAATGTAAGCCAGAAACAGTGTTCCCGATTGATGCCACTCTAGTCCCCAGTGTCACCAGACCAGTGTAAGCCAGCAACAATGTTTTTGATCACCGCCACGTAAATCCCAGCAGTCACCAGACCAGTATAAGCCGGAAAAAGTGTTCCTGATTGCTGCAATAAGAACTTTTTTGTTGTCTTCAGCCTCCTGTACTTCTTTACCAGTGGAATGGCATTTCTGGGGGTAGCCATTAGGAAAGAGCCAAACACCCACCAGTTCGGTTCGCACCAGAACATGCGAACAGGCAAAAAAATTGTTCAAACACCGTTAAAGTCTATGGGACACGAACATGACAAATCAAAAGTGCTAATTTTATAGGTTAATATGCAAGTTATTGTCATAAAAAAGTGTTTGGGGACCTGAGTCCTGCGACAGGGGACATGTATCAATATTAAAAAAAGTGATTTTAATAATGCTGAATCAATAAAAGTGAAATATTCCTTTAAATTTCATACTTGGGGGGTGTCTAAAGTATGCATGTAAAATAGTGCATGTTTACCATGCTTAGAATTGTCCCTGCACAAAATGACATTTCTGAAGGAAAAAAAAAATGTAAAACTACTAGCGGCTATTCATGGATTGTCGGTCCCGGCAATACAGGGAAAAGTAATTGAAAAAATGACAGGGGTCCCCCCCCAGTCATTTTTTTCAATGACTTATCTGTATTGCCGGGACCCGACAATTCATTAATAGCGCGAGTAGTTTAAAGCGGAGCTCCACCCAGGAAAACAACATTTTCCCATGTTGTTTAAAAAAAAAAAACGTAAAAAAAAAAAAAAAAATACTCACCCGAAATACCTGTTGCTATGCGGAAGTCCGTAATCTGCCTCTTCCACTCCGCGGTGCCTTTTCTTCTTGTCCTTCTGCTTGTGAATGGGGCGCGCTGCTTTCTGGGAACTGTGTGTGTTCTCAGAGAGCAGCGCGCCCATTCACAAGCCAGCGTTAGACTCACGCAGGCGCAGTAGGAAATGGGCAGTGAAGCCGTACGGCTTCACTGCCTGTTTCCCATAGTGTGAATGGCGGCACGGGACCCGGAGCGATCGTGGGACCGGCATTGGGGGGCCCATCAGCGCGGGCAAGTAGGACAAGGTAAGTGTCCTTATTTAAAGTCAGCAGCTACACTGTTAGTAGCTGCTGACTTTAAAAAAAAAAAAATCGCGGCTGGAGCTCCGCTTTAAATTACTTTTTTTCCTTCAAAAATTACATTTTGTGCAGGGGCCTCATCCCCACAACCACAGGGTCTGCGGGCAGGGGGCTTATCAGAATCAATAAGCCCCCTTTAACAAAGGGGATCCCCAGATCCCGCCCCCCTATGTGAATTGATAAGGGATACATTGTACCCCTATCATTTCACAAACAAAGTGTGAAATTGTTAAAAACCACACAGACACAGCTTTTTACGGCCTTTATTAAAAATAAAAAAATTTTAAAGAAAAAAAGATTCCAGCAATGTCTTGATCTCCACTCCAGCGATGAAAACCATTCTTGGTATCCAGCAATGGGTGATCTCCACACTCCAGAGATGATATCCAGCGAGGAACATGCACATGATCCTTACTCCACCGGAGACACCCCGGGAACGACCGCAGCCAGCCTGACAGCTCTTATGTAGCTGAGGGCAGGGCCACCCACCACGTGACCCCGCTCCCTGTGATGCAAGGTGATTCCGATAAGCCCCCTGCCCGCAGACCCCCACAACCACTGGGCATGGGTTGTGGGATGAGGCCCTTGTCACAGACCCCCAAAGCATCCTCCTCATGTTGAGGGCATGTGGCCTGGTACGGTTCAGGAGGGGGGGCGTTCTCTCGTCCCCCCTTTTTTCCTGTGGCCTGCCAGGTTGCATGCTCGGATAAACGGTCTGGTATGGAATTTTGGGGGGACCCCATGGCTTTTTTTTGGCACATAGTTCCCCTTAAACTCTGGTCTGGTATGAATTTTTTGGGGGAACCCCACATCATTTTTTTTTTATATCCATGCCAGACCTGAAGGGCCTGATATGGAATTTTGGGGGACCCCCACACATTTCTTTTTAACTTCCCCTTTATATCCATGCCAGACCTGAAGGGCCTGATATGGAATTTGGGGGGACCCCCACACATTTTTTTTTTTTAATTTTGGTTCCCTGTACAAAATGTCATTTTTGAAGGGAAAAAAAGTCATTTAAAATCCCCTGGGGCAGGACCCAGGCCCCCAAACACTTTTTAGGACAATAACTTGAAAATTAACCTTTAAAATTAGCACTTTAGAATTCTCCCATAGACTTTTACAGGGTGTTCAGCGGCTTTTCGAATTTGCCTCGAACACTCCAAATTGTTCGCTGTTCGCCGAACTGGCGAACAGCCAACTCATGTTCGACCCAAACTCAAAGCTCATCCCTAGTAGCCATGTGCCAGTAGGCTAATCTTGCTTAGCTTTTGGGAACATGGACTGCTACTTGTGATATAGCACTAAGCTATATTCCCTGATCACACGTACAGAGGCAACCATTACAGTACACTGTTTTTGCTACAATTGTTTAATTTGTGTGTGATACACAAAATGCAACATCCGGTACATAATCAGTCCAAACATTGAAAATATCTCTCACATGAGGTATCGCTATACTCGGGAGGATTAGCAAAATGTGTTTTGGGATGTAATTCCAAGTATGCCAAGGATGTGTGTTATAAATCTCTCCTTAGCGGAGCTCCAGCCGCGATTTTTTTTTTTATTTTAAAGTCAGCAGCTACTAACAGTGTAGCTGCTGACTTTAAATAAGGACACTTACCTTGTCCTACTTGCCCGCGCTGATGGGTCCCCCGATGCCGGTCCCACGATCGCTCCGGGTCCCGCGCCGCCATTCACACTATGGGAAACAGGCAGTGAAGCCGTACGGCTTCACTGCCCATTTCCTACTGCGCCTGCGTGAGTCTCACGCTGGCTTGTGAATGGGCGCGCTGCTCTCTGAGAACACACACAGTTCCCAGAAAGCAGCGCGCCCCATTCACAAGGAGAAGGACAAGAAGAAAAGGCACCGCGGAGTGGAAGAGGCAGATTACGGACTTCCGCATAGCAACAGGTATTTCGGGTGAGTATTTTTTTTTTTTTCAGGTTTTTTTTATTGAATTTTTTAAACAACATGGGAAAATGTTGTTTTCCTGGATG
Organism: Rana kukunoris; assembly: GCA_029574335.1. Classification (NCBI taxonomy): domain Eukaryota; kingdom Metazoa; phylum Chordata; class Amphibia; order Anura; family Ranidae; genus Rana; species Rana kukunoris. The sequence continues at coordinate 124,027,461 of CM056049.1, read as the reverse complement.
GAGCTCCGCTTTAATTGACTACTTAATAAAAAATAAAAAATGTAATTCTGCATTTTCCAAAAACTTGTGGCAAAAAAACAAAAAAAAACAAGCCTTTATAAGACTCACCATGCCTCTGATGTTGGGGCGTTTACTTTCCAAAATTACATTATTTTGTCAGTGTTTCGACTGTCCTGTTCTGCATTAGCAACACATTTTAATGCTCTGCTATTTATGTACAAAATGTTAATCTCATAATTGCCTTTTTGTGTTTTTACAGTAAGCTGTTAAAGTGTACCTCAAATGTGGTAGAGGGTACTCCAGGGCCTCCAAAAATATGATAGCTAGCCAGGAAATTAGATGTGTAATTTTATGCCCCTCGAATGCCTGAAGTGTGAAAGGTAATCAGGAAATTAGATGTGTAATTCCTGCCCCTAGAAAGTGCCTAAAGGCGCTACTTGAGTTTTGGGCCCCTCTATGTGGTTAGGCTGTGAAAAAATCTATGGTGATACCACAAATGTGTTTTTGGGTGTATGTCTCAGTATGCCAATACTGTGTGTCGGAAAATTGTTATTAATTGACAAGTTTGTGTAAAAAAAATTATTTTTATTTCCTGTCCTGCATTTTCAAAAAATTCACTATTCAGAAATACCATGGGGTGTTTGCTTTTAAAAATGTGGTCATTTTGTGGGTGTTTTTCCTGTTTTGGCACTTCAGGGACTCAAGAAATATGGTAGGTAGTCAGGAAATCAAACTCATAATTTATAATCCTTGAAGACCCAAAAGGTGCTCTCTGTTTTTTGGGCCTCTCTAGGCTGTGTAAAATTCTGAAACATGTGGTATCCCTATACTCGGGAGGAGTAGCACAATGTGTTTTGGGGTGTAAATGTAAATATGCTTAGGCTACACTGTATGTGTGAGAAATAACTTGTTAAAAAAATATTTAATACTTTTTTTCCACTGAAAAAAATACAAATAATAAGTACCCTTAACTGTCTACATTCCAAAAAGGGGTAACTTGGGGGGTATTTGTACTGTCCTGACATTTTCTTGAGTAGTGTGTCTGAACAGATAGCATAACCAGAGATTTTCATGTCCATAATATTACGCACTGACGTTGTTACAAACATTATGTAACCAATGGTATAGTTCTTTTTTGCCAAAGTGAGTTATTTCTTGATAAATACTTCTCTTTATCTTCGAGATATTTGTTTCCTTCCTGCTCACACAAATGACTCAGCTAAGAGTATTCCTATTTTATTTGGACTTGCTTAACTGGTCTTCCCAGATTTTCAGATGGACATTCTTAGTCACAAAGGTCTTTGCTTTGGCTGCTGCTATAATTTGTTTTTCCATGTCTGTGCTGTTGTACTAACTAAACCCTCTTTGTCCAATTTCTGCATTAGCAACATATTTTAATGCTCTGCTATTTACGCAGCAATTTTTTATCTCATAATTGCGTTTTTGTTTTTTTACAGTAAGCCGTTAAAGTGTACCTTAACCTCCCTGGCGGTATGATTCTTTCAGATTTTAGGTGCTGAAAGCGGTACCATTATTTGCTAGGAAATTTGGCGTTTTATACTGTAGGCTTGTAATTCTTAGGAATAACTCACTTAAATCTGACCAAACAAGAGTCCAATAGGCATCCCGGGTATGATATTTTTTTTTAAATTAAAAATGATAATATAATAAATAATTATAAATAATTATAACAAATAATAATATAATTATAGTAAAAATTATTCAATAATGTAATCAAATCAAAATCACTGAAATTTGCTCAGTTGCAGAATTTTCGCTGTCATTTTTTTTTTTATGACCAAATTCCCCACAAATCACTATCGCTAAATTCTGCAAGTGATTCTGATTTATTATCGCTGTTTTTTAGCTGCTCTAAAACAATTTTTGACATAAAGGGACACTTTTGGTTGCTATGGGCAATCTACAGTTTGCAGGAAGAAAGAACCGTTTTTATTATATAAAAGTACATGTAGGGCACAGGGCAGACCACTAGGGACAAAGGGGGGTGTGTATTTTTTACATACAGTACTGTAATCTATAAGATTACAATATACTGTATGTAATGTGTTTGTTTACATTTTTTAATATGGCGCCGTTTCTCCGCCCCCGTGCGTCGTAACGTCACAGGGAACGGAGATCGGCGGCACACGGGGACACTGTGTGAATCGCAGCGTGGATGCATCGCTGGATCCAGGAAAAAGGTAAGTAAACCAAGCCTGTGGATTCAGCGAGGCGAGCCCGAGTCGGACTCGGGGGTTACCGATCGCAGCATGAAAATTTAACCCCGAGTCAGACTCGGGAATACCGCCAGGGGGGTTAAATGACTTAAGGCAAACCTGTGTTAATGACAAAAGTAGTGCTAAAGTTTTATAGCAATCTAAGGGGTCTGCATCTACTGTAACTACTCTCCCTCAACAAAGCTTTAAAGTCCAAAGCTCCAGAGCTTTTTTTCTCAGAAAATAGGTGCAGGAACTCAACCACGACCCCGTTCAGATTTCACAAACAGTAGAAGTGTCTTAAAGGGGCATTAAATACCAAGATTGCATTACATACAGAGTGCAGAGTTTAGGAGGTTACACACAGAGTACAGAGCTGTCACTTGTAAACACAGACTTCTGTGTTTACAAGTGATTGTGGTGAGCAGGCACCAAAGGGTCTGAGCCAGAGGTGGTGGAACTGAGTTCCCCCAAGTTCCCCCTGAAAAAAAGCCCTGAACAAATCACATTTATTTTGCTAAAGCATCGTGTAGCATAAACATATGCCATTTTTAGAAATACATTTTTATTTATTTTTTGTCCTTTGTTGCATCTCACTGCTGCTGATCTATGGCCTCTTTGCAGCCATGTCCTGTCTACATGCATTCACAACCATGGTTTCATGGTGTGTTGTGACTCTATAACAGGAATTTTCAGAAAATAATACTTTAATGTTAGAATCACCAGGTATTATTTCAATGAAAGTTGCAAATTATTTACTGTAAATTACCTAAATGGCATTACCATGGTAAACTTGATATGATATTTAAGTAATTGGTTTGATGGATAATATGTTATTATTTGAAAACAGATCCCCTTTAGTACCAATGTTGAACAATTCACGCTTTAATTGTAAGAGATTAGCCAAATAAAATCAGTTTGTGGCTTTACATTAAAGTTTTGTTTGTATAATATAAGCCAACTTGTATTTTCAGTTTACTGGAAGCATACTGTATATAATTCCCATGTCTTACTTATATACAGTATTATGCAAAAGCTTTAAGCAATTGTGAAAAAAATGCCTTAAATTAGGAATGCTTTCAGAAGTGTTAATAGTTATCAGTTAACAAAATGGAAAATAAATGAACAAAAGAGAAATCCAAATCAAATCAATATTCGGTGTCACCACCCTTTGTCTTCAAAATAGCATCAATCATTCTAGACACACTTGCACACTTTTTGAAGGAACTCGGCAGGTGGGTTCTTCCAAACAACGTAAAGAACAAACAACAGATCTTCTGTGGATGTAGGCTGCCTCAAACCCTTCTGTCTCTTCATTTAATCCCAGACAGAATTTATGAGGACACCATTGATCCTGACAAACAAAATCTTGAGTGTCTGAAGGCAACAGTGAAGCATGGTGGCGGTTCCTTGCAAATTTGGGGCTGCAAACAGAGTTGGAGATTTGATCAGGATCAATGGTGTCCTCATCAAGTCTGTGGCCTTGTACACACGACCGAGAATCTCGTCGTAAATGAAACCTTGTTTTCCTTGACAAGGTTCTTGTCAGGCTTGTCGAGAATCTTGTCATGCGTTCTTTGCATACACACTGTAAAGACAAAATCTCGTCATTCTCAAACGCGGTGGCGTACAACACGTACAACTGCACTATAAAGGGGAAGTTTGATTCCACTCGCACAACCCTTGGGGCTGCTTTTGCTAATCTCATGTTACTGCGTGTTAAGTAAAGCTTTGGTAAGAGGCGCTTTTCAGTCTGTTACATTGTGACGAATGTGCTATCTCCATTACGAACACTACTTTTACCGAAGGTGCGCTTCTTATGTCTCATACTTTATTCTGAGCATGCGTGGGTTTCTTAGCATACACACGAACGTGTTTCTCGTCATAAACCAGCCTGAAGAGATACACGGCAAGGAAATTGAGACTCCCGACGAGAAAAAAGAGAACATGCTCTCTTTTTTTCTCGTGGAGATCCACAAGTTTTCTTGACAAAAAACATACACTCTGCCAGCATTTTTCTTGATAGATTTTGTCAAGGAAAACGGTCGTGTGTATGAGGCCTATCTGGGATTACATGAAGAGGGATTACATAAAGGAATTTAAGGCAGCCTACATCCACAGAAGATCTGTGGTAGTTCTCCAAGATGTTTGGAACAACCTACCTGCCAAGTTCCTTTGAAAACTGTGTGAGTGCAAGTGTACCTAGAATAATTGATGATGGTTTGAAGCCAATGGGTAGTCAATCAAATATTGATTTGATTTAGCTTTTTCTTTTGTAAGTTCACTTTGCATTTTGTAAATTGATAACAAAAATAAACAATTAGAATATATATATTTTGAAAGAATTCTTACTCTATAGCATTTCCTTACACCCACCTAAACTAAATTAAACTATAAATGGAACAGGTTGATAGATCAGTGGAATTTGATGCATCATTTTGAGAAAAATATGCTAAATTCACCCAGATTTTAGTCCCTGCTACAAATACCCGCAATATGACTCTAGTATGCACATTTATAATAAGCGTTTTATTTGCTTTGTTTTATTTTAACTGAAAAAGCTATTTTTTAATGATAAATCTATAAATTTCTATAATGAAACTACATTGCTTAGTCAGTCTACTATTAATACTACGCAGTAGTTATAATTAGTAGAACTATTCTGTGCCCCGCTCCATGCAGACTATTTCATTGTCTCACATGTGCATACTCTTGCACCAGGGCTTTCCCTAGTCCGTGACCTGACATAACCCTATCATATTAAACAGGGATCTTCAGCTCTGTCTACATTATTACACGGGTAATCTCTGGGATCCCTCTAAGCTTCTATGATTTGTATATAAACCTTTTGACCAAGATACATTTAAACACTTACTAAAGAAAGGAAAGGGGATTTGCAGAAACTCCTTAAAATTCAGAACAAAAAGCTAATAGTCCAAGCCCAGCACGCTAGGTGATATTTTTCCACTAAACTGGCGTGGTCTAGTTTCTGCAACTCATACTGTGCTATTTATGTTGCTTTTCAAAATGAAGGCAAACAGAACTTTTCTTATGTCAGACAGACTTCACAGCAACCGTGACAGTTTGTGGTTAGAACGGTACCTGCCATTGCTTTCAGCGGTGTTGACAGATTGCAATGATGTCATTCCCTTAAAATAGCTGTGGTTAGTAGGAGCTTCTGCTGATGAAAAATCCAGACTATTTTTAGACCACTATAGAACTATGATATTTATGAAATGAGAGCGTTGGACAGAATTGATTTCACACTTCTAGATAAAGTAAGCCCTTTGAGGGATTTTATTTAGCATTGAAAAGGAACTGGTCATAAAAAAAAGGCCAATTGGATACACAGTAGTGCACAAACTGTTCACCATTTCTGGTACACTGTCTACAGTAAAAAAAAATATTTTGCTTTTAGATGAAGGCAGAATTTTTAGCTCTTGATACCGTAGGAAAGTCACATATTACATTATGTGCTATTTTAATTAAAAATCACCTTACTGTTACCAGAGACAGGCATGTAGGCAGGAGCAGTTTGCCTTTCTCTCTGTAGGTGGTGTTGTGTTTCTGGCCACTGTACAGAGGTGCCACCAAGAAAGCAGCAGTCTGACTGGACGCTGCAACACTGGATGGCCTCAGCAGCCATCTTAAGTGAGGAAAATGGTAATAAATAGCACTTCCCTACTGCATTTAAGAAATAGAAGTGTAGGGACAGGATCTACACTGGATAGGGACAATGAAGGTAGCCTTAAGGAAAGGTCTTCGGTGCTGCATCGGTGCTGCATAAAGATGCTCTCAGATGCTGCTTTGATAAGGTAAGCTTTGTTTAGTGACAACTTGAGTGCTGGAACTACTCCAATATGCTTCTAACATTGCTGAGAGGTTTTGCACATGTGTTACCTCTAATATAGTAACTCTGATCTTTGGTGGTCTCTGTGTGCCTTTCCTTCATCTTGGGTAACAAATAACTTCCCCCCCCCTACAGGCAGATGTATATATACACACCATTAATACATATACCAGAGCACCACTGTTGGTTGCCAATAAATCATCAGTGCTCTATGATATTCCAATTACATTTCACTGAACACATCAATCAAACTAGGTCTAATTCATCAAAGCAAAGTTATTACTCATAAAGTACACTAAATATTGGTACAAGGGATCTGACAGGTGGCACAATTCTCAAACATTAACAATTATAAATGTTAACCCCAAATAAGATATTTTTTCCCATCTTATTGTCTTTGTTCATCTTTGTCTTTATATAAACTAGTTCCCTCACTTCCACTTCCTTTTAACTGCATTGTCCATAGGCCCCCCCATCCACACTTGAGCATGAGCATAACCAAGCAATTTAGAGGCTTTTTTATGTATTTGCACATGCAACTTAACCTCCCTAGTGGTATGATTATGTCAGATTTTTGCATCTTAAAGTGGTACATTGTTTTGCATAAAAATTTGGCGTTTTTTATTGAAGGCCTGTAATTCTCAGTAATAACACACTTAAATCTGTCCAAACGAGTCTAGTAGACCTCCCAGTATGATAAAGTTTGAAACACAAAATCATAAATTATAATATAATATAATAAATAATTATCAAAAATAATATAATAATAATAATAATAAAATGTATTCAATAATGTAATAAAATCAAAAACACTGAAATTTGCTTAGTCACAGAATTGTCGCTGTTGTTACTTTCAGTGTCTGATAAAATTGTAATCTTTCAGATGTATGTATGTGTTATGTGTTTTTCACTTTTTGAATTTGCCTCCGTGCTCCGCCCCCGAGTGATGAGATGCTTGCAGGCAATGGAGCCCAGCATACAGTACATCGGGTGGAGGACCCAGCCCGCAGACACAGTGGAAGGACATCGCAGGATCCTGGGGACAAGGTCAGTAACTTTGCTTGGATCCTGTGATGCAATCCCAAGTGTTGCTCGGGGGTTACCACTTTTGGTAGTGAAAATTCACCCCGAGCCACACTCCGCCAGGGAGCTTAAAGTACAAAAGCAGAATCATGCATTTTGTGGCCCCACAGACTTTAATAAGCGTGCATGAACATGCATTTTTTATCATTTTTTAGGTGCTGCTATTAACCACTTCAGCCCTGGAAGAATTTAGCCGCTTCCTGACCAGAGCACTTTTTACGATTCAGCACTGCATTAATTAAACTGACTATTGCACGGTCGTTCGACATTCCACCCAAACAAAATTGTCCTCTTTTTCCCCACAAATGAAGCTTTCTTTTGGTTGCGTTTGATCACCTCTGTGGTTCTAATTTTTTGTGCTATAAACAATTTTGAAAAAAAAACAATATGTTTTACTTTTTGCTATAATAAATATCCCCAAAAATATATAAAGTGCTATAAAAATGCACTGATTACTGTGTAAATGACACTGGCAGGGAAGGGGTTAAACACTAGGGAGCAATGAAGGGGTTAAGTGTGTCCTAGGGAGGGTGATTCTTTTTTTTTTTATTCTTTATTTAAAGATGTGTCACAGATACAATAAAGCGGTAACTTCACAGAACTATCAATGTCAAAATTGTGAGGTATTATCCATACTCTGTGCTGAATCACAAAATGGGCAAAAAAATATTGAAGGCAACATACGAAAGAGAGGAAAAAAAAGTAGATAAATACAAGACATTCCTATCTCCCCGGGGAAAAAACCCTCAGGCAGGTCCCACCCAGAGCAAGCCCGCCCCGGGGGGGACACCCCTTAACTGTCAGGGAGATCTAACACATCATAAAGGGAAGTCTAAAATTGGGTAAAAAGTGCTATCCTGAACACATATTTTTAATTATTTATAAGAGAAAAATTTAAAGGGAACCAGAAGAAAAGAAAAATAATAATAATAAGAGCGAGGTAGGAAAAGGAAGGAAAGGGGGAACGAGCAAAAAAAAAGGGGGGGGGAATGGATGGGTCACCAACCAGAGGAAGGCACCCACAGCATCAGTCAGGCAGCAGAAGCTACCAAAAATAAATAAAAAATAATCTCAACTAAGTATATTGGAAGAATTCATCCGAGATGTGGAAGAGGTCCCAGTGTATCCATCTAGACTTGTGTTCCTCAGACTTATCCTGCAATTCCGCTGTCAACTCCTCCATCTGTCCTATGTCCTTCACTCTCGCGAACCACTGGGCCACCGTTGGGGCAGACTGCTGTTTCCACAAAGGCGGAATGCAAGCCTGTGGAGCATTAACTGGTTAAGGACTGCCGCATGTACATTTACGTCGGCAGAATGGCACCGACAGGCACATCAACGTATATATACGTTGGTGCCTTGAGGGGGTTCGGGGGTCCGATCGGACCCCCCCCCCCCCGTACATACGGCGGTCCCTGTAGCTGGCCGAGCGATCCGGGATGAGGGGGCGGCTATTCGTTTTTGTCCGCCCCCTCCCGATCGCTCTCAGCCAATCCGCGCGCCCCTCCCGCCCTGTCACTTCCTCCTCCTGTGTAAACACAGGAAGGAGGAAGCGATGTGATCTCTCCTTCAGCGTTTTTTTCAACCACCGCTGAGGAGAGATCACATCGCACAGTAAGTCTGCACTAACACTACACTGACACACACTACACATAGTCACATTAACCCCGTGCGATCGCCCCCCCCCTCCTCCCTGTCACAGTGAATATGAACATGTATGATTACTGTATTTAGTGTCAGTGTGACAGGCAGTGTGACAGTCAGTTAGTGTTAGGTTCAGGGTAGCCCCCGTACCCCCCCTAATAAAGTTTTAACCCCTTGATCACCACCCTAGTTAACTCTTTCACTCCCTATTGCCAGCGTCACTAAGCGATCATTTTTCTGATCGCTGTATTAGTGTCGCTGTTCCCGCTAGGTAGCTAATTTTTTTTTTATTGCGTTTTTTTTTTTACTAAAGACATATGGCTAAATAAATGTTGGCCTAAATGATTGACTAAAATTTAGTTTATTTGATTTTTCTTATAACAAAAAGTAAAAAATATTGTTTTTTTTTCAAAAATGTCACTCTATTTTTGTATATAGCGCAAAAAATAAAAATCGCAGAGGCGATCAAATACCACCAAAAGAAAGCTCTATTTGTGGGAAGAAAAGGACGCAAATTTTGTTTGGGAGCCATGTCGCACGACCGCGCAATTGTCAGTTAAAGCGACGCAGTGCCGAATCGCAAAAAGGGGCAAGGACATTTACCTGCATTTTGGTCCGGGTCTTAAGTGGTTAAGGAGGTGCTTGAGAAGGGATTTATGGTATGGTTTCCTTGACAATGGGGTGAGGTTAAGCAGGACTGCTGCTGGGTCATCCTGCAGAGAAATGTCAGTGAGCTTATGTATGAGTTTAAGCCATGGTTGCCAGAAAGTGGCAAGTGTAGGACACTCCCAGAAAATATGGAGGATTGTACCTGAGTGGAGGCCACAACGCCAGCAACGATCCATCTGAGGGGGAAATATTTTCACCAAAACTGACGGGGTTCTATACCAACGCGTCAAAATTTTGTACGTGGTTTTCTTGTACCTACTGCATAAGGAGGATTTCTGCACAAAGAAAAGTATTCTCTCCTTTTGAGGTTCGGTAAAGGTGACCTGTAGGTCTCTCTCCCATTTTGCTATGAACAGAGGGTCTGCTATAGCATGGAGATCCAACAAGCATTTGTATGAGGTTGATAAGGATCTCCGAAATGGGCCCTCTCCCAGACAGAGCTCCTCAAAAGAGTGGAGCCTTCGAGTGAAGAGAGCCGGGCCAGGCAATGATCTAAGTAAGTGCGATAACTCCAATATCCTCCAGTGATTCAGTTTAAGAGGGGCCCCTCCAGAGAGCAACGCCTCCAGAGATACCCAACCGGACGATCGCAAAAGCCGCAAGGCCCCTTAAAAGTCCCTGCGGGCAAAACCCAGGGTGCCCTACGATCAGCGTCAATGGAGAGGGGAAACTGCTCAACATAGAAAGTCGGAAAAATCTGTCCAACTCCATCAAAGTGGGGCCAATCAACGGATGGGCAGTTAAATGTGTAATATGAGTTTTCCCTGCCCAGGGCAAGCCCTGGAGTGGAGCCTGTGCTGCCTCCTGTTCCAGCAACACCCAAAGTTTCAGGGTGCTGTGTTGGCTCCAATCTATGACCCTTGTCATGTGCACCGCAGTATAGTATAGGGCCGGGTCCGGTAAGCCCACTCCGCCCTTCAACTTAGGTCGTAGCAGTAGCGTTCTACCAAGGCGTGGATGCTTACCTCTCCAGATGAATTTTATAAATGTCGATCGAACCGCATTTAAAAAAGGTCTGAGGTATTTTTATCGGCAAAGCCTGCAATAAGTACAGGAGCCTGGGCGGGAGGGTGATTCTAACTGTGAGGGGCTGGGCTACAAGTAACATGACAGTGATCATTGCTCACGATGACAGGGAGGAGTAGATCACTGTCCTGTTACTAGGCATAACAGGGAAATGCCTTGTTTACATAGGCATGTCCCATTCTGCAACTCCATGACACAATGGCAGGCACCTGGCAGACATTAAGTCCATGGGTCCCACGGGTGCCCGTATGGTGGCAAACTCAAAGCAATGTATAGGTACGTTGCTTTGCGCAGCTGTGCCATTCTACCGAGTCCCAGCATACATCGGTGTTAGCTGGTCGGCATGTGGTTAAAGATTATGAGGGCAAAAATGCAAGATTCCTCCCAAAGTAGCTCATGTACTTTGAGCTTCATGCTATAGGCAACACAATGATCAGGTATAAACACGTTCATTGATAATAATGTGATTTTTCTTCCTGTGTATTTTCACGCTTTGGGAATTGTGTAACAAAATGCTCAGGTATAAATGGGTGTTATAGTAGTAATCAATTATTAAGTAGGGAAGAGATTTTGGTTTGGCTCAAATGCAAGTTTAAACGGAGCACAGCCTGTTTGTGGTTGGCCAAACAGTTGGGGCTTAATTGGCCACTCTGCCTGTCCAAATGCTCAGCAACCAACATATATGGACAAAAATATACAAGAACTATTTGGTCAATGAGATAACCCAGGATAACCAGCTGTTTGTTTACTTTCTAATATCTAGGCAACTGCCACTTAGCAATGGGGGTGCGGTGGGAAAACATTGTTGGTGGGTTATCGTGGCAGTGGGAAAACATTGTTAGGACATCTCACAGGTGTGGCATTTCAAGATGATGATTAGACAGCAAGATTACTGCACAGTTGTGCTGAAGGCTGGCCACAATAAAAGGCCACTCTAAAATGTCCAATTTTAGCATGCTGCACAATGCCACAGATGTCACAATTTTTGGGGGAGCTGTTTCCCTTGAATTGAATCTTAACCACTTGACCACTGGGCACTTAAACCCCCTTCCTAACCAGACCAATTTTCAGCTTTCGGTGCTCTCACAATTTAAATGACAATTACTCAGTCATACAACATTGTACCCATTTGAAATTTTTGTCCTTTTTTTCACACAAATAGAGCTTTCTTTTGGTGGTATTTGATCACCTCTGGGTTTTTTATTTTTTGCGCTATAAAAGAAAAACGACTGAAAATTCTGTAAAAAAAAAAAAAAAAAAAACTTGTTTCTGTCATATTAGTGGGTTATTTCTCACACACAGCATATGCATACCACAAATTACACCCCAAAACACATTCTGCTATTCCTCCCGAGTATGGCGATACCCCATGTGTGGGACTTTTACACAGCGTGGCCACATACAGAGGCCCAACATGCAGGGAACGCCATTAGGCGTTCTGGAACACCCACACCAATTCTGACATTTCTCTCCTACATGGAAAAATCATCATTTATTTGCTAGAAAATTACATAGAACCCCAAAACATTATATATGCTTTTTTAGCAAAGACCCTAGAGAATACAATGGCGGCCGTTACAACTTTTTATCTCGCACTGTATTTTCGCAGGAATTTATTGAACGCGTGTTTTTTAAAAAAAAAACTGTTTTGTGCTTAAAACAAAACAAAACAGTAAAGTTAGCCCAATTTTTTTTCAAAATGTGAAAGATGAAGTTACGTCGAGTAAATAGATACCCAACATGTCACACTTCAAAATTGCGCACACTCGTGGAATGGCGCCAAACTTCGCTACTTAAAAATCCCCATAGGCGGTATTGCAGAGTATTGGGGTATTGCAAAGTATCATGCAGGGTATTGGGGTATTGCCGAGTACTGGGGTATTGCCGAGTACTGGGGTATTGCCGAGTACTGGGGTATTGTTGAGTACTGGGATATTGTTGAGTACTGGGGCATTGCTGAGTATTGGGGTATTGTTGGGTACTGGGGTATTGTTGGGTACTGGGGTATTGTGGGGTATTGTTGGGTACTGGGGTATTGTTGGGTACTGGGGCATTGCTGAGTACTGGGGCATTGCTGAGTACTGGGGCATTGCTGAGTACTGGGGCATTGCCGAGTATTGGGGTATTGCCGAGTACTGGGGTATTGCCGAGTACTGGGGTATTGCCGAGTATTGGGGTATTGTTGAGTATTGGGGTATTGTTGAGTACTGGGGTATTGTTGAGTACTGGGGTATTGTTGGGTACTGGGGTATTGTTGGGTACTGGGGTATTGTTGGGTACTGGGGTATTGTTGGGTACTGGGGTATTGTGGGGTATTGTTGGGTACTGGGGTATTGTTGGGTACTGGGGTATTGTTGGGTACTGGGGTATTGTTGGGTACTGGGGTATTGTGGGGTATTGTTGGGTACTGGGGTATTGTGGGGTATTGTTGGGTACTGGGGTATTGTTGGGTACTGGGGTATTGTTGGGTACTGGGGTATTGCTGGGTACTGGGGGATTGCTGGGTACTGGGGATTGCAGGGTACTGGGGGATTACAGAGCTGGGATGGATTAAGGGATGGCTGGATCTGTGACTGCATTTGTCACAGATCCAGCCACAGCTCAGCTGCTGACACCCCGCTCCCCCCCCACCTCTCCTCGCACACTGTACCGAACGGTACAGAGAGGAGAGGGAGGAGAGGGAGGAACCGGCGTCATCAAATGACGCCGGTTTGTTTACAAGTGATCGCGCCGTCGAATCAGCGGCAATTTACCGTGATCCGTGATGTGCCGGGTCTTCTAGACCCGGCGAGCACAGACACTTTCGCGAGCGCGTCCCAGGGGACGCGCAATCGCGGAAGTGCACGACGACGTCCCAGGGACGTCGTGTCAAAGTAACTCCACCGCGCCGTAGCAGTAAAATGCTTATGGCGCGGTGGGGAAGTGGTTAATTTCTCTACCATAAGCCGTCTCCAAAAGGGTTTTAGAGGATTTGACAATACATCTAACCGGCCTCACAATCGCAAACCAGGTGTAACCACACCAGCCCAAAACCTCCACATCCAGAATCTTCACCTCCAAGACCGTCTGAGACCAGCCACTCGGACAGCTGCTGCAACAATCGATTTGCATAACTAAAGCATTTCTGCACAAACTGTCAGAAACCTTCTCAGGGAAGCTCATCTGTATGCTCTTCATCCTCATCAGGGTCTCGACCTGACTGCAGTTTGTTGTCGTAACCGACAATCGATGACATCTGGCACTTTGTAGAGGTGTTCTCTTCATGGATGAATCCAAGTTTTCACTGTACAGGTCAGATGGCAGACAGCATGTAAGGCCTTGTGTGGGTGATGCGAACATTGTGGATCGAGTGGCCCATGGTGGCAATGGGGTTATGGCATGGGCAGGCTTATGCTATAGACAATGAACACAGGTGGATTTTATTGATGGCATTTTGAATCCACAGAGATACCGTGACGAAATCCTGTGCCCCATTGTTGTGCCATTCATTAATGACCATCACCTCATGTTGCAGCATGATAATGCATGGCCCCATGTTGCAAAGATCTGTACACAATTCCTGGAAGCTGAAAACATCCCAGTTCTTGCATGGCCAGCATACTCACCGGACATGTAGCCCATTGAGCATGTTTGGGATGCTCTGGATTGGTGTATACGACAGTGTGTTCCAGTTCCTGACAATATCCAGCATCTTCGCAAAGCCATTGAAAAGGAATGGACCAACATTCCACAGGACACAATCAACAACCTGATCAACTCTATGCAAAGGAGATGTGTGGTCACACCAAATACTGACTGGTTTTCGGACCCCCTGGCCCCCCAGGAACCCACCCTCGGAGCCACTTGTAAATGACTGCCCTGAAAGCCTTGGAAATTATCCCGATTCCTCCTCCTCCTCCTGTGCCACATCCTCTTCCATTATCGCTCAAGGCGTTTTTTCAAGGAGACATAGAACTGGGATAGTAAAGCTGAGAACGGCGTCATCGGCACTGGCCATGTTGGTGGAGTACTCAAAACAGTGCAACAAGGCACACAGGTCTCGCATGGAGGCCCAGTTATTGGTGGTGAAGTGGTTCTGTTCCGCAGAGCGACTCATGCATGCGTGCTGCAGCTGAAACTCCACTATCGCCTGCTGCTGCTCGCACAGTCTGGCCAGCATGTGCAAGGTGGAGTTCCACCTTGTGGGCACATCACATATGAGGTGGTGAGCGGGAAGGCCGAAGTTACGCTGCAGTGCTGACAGGCGAGCAGCAGCAGGGTGAGAACGCCGAAAGTGTGCACAGACGGCCCGCACTTTCTGCAGCAGCTGTGGCATATCGGGGTAACTTTTAAGGAACCTCTGCACCACCAAATTCAGCACATGCGCCAGGCAAGGGATGTGCATCAAACCGACTAGGCCCAGAGCTGCTACAAGATTTCGCTCATTATCGCACACCACCAGGCCCGGCTTGAGGCTCACTGCCGCCAACCACTCATTGGTCTGTTCCATGTCCCTCCACAACTCTTGTGTGGTGTGGGGTTTTTCCCCCAAACAGGAAAGTTTTAAAACTGCCTGCTGTCGTTTACCCATGGCTGTGCTGAAGTTGGTGTTGAATGTGTTACGCTGACCGGATGAGGAGGCGGTAGAGGATGAGGAAGCGGAGTAGGAGGAGTTAGCAACAGGAGGCAAACTGAAGTGCCCTGCAATCCTCGGTGGTGGAAGGACATGCGCCAAACTGCTATCTGCCTCAGGCCCAGCCGCCACTGCATTTACCCAGTGTGCTGTTAGGGAGATATAACGTCCCTGTAATGGTCACCACCGCTTACGACCTTCCATCCAACCACGACAAGCTTATCTGACACACTGCGACAATCTTGCATACACGATCCATATCCTTTCCCAGAATAAGACGAGACAGAGCTCCGTACTTGCTTCCAAAGATATGAACCATTTATTGATATTTTCTCAGCTTCTTATACAGTTTCAAGCATAATGAAGTTAATCACAGGACAATGTAGTCTCCACCCCCCTTCACACCATGGGGGGCTTCAATCACCTTAAAAAGCATTCAGGTAAGCTAATTATGTAGACACGTCGGCACCGCATCATCAATAGAGTTAACTCAGAGAGGATGACATCAAAACCAAATACTATCACACCTGAGCATTAATACATTCCTGTATCCATAGAATTCAATTAACCTTTAGAATAACACAATAGGGTAAACAGAGAGCTTCACACAATAAAAGAGTCTTGTGAGAGTGGGTGCAATCAACACCTTTTCAACAGAATGTCTTTACAGTGAATAGCCAACACCTTAAGATATTTAAATAGCCTATTATACAAAGGTATGAGTCACTGTCTGGTTGACCTGGTCATGTCATCATGAACTCCTTGTGATATCTCAGTCCTGAAATATGAAGTATTAATAATGTCCCATCTGTAATATATGAATTATGATTCTTTGTCACCCTATGGCCCTAGTGGACATAAGGTGACCCTAGACATAGGAATATCTCAGTCTGTCACGGTTCATTCTGTTACATCTCTCCCCTTTCGGTGGAAGACGGACACAGGTGGGAACCCCAAACGGGTTGACTCCGAAGTCCGTCAGTAGTTCCAGTACTCCAATGCTGGTATCCATACTGTACCCCAAATAAATGGCTCCAAACTGAGCATTACTCACCCCGCCAACCTCTGCCTCTCTCAGAAAACACGCCTGCCGCTGGGGAGAAGGCAGGGTGGCTGGGCTCAGTCCATCATGCTGTTGGGGGTCTGGGCCAACTGCTCCCCCTTCCTGGGGTATACCAGTGGAGTCTGAAGTCCCATCCACTGGTGCTAGGTGAAAACCCCCCGGTGCTTGCAAAGCAAAGCCGACATCCTCCTGTCCCAGTCCTGTACCATTTTCTGGGGTTGTGCCAGTGGAGACTGAAGTCCCATCCACTACCCCAGGAACCCCCTCTCCTGTTAGTGAGGAGCAGAGGCCTGGGGCACTCTGCTCTGTTGCCAGCTCTTCCGCTGGGTTGCTGTGAGTGGAGACCACAGTCCCATCCACTACCATCCATCCACTAATATGAAGTATTAATAATGTCCCATCTGTAATATATGAATTATGATTCTTTGTCACCCTATGGCCCTAGTTGACATAAGGTGACCCTAGACATAGGAATATCTCAGTCTGTCACGGTTCATTCTGTTACAGTGCCTGACCGTACTTACTGGCCCATGTATCCGTAGTTAGGTGGACCTTGCCACAGATGGCATTGCGCAGTGCACACCTGATTTTGTCCTCCACTTGGTTGTGCAGGGAAGGGATAACTCGCCTGGAAAAGTAGTGGCGGCTTGGCACGACGTACTGTGGGACAGCCAATGCCATCAGGCTTTTAAAACTCTGAGTCTCCACCAGACCAAATCTCCATTTGAAGAAATGTTGCCCCAAAATTGTAAGAAACATGCTTTTACTGCAGACATTCATTATTGCACAGCTCTCCAGCACTTCAGCGACTGCCTCTTGCTACATCCAACAATTTCAAATTTTGACTCATCAATCCAGAGCACCTGTTGTCATTTGTCTGAACCCCAGTTTGTTTATAGTTCAGTTGCTTGAACTTGTCTCCACAGGTATGGCTTTTTGGGCGCAATTCTTCCATGAGGACCACTTGTGGTC
Organism: Rana kukunoris; assembly: GCA_029574335.1. Classification (NCBI taxonomy): domain Eukaryota; kingdom Metazoa; phylum Chordata; class Amphibia; order Anura; family Ranidae; genus Rana; species Rana kukunoris. The sequence continues at coordinate 124,010,326 of CM056049.1, read as the reverse complement.
AGACATCTTCAAAAAGGACTGCCACACCTCTGCATTTACGGTTCTCAACAATGTACAATTTTGTGTGCTTCCTCAAAAGAGTTTGATAGCACATCTTGAAATGCACCAGTGACTTGAAACTGTCTTCCACTACCTCAAATTATTAGCAGAGTTTGGCTGTTCTTCATCCAGTTTTAAGCCTCCTAAACAGCTGTTTCTGTTTCAGTTAATGACTGTGTTTCAACCTACATATGAAATTGATGGTCATTAGCCTTTGCTTGGTATAATTGGTTAATCTGATCATATACCTAAGGCCGCGTACACACGATCAAATCTGTCTGCTGGAAACGGTCTGCCAGACCGTCCCAGCAGACAGATTCGATCGTGTGTACGGGCGAGCCGACGGATTTGGCCAGCCGACAGATTTGAAAGCATGCTTTCAAATCTGTCGGCTAGGAACCCGTCCGCCTGACATGTCTGCTGGTTAGTACGCTAACCAGCAGACATGTCTTCTCGCACACGCGTCGAATGGTTTCGACGCATGCGCGGAAGTGTTTTACTTCCTGGTGCGGTGACGTGGCGGCGTCAACGTCACCACCACGTCAGCACGCCGTCTGCCGGCGGGGATTTTGGTTTTGATCGTGTGTACACGATCAAACCAATACGTCCCCAGCAGACAGATTTGCTCAAATCGGTCTGTCCGACCGATTTGAACAAATCTGTCTGCTCGTGTGTATGGGGCCTCACTCTATCCTACAAAATTCCTGACTTTATGCAAGTGTACAAAGTGTGCAAGTGTACAAATCAATGCTGGTTTAAAGTCAAATAGATTTGATTTAGATTTTTCTTCTGTTCGCTTACTTTGCATTTTGTAATTTGATAATAATAACCAATTACATTTTTTAAGCAATGTTTGCACAATAGTATGTATATTTATTCATTTATTACAGGCAGTTATATAGCGCCGTCAATTTACGCAGAGCTTCACATATACAGTATATTACACATTTACATCAGTCCCTGTCTTCAAGGAGCTTACAATCTAAGATCCCTAACTCACATTCATACATTTACTATGGCTGAGCTGGACAGGATCAAATTATATATACATTGGCCCAGATTCACAGCCATCGGCGCATCTTTATGCTGCTGTAGCGTATCTTCTTTACGTTATTGCTTAGGCTAGTGAATCATGCTGGCCTGCTGAAAGAAGCAAAGTACCTTGGCCTTGTGGAAATACCTGCAGCTGTCCTAAACTTACCCATATTAGTACTGCAAAATAGCCAAAAGATGGCTACAGTGTGGTACTATAGGTCTGGGAGGGTGTGCATAAATGTCCTCCCCGATGCCCCCCTACACGACCCCTAAACTGCATAGCGGGAGCACTTTGTGACTGCTGTGTCCTTCAGACACATTTGTTTAGCAAAAAAAAAAAACCCCAGAGGTGATTAAATGACACCAAAAAAAACCTCTATCTGTTAAAAAAAATGCAAAATTTTATTTGGGTACAACATTGCATGACTGCGCAATTGTTGTTCAAGGTACTACAGAACCGAAAGCTGAAAATTGGCCTGGGTAGGATGGGGGTGAAAGTGCCCTGTATTGAAGTGGTTAAAGAGAGGCGCTGCATGACTGGATGATGGAAAGTTTACAGAAGAACTTTTTCAGCTCATCCTCCTTAGGACCTGTTAAGCCCTGTACACACAATTGGATATCTGATGAAATCTAATCCGATGCCTACACACCATCGGTCAAAAATCCGACCGTGTCCAAACGCGGTGATGTAAAACACTACGACATGCTGAGAAAAAATAAGTTCAATGCTTCCTAACATGTGTCAACTTGATTCTGAGCATGCGTGGATTTTTGACCGATAGACTTCCACACAGATGATCGTTTTTTTCTATTGGTTTTTTATCCATAGGAAAAATTTAAAACATGTTCTATTTTTTTTAACCGATGGAAAACAAACCGATGGGGCCCACATACAATCGGTTTGAACGATAAAAACAGTCCATCGGTCTGTTTTCATCGGACAAACCGATCGTGTGTACAGGGCTTTACCAGTAGTTCCTTGGTTCTCCAGGAGCAAAGAATGCATTATTTGTACTGATCTGACCACGTCTGTCTTCCCATTGTTTCTAAAAAATGGTTCAGGTTTATTTAGAGAGCAACTGATACCCATCTTTTGTATTGCCACCTGTAGAAGAACAAACTTAAAGTGGATGTAAACCCTCCATACACCCAGTGAAGTGAACAGCTTCAGATGATACACAGAGATTAACCAAACCTCCCTATATAGATTTTGCATGCATATCTGCTGTCCACATTTATATATTGTTTAGAAAGTTCAGAATGTGGTAGGAGATTTTCTCTTCCTGGTTAAGACAGAGTGTGATGTCTGGGCATACAGCCAAGATAGCTAACATTGCTGATTGGAGGAAAGACACACACACCCTCTCATCATAGGCAGAGACTCTCAGAGGCGTTTTGTAATAGGGCTTGCTCCCTGCTAATCTATTTTAGCAACCTCCCCAGACAGAAACTTCAGGCTGCTTTTATCTAAAGAGTCAGAAAATTTGTCAGGAGTTCTCAGGCTGATAACAGAGGAACGGTTAAGGAGAGGGCTAAGGGATTTAGTTCTTTGAAGAGAGTTAACAAAATACTGCAGATATATGGGCTCAGCTCAAATTTCATGAAATGCGTTTACATCCAGTTTGAGGTGGATGTTACTGGAGCAGTTTACTATATTTTACTATCTGATGGTCATTAGCTGTCACACACATAGTAAAGAGTCTTGGTAGAGTCATGGTAAAATGTACATGTCTTCGTGGACAATTTCATAAATGTCATTCATACATTTATGATAACGATTTTAAAGGATGACCAAGTGCAGGACAACAGCATTATTTCGTCCTGCACTTGGTGTTCATTAACTTTTACACACAGCGCAACAAGCATTGTACCAATATTTACATTTAGAAAACTTACATGTCTCCATGGACCAATCCATAGATGTCAGTCATATTTTTATGATAAAGGCTTTTAAGGATGACCAAGTGCAGGATAACAACAACAGCAGGAAGTCCCCATCCAAGAAGAAAGAAGATCAGATGACGCTTCTCTGCGTGTTCATCGTTCATCACCAGAATATACCAGAAGTTTACTGCCTGAAATAAAATGTAGATATCACATTTATATTTTAAGATTCAACTTATCAAAGTACTTGTAGTTTTTACACAAATTCAAATTACCAGAACATTCTCCTTACACAGTAATATATAAAAATCAATATTTCATAATAAATTTGAAAGTAATTGGAGTGGATCTCTATTGAAAAAAGTCCTGTCCTCCTGTGTAAACACGACTGTTCCAGTTATCCATCAGGCTGGATATTTTTATATTTCTTGGCTTACCAGAATGTCCCTCTATAAAAATTGAGGCATAAATAAATAATACTTAAAAACAAACTGTTTTGGGTGGGGTTTAGGAAGTAAAAGTACAGAGTACAGAGTCACCCTCACACCCTCCACCTATAAGTACTGGTCCTAGAGCATTCTCACCCACAATCTGAAATACGTTATTAAAACAGAAGAGCTTCTACAAGCATCCTTATTTTTCTACATTGAAAATATACATAATGTCATTGAATAGCCTGGCCACCTCTGGTCTGATTAAACAGTATATAACCATTGACAGAAGACATGAGCTTATAATATATACAGTAATATTATTCCGCTTTCCTGAGATTGCAATCTGTTTTTAAATTGTATGGCTACCCTAATTCATATACATACTGTACAAAGTAGTTTAAATTACTTTTAAATAAAATATCTAAAAATAAAGGATTTACTGTGAATTCATTAAGACTGCAGAAGTCACTTAGCCGTGTATGTACTTGCCATATGTTGTATACACACTAAAGATATGACAAATACTTCACAGTTTCAACAATCAAACATTGTGCTGCAGATTTCATTCCACATCCCACGGAAACTCTGCTAAACAGTCTTACGTAATATGAAACATCCCCATTTCTGTAACATACAGTAAAAAAATATGTTTTTTTAACAAAAAGATTGGTCTTTATTTAGAAGGCATCATAAAACAAGAAACATCTGTATACAGCTCAGTCAGTAGCAGTACGTAAACAAGCAAGGACAAGTGACACAATCCGTGTACACCCAGAATAATGCACAAGTCACAGTACCAGTCCCTCCCGCCCACCTATTGTACATGCAGTAGTATAGGAAGACAATATCCCACATACAGTAAAAACAGAGGGTTAAAACTGTTGTGTCCAGGGAAGCCAGACTCTGTCAAATTTCCTCTATTAATATATATAATATGGCAACAGTGCATTTACAGAGGAGACCCATGCCGCCACCGTAGGAGGCGAGGGAGAGGCCCATTTCTTAAGAATTTATTTTTTGGTATAGAAGAGTAACATAGAAACAAGCAGCTTAGTGTATCTAGGACACTAGTCATCATCATGGATCCCTAGCAAGGCCAACTCAGGTGAGATCGGCAGAGACAGTGCAAGACACATATTAATACATTTAAAAACTTCACCCCAATACACCACCACCCGCGGGCAGGTCCAGAACATGTGAAAAAATGACCCCTCAGGGGAGTGGCACCTAAGGCAGTCAGGAGTTCTGGGTATATTCGATGCAACCTTAGGGGGGTGTAGAAGATACGATGCATACATTTGGTGAGTATCAGCCTGTCTCTAGAGGAGATAAACAACTTTGTCCCATCCTCGAAGCACTCCACCCACTCCCCCCTGTCAAGATCAGGGATGTCTGAATGCCACTTGTCCCAGAGAGCACACATTGTCGATGGTTTGCCTTTCAAGAAAAGCCCATATCCCATCCAAAGAATAGGTCCTATCAACGGGTGCAACTTCATGTTTTTCGGGTGATCCCTAAAACACTAGGCGGCTCGTTGCAGTAAAACACTGCTCTGAGCTTGTTCTAAATCCGGACAGATTTGCCATTCTCTAAGTCTACTCCAGTCTATCAAGTGGCCCAGTAGGGTTGCCTGTTAATATTTATATAATTCTGGCGCTACAAGCCCTCCATATAGTTTAGGTAAAGACAACAGAGATCTCCTGATTCTTGGCGATTTATTTGCCCATATAAATCTACTGAAGAGAGACTGTATTTGTTTTAAAAAAAAGTTTGGGTATGGCAATGGGGAGTGTCTGAAAAAGGTACAAAAATTTTGGAAGGATGTTCATTTTTATAATATTACACCTCCCAAACCAGGAGAGGAACCCTCTCTGCCATCCCTCCAGGAGAGTCCATACTCTGGATAATTATGGAGGGAAGTTAAGCTTATATGTGGAAGACAGATCTGCCAGGATAAAGGTTCCCAGGTACTTCAGTGCTTGGTCTGACCAGCGCAAAAAAATATTAATTCTAAATGTGCAAAATCACAGTATTAATACCAGTATTAATATAATAAATAAAATAAATAAATAAAGTCCATAAATCAGATAATGTGCGAATAAATATTAAACATGTAGTGAAGAGTTCCACAAAGATGGTCCACCAGTGTAAAAGGTCCACAAAAGGTGACAATCCCTCCAACACAAGTCTCTCTATGTACTCTCACCTCCAGGCAAGGACCCCTGAACTACCAGGAAGTCATGCAAAGCAAACACAATGAGACCGATCAAATCCTCTTATGAAATCCTCCTTATTAAAATGTTGCTTAAGACTCCACAGAGACAGCCAATTCTCCTCCAAGCTCAGCAGGCAAAATAAACACATCGGTAATGACAGCATGTAGTAAAAAAAACTTGTGGACAACCGGTGCTTCTCCAGGCTCTCCCGTCCCATCGGGGGCCTGGAAAGATAATCACCGTCCGCCGGATGTGCAGCATAGAGATGACTGGTGACCAGATGGTCACCAATTATCTCTATGACCGTCAGAGGCCCGGGCGCGATGTGATGACGTCATGCCCGGGTACCCGTAAACGAACCACAATTGCAGCTAGTTTGAATGAGATCTGTGATTTTTTTTTCACGATCTCATTCTTTTCAGCCTGGAGGAGAGATGTGGGGTCTTATTGACCCCGCAGTTCTCCTTAAAGAGGACCTGTCACACACTATTCCTATTGGGATGTTTACATTTTCTGAGTTCTGGTTCTGAGTAATTTTCTACCAAAATAGTGACGATTTGTACATGTAGGAGGGAAGTGCCAGAATAAGCCTGGGTATGGAGGTGGGTTTTAATGCCCGGTATTGAGGTGGTTAAAGCACCTGTGCAAGACAAAGGAAAACATGCAAACATGGCCTGTTAGGGGTACTTGGGGACAGGTTTGAGAACCACTGTCATGACATACAGCACGTTGTCAGGAGATTCCGTCACAAAGCAAAACATAGATGCCTCTAATGAAGGAGGTTCTTCCAAAATCATCAAAAGGTGTGGAATCCACTGTTGGTTCAAACACACAGTATGAAGTGGAGATTGTACTGTTGGACATGCTAGGATCTCTGATTAGGTGACTCAGGGGGACGAGGAGTATTGACCTGGGCCCTAACCCTCTCTATGTCAGTTGATAGAATGGCGGTGGGTAGGGTGACCACATTTCCAAACTACCATTCGGGGACACCCTCCCTTCCCAAAAATCAGCTTGTGCTGTAACGAATCACAGCACAGTGATTGAACTATGGATTTATGATTTCTACAATCACAAGGAGTGAGCAGCATTGTGCTCCTCCAGGCATTTCCGACCAGGACAACTACTGTCAGTGAGTATGAGTATGTAAGTGATGATCTGGTGGACTTTTTTGGGGGCATCAGATTGGCCCTGAGGGTGGCTGTGTCAGTTTCATTCCAGGACACTGTATTGTCCTGGAGTAAATGTGCCTGGGACAGACCTGCAAAATGCAGAACTGTCCCGGGCAATCCGGGACACGTGGTCACCCCTGCGGTGGCTATGAAGATGAAATGCTGTGCATATGGGGCCCTCACTTTATAAATTCCCAGGGTCCTATTTTGTCCAGGAATTGTCCCAGCATACAAGCCAGGGCTCTGTAGTAAATTCCTATTAGACAATCTCGCTACTGAGTTTTTGAAACTCTACTTTTATAGAATAATGGTGAACACTAGGTCATCCTTTTTGCATTCATTCCAAACTCATAGTATAGAATGTTAGGGCTGTATGAACATTATATTAATCTAAGGCCCCTTTCACACTGAGCAGTTTTTCAGGCGGTTTAGCACTAAAAATAGCACCTAAATACCGTCTGAAAAACTTCTACCCTGCAGTTTCAGTGTGAAAGCCCGAGTGCTTTTACACTGAGGCGGTGCGCTAGCAGGACCACTCCAAAAGTCCTGCTAGCCGCACCTTTGGAGCGTTGAAGGATCGGTGTGTTTACCGCTCCTTTCCATTGAAAACAATGGGACACCGCGGCTATACCGCCAGCTATGTGCCTCTGTGCATAGGTTACCATTTCGGGGATTACTAATTCCACGAATATTCCGACGGTATAGCGCTGCTAAAAATAGCGCCGCTATACTGTCAGCACACCTCATGCCCCATTGTGAAAGGGGCCTAAATATTTTTCCAAATGTTACCATTGTCTGGGTAAATTATTACACACCCAGTCTGTATGGGATCTCTGTGTTGCTGAGTCCCATAACAACTTCATGTTCCACTATGATTAGAGTCATATCTTTGCTTACTTACACCAACTGCATGTACTAAAAAAGATGAAAACTTTTTTCCCATCATTAATCTGAGAAACATTTTAATCCAATCTAAGTTTTTATAATCATCCCATTTTAGGCCATTATGCAGAGATCATATGCTTTAATCGATACATCTTATCAGTTTAAACTCTGTGTGACCTGTTAATGAGTGTAATTTCCATGGACAATTAACTAAACCACCAAGATAACATTTAATCCGAGCAAATATAATCATCTTAAATGTGTAAATGACTGCTTTTTGTCATATAAAATATACAACGGCCTCTAAGAATTAAACAGACACAGGTATGGCTTATGTTATAGTCTAGGCAACCAGGATCTTACATTATTTAAGTAGAAAGTGTTTCTCAGGTAGAGTGTGGTAATAAAACTAGATTCATAATGAAATATTGCTGAAATGAATAAATATTGCATTGCTATTTGTTGAGTACTGGACTTGGTTAAGTGCACCCACCATATGCAATATGGCACGAAGTGGCGCATTTTTGTACAATGTATACTACTATTACTGCAGCAAAACTGACCTTTACAAAGTAAAAGAAAAATGCAGTTTAAATTGCTGTCAATTGACAGCTTTAGCTGCTTTGCTTTTGTTTATAAACAAAGTGGATGGTATTTGTGTCCTCAGAACCGTATTCTAGGGCCTGGTGAAGAAGCCAGATGCAACACAAAATTAAATAAAAAGGCAAGGTGTTCCCCTAATAATTTATATCAGGCCCTTCAGGGAACTCAATCAAAAATAAATAGAAAATAAAGCATAGGGTACCCTCCAAAAATTCACAACGGCCCCTTATCTGAGTATGCCACAAGCCACAACATTGGACGTACATGGTATTTTTTTTTTTATAATAAAGGACTTGCGAAAAGCGAATGGGGACAAGGTGCTTTGCAAGGTTCTCTCCATGTTGAAGGCATGTGGCCAGGTTCAGTTTAGATCAGCGGTCTCAAACTGGTTGCCCTCCAGCTGTTGTGAAACTACAAGTCCCATGAGGCATTGCAAGATCTGACAGTTACAAGCATGCCTCCCACAGGCAGAGGCATGATGGGACTTGTAGTTTCGCAACAGCTGGAGGGCCGTCAGTTTGAGACCCTTGGTTGCTTGTCTCCCCCTGTCCTGGCCTGCCAAACTGCATGGTCTGGTTATGGAGTATATTTCCGGAGAGGAGCGCACACTTTTTTTTCCAAGTGTCTAGTATGGAATTTTAAGGGGCCTATACCATTTATTTATTTTTTTTTATGTTTGCATGTGGTCCCCTTTAAAAGTCATACCAGACCTCCATGGCCTGACATGAATTATAGGGAAGGAAGCAGCTGCTTCTTTAAAGTGAAAGAAAACCTATAACTATTATTAAAAACGTTCACCCTTTTCTCTCCTTCCTAAACTGTATAAAAAAGATCTGTGTACTTACCTATTTTTATCTGGTCTGGTCTGGTTATGTGATCCTGCAGCTCTGTGTAAGAGAGTGCTGAGCAATGGCTGTGAATTCTGGGACTTGTAGGCTCTAATGGCCCAGCCATTGTTGATGTTCCCTCTCCGGGTGGGGGGGGGGGGGGGGCACACAACTGGAGCATATTAAACCTAGGTACAGATATTTTTTTATACAGGTTAGGTAAGAGGAGATGTTGGGGGCATTTTTAGGAATAGTTACATTTATGCCACGTACACATGAGGACACATGTCCGATGAAAACGGTCCGCGGACTGTTTTCATCAGACATGTCTCTGGGGATCTTTTGGTCTGATGGTTTGTACACACGATCAAACCAAAATCCCAGCGACGTACGCAAACCAGGAAGTAAAATGCTTCCACGCATGCGTCGAATCCATTTGACGCATGCGGGGGATTTCGGTCCGCTGGTTAGGCGTACTAACCAGTGGACATGTCCGACGGACAGGTTTCCAGCGGACAAGTTTTAAAGCATGTTTTAAACTTTAGTCCACTGGAAACCTGTCCGATAGGTCGTACACACGATCGCATATGTCCGCTGAAACTGGTCTGCGGACCAGTTTCAGCGGACATGTTCGATCGTGTGTACGCGGCCTTAGTCATTTCTTCCACTTTAACAAGCTTGGAAGAAGAAAGCTGCCATATATAGTAGTAGTAGTAGTAGTAGGAGAAAAACCTGCTACTACAGTATATATGATTTTCAGCTCTTGCCAAACAGGCTAAAAACCCAGCGTTCGAACAAGCACTTGAACAAATGGCGTCTAGTCTGAACCTGTCTTCAACCCAAACCAGTAGCTCATCCCTACTAATTATGTATGTGACAACATATAATGAAGACCTACAGACCTGATGACTATGACATTATTTTAGATCTTTAACATTTTCAGATAAAGAGTGTATTATAAAAAAAATCTATAATCTAAAGTATAAATACTGTAAGTCTGTAAGGCTGTATATTTATGTGGTTAATGTAGATATTGCGGTTGACGCTCTAATGGAAAAGGAACACATCTCTAACACTGTGCCATTTATTTGCAAAGTTGATCACTGTTTTTCCTGTGCAAGGCAAAGCAATAGGTTCACTTTATTGCAGACTTCCAGAAAGGCATATACTATATTTACCTTTACTTTTGTTCCAATGTTTTCTATTTAACCTCTAGAAGTGGAAGTGTAAATTTTAAATCCCTGTAGTCATAGTTTACACAAGGCTCTGACTTCCTGTGTGCCAAGGATGATTGGCTCAGCACTTTTGTTTCTATTTGTTTTTATTCAAAAAGTTTTTTACATACATACATTTCACATTACATTTACAATAACATACATTGAAATCATATTTAAATACATTTAAAGTCTACTTAAGTATACACAACATAACTAAAATAATAAAGACAACATTGTCAAAATCGATCAATCCTACCCCCTTTTTATTTTTTTTTGTTTATTCTCCCTCTACCCTTCCTCCCCCTCCTTCCTCCAAACCGAGAGAAAAGAGAAGAGAAAGAAAGAGAAAGGAAAAAAAAAAAAAGACCTCTTATTACCCACCCAAGTAAAAAAATCTGTGTATTTAGACTCCTAGTTGATGCCCTATGGCTCCTAAACATCTATTTTTTAGGGGGGTTGATATCCCCTTTTTTGTACATTCTCTCCTCCTTCTGTGATTGTTTTAGTGCTTTTATGTGATTTACCCCATCTTTCTTCCTGTGATTAGTTCTATTATTTTCCCCTTTTTCCCCTCCTCTTTATTTGGGGGGAGAAAACAATTTAACAGTTCTCCCCTTCAAATCCACTTTTGTATAGATGGCATTGCAAGCTTCTCTATACCTGGAAGCATGTGCTGGAATGAATAGCAGGGAATAAAGGAAAGCAGAGAATATGCTGTTTGAGGGATTCAACAAACTTGTTGCTTTTTTCTAAATAAGCAAAGAAAAGGTCTGTTTTAAGGTCAATAACTAATAACCAAATATAGGCTTTTTTTAACATATTTAATTCATTTTAAAGTGGTTCTAAAGGCTGAAGATTTTTATTTGAATGCATTCTCTGCATTAAGATAAAAACCTTCTATTGTCAGATCCCCCCCCTCCAAAATACTTACCTGAGCCCGATCTCTATCCAGCGCTGTTCCGGAGAGCAGCGGCGCTGCTTTCTCTCTCCCCCTCACTGTACTCATGCCGCGTACACACGACCGTTATTCATGTCATGCAGAAAAACAACGTTTTTCTCAACATGATTTGTCGTGATTCCTCTCAAGCCTGCCTTGCATACACATGTTCATGAAAAAAATGCTTGAGAAAAGCGCGGAGACAACACAAACGACGGCACTATAAAGGGGAAGTTCCATTCGAATGGCGACAACCTTTGGGCTGCTTTTGCTAATTTCCCCGTCTCATACCTTGCTTCTGAGCATGTGCATCCCCCCCCCTCGTTAAAGTGTACACACGACCGTTTTTTCATGACGTGAAAAAGAACCATGTGAAAAACGACGAGAAAAAATAGAGCAGGTTCTAAAAACAATTGGCCTTGTTGAGAAAAATGCTCTGGAGCATACACACAACCGTTTTTCACGACCAATTTTAAAAATGCCATTTGTCTTGTCATGAAAAACGGTCATGTGTACACGGCATCAGTGTAGGTTCCAGCTGAAATACAACTCATTGGTTCCTGCTGCTGTCAATCAGATCTAGTGATGAGGGGTTGTGGGGCTGGATTGGGGCCAGGCCATTGCACAATTGCGCGTGTTTCAGACACGTGAGAAAAACGTGTTGCTGTTTGGCAGATGTGTGGGGGTGGCAATGTATTAACATTTTCAATAAAAATTCATTAATTAAATAGTATTACTGCAAGGAATTCAGCTGACCTATATGGTAATCTTTGAACTGAAAATGTAGATACTACATGTATTAAACATTTGTAAATTCAGGCTTGTGTATTTTTAATCCATACTCATGTATTTAAAGCGATTGTAATTTTTACCACTAGCTGACCACCTAACTGGGAAAATATGTCACTACTTTGACATTTAATACCAGGGTTATGGCTGCAGCAAGGTTCCCTAACCACAGTCATCATTTTTCCCTCAGGCGCCAATCTTTCTAAGTGGCGATTTCCGATGGTTCCTGGGCTTACCTAGGCGATCAGTAGCTCTGGGAACCGATCCATCGCCGGCAGTGCCTGGGCAAAGAGATGAGCGAAGGAAAGATGGCCTAGGAGGACCGGAGCCACATCATGATATCACTTCTGATTGCATTGCCATGTAAACAAGGCCCTTTTTTTTTTAAAGCAAACGTTTTTTTTAGGGCTGTGCAAATTAACTTTTAATTAATCGATTAATCTTTAATTTTTTTGATCGATCAAAATATTTTTGATCGATTAAAATTATTTTGATTGGTACTCGCCTCTCCGCCGGCTTCTGGGCCTTCAGGGAGTTCCGTCGGAGATCCAGTAACGTCACGGACACCGGCGGGGCTTGCCGTATCCATCTGAAGGGCTCCTTAGCTGTGCCTTCATATCTGCATGGTGGCGGACCTTACTATCTGCCACATAGTAGCTGTTACACTTCCCTCTATCACTTCCTTTTATTAACCTGGTATTTTACAACCATCCACTTGGAGTTGTGATAGTTCCCTTCATGGAACAGCTACATGCCGACGGACTGATGTTATCCTCTCCTCATCTGGATTCAGCAGTGGTATCGTTGTACACATTTTTATACCAGTATCATACTTAGCTACATGTTTTTATGACTGCTTTTGGTACCATTTGGTATTACTCGCACTATTTTTACAGTTTATGTAGCTACATTGATTTTATCTCCAGTGCAATATTTATTTTGTTACCTACTTGAAGATTATAAAAGTTTTAATGCTATTCCCATCGAGCGCTGCCTTTGTGTGTTTTTTTGTATCCTGCTGTTGGCAGCTGCACTGGGAATCAGACTGCAAGGAGATCAGCTAAAAGTTGTTGGATCTGTATGTGCGTTATAATTAATCGAAATTAGTCGATTAATCGATTAAAATAAAAACCGATTAATCGAACACAAAAATGTTGATCAGTAACAGCCCTAGTTTTTTTTTTTTGATCTTTTGCTTTTAATGGTAAAGAAGAGATCTCTCCTTCAAGAGGACTTGTAATACTGTATTGTCATCACAAGGGATGTTTACATTCCTTGCAAAAGCAATAAAAGTGATCAAAAAACAATTTTTTAAAGGGACAGTGTACTTTTTTTTTTATAAAATCATTAAATAAAAATTGAAAGTGCCCCCGTCCCTCTGTGTTCGCATGCAGTAGTGAATTTATACATAGGTCATGCCCACATATGTAAATGGTGTTCACACCACATATGTGAGGTATCACTGCGAAAGTCAGAGCGAGAGCAATAATTCTAGAGCTAGACCTCCCTTTTAACTCTAAATTGGCAACCTGTAGATATGTTTAGAGCATCGCCTATGGAGGTTTTGAGGAGCCATTCCACAAGCGTGTAATTTTAAAGCATGAGATGTTAGGTATGTATTTACTCAGTGTAACATCATCTTATTTTACAACAAAATTGGGGTATATATTGTTTTTTTTTTGTTTTGTTTTTTATTAAAGTGTATTTCCCAAGAAATTCCCAAGAAATTCCTTTGAAAAAAACACAGAAAAAACGTGTGACATATAAAATTACAATGATCACCATTTTATTCTCTAGGGCCTCTGCAAAAAAATATATATTGGGCCAGATTCAGTAACAGTTACGCCGGCGTATCAGTCATACGCCGGCATAACTCAGAATCTGCACCGGCATATCTTGTTTTCTGTATTCAGAAAACAAGATATGCCGGGTTGCAGCTAAGATACGAGCGGCGTAATTGTATTACACCGTCGTATCTTAACTGCAATTTTAAAATGGCCGCTAGGGGCGTTCCCGCTGATTTACGCAGAGAATATGTAAATCAGCGAAATACGCCAATTCCCAAACATACACCTGCTCGACGCAGTGACTTTACGCCGTTTTCGTAAGGGGTTTCCCGGCGTAAAGATAAAGCACCAAAAAGCAGGCGCATCCTATGTTAAGTATGGACGTCGTGACCACGTCGAATTTGAAAATGTTTACATTGTTTGCGTAACTCGTCTGTGAATGGGGATTGACATCATTGACGTTCACGGGGATACATTGACGGCCGGCGCATGCGCAGTACGTTCGGCGCGGGATCGCGCCTATTTTAAATACTACACGCCCCTACCCGCCGAATTTGAATTACACCGGCCCATTTACGCTACGCCGCTGCAACTTTAGGAACAAGTGCTTTGTGAATACAGCACTTGCGTAACGTAAATGAGAAACGTTACGCCGGCCAAAAGAACCGCTCGCCATCCTGAATCTGGCCCATAATGTTTGGGGGTCTAAATAATTTTCTAGCAAAAAATACAATTTAATTTAATTGTAAAAAAGAATGTCAGAAATAAGCCTGAACTGCAAGTGTTTATATAGCAAACATGTAATAGTTATTTGCTCTGTGTAATTGTTTTGAACAAGCAGCCCCAATCCCCCACTTCTGGGGTCCCCCACCAGTGCTCCTGGTTTCTTCTCCCTTCGGAGTGCCCCATAACAAGTCTCATGCTATGGGGGCATAGGATCATAGATCTAAACATTAGCTAAAATAAACATTATATTGTCTGTATCATGTTAACCCTTGAAAAGGGAAGCAATAGATTAAATAGCCTCTAAAGATAACCTCCAACTCTCTTTTAGCTCACCCTCCTTAGGTACAGCACATGCACATGTTCAAAAACTGGAAATCAGGTAGGAGTGAGATGCATGAGTGTGGGTGTGTGGAGAACACCTCTTCTGTTGCCAGGGCTCATATAACTTTTTCCATATTTATAACAGAGGATTAGATTAGAACAGCAGATATCACAACCAATAACACAGAACATGGTGCAGAAAGTACTGTATTTAAGTCGTATGACTCTCCTTGAGTAATAAAATAATGCAAACAGGAAATGTCAGCAAATAATACTTTACTGGAACCCGCGTCATTAAGCCTTGTTCTGCTTGGTACTGCTTAGTCTTATCTGAATTCCACCATGCAAGGTGAGATAACATACGTGAGCAAATCAAATATGTTTATGGCTGAGAATAAATAAGTACTATGTACATATTATGAAAAAATAACAGGTAAACTCCCTAGAAAATCTTAATACGTTTGAGGGCTACAGTGTCCCATTTGGATATCAAACATAGAACCTCGAGTCTGGGACAAACATCTTATACACATATACATACATACAGCATATAATGTATACACGCATATTGTACAATCACGTACAATTTTAAACCAATGTGTCTTTATATATGGTAAATGATCATTTATGCAGCCAAAATATGTATTTGTTCTGTTTTGCATGGAGTTGGGATAGCTTAGATCAGCGGTAGGCAACCTTAGAGAGATGGAGAGCTACTTGAACAACACTGATGTAGTCAAAGATCACCAGACAGAGTGTTCCGTTAGGGTCAGTTCACACCAGAAAGCGGTGCCAGAAAGGCATGTTCCATGTGTGTTTACTGTACCGTGTTCAAAATGCACTGTCTTTGTGATCTACTGTGATTGATGATACATTTTTAACCCCAAATGTAGATAGCAAACGCAGTGAATAAAAAAAAAGGGGCTGGGAGTGCGTTACGCTCACAATGCAGGGATCAGGAGTGCACTCAGACTGCAGCGATTGAGGGGGGGGGTGTGAAGGGTGGTAGAGGACACTGCTATGGGGGTGGCCCCATCCATACCTGGGTCCACTGCCCACTTCACACAACCCCCCACCACACACACAATGTAGTGTCCTACTTCCCCCCCCTTTCCTCTCATAGCATCCTACCTGTGAACACATGAGAGCGAGAGGCAGCACAGTTCTAGACAGGGGCAGGAGCAGGAGCTGGCCAAGTGACTTTTCATATTAACAAGCTGGTGATTGGTTGCTTAGGACCTAGCAACCAATCACCTGTGAAAAGGTAATTTGTTTGGCTCCTCCCCCGCCCTATGTCCTGAGCTGTGCCGTCTCTCGCTCTCTGCTGTACACTGATGACAGCAGCAGAGGAGGCAGGAGGGGAGGAAGAGACGAGGACCGAAGGCTCTGCGGAGGAGGCTGAAGGCATAGAGAGGACCAGAAGCTAGCAGTAGGAGTCGGTGGTCGGCGGCACAGACCTGTTCTCGGTCTACCTGTGACCTCCTGGCAAAGCTTTTTTTTTATTGTTGGGTAGAAGGAGAAAAGGCTAGAACATGTGTCAGGTTAAGACGACAATAAAAAAGTATTTTAGCAGTGGGAAGGGTTAGAACTTACATGATGGCTTCTTATATCCAAGACTCTTAAAGTAAGATGTCCCAGCTCCAACCTAATGGCCACAGCCACTGTAAAGCCAAAGCTGAATCACACTCCCTAGTAGAGTCTCTATAAAATTGAATAATTAAATAACTGGGAATTGCACCTGCCAGTTGTGACTTTTGGCTTGTTGGGAGAGGACAGAAACACAAACCAGTGTAGGGAAATCTTACTAGTGTGTGTCTCAACCTAATCAATCACAAATGATAATATTTGTTTAAGATGAAGAGTAATTAAAAAATTATGTATTTGTGAGTTATTATAGCTGAATAATGAGTTAATTTGGCCTGCTTACCTGAATAAACATCCAAAAGAATTGACTGAGAAAAAAATAGTGTGTGATAGCTGCCAGACCAGCACAGCCTTCATTAGAGAGCTCTCGGCTAATGTACGCAGAGGCCAGGAAGGAGATCTGCAAAAGAACACAGGATTTTATTAAAGCAACCAATTTTTTCAAGGCAAAGTTTATTAGCAATGCAGTTAAACAGATCATGGTGTGCATGTGATTACAGGACTGTGACAATAACTGTTTCCTATGGGTCATGATAAAAGAGAAACAAGGAAGCACCACCTAAGTGCAGTGAGATCAAAGATTTATTCACAAACAATTAAAAATTACTTACAGGATACAGTAATGAAACTTGCTCATCAACATGAAATGTCCGCCGCTCATTTCTGTTCTTAGGAATCCGCCAGTAGACTCCAATAGCTGTGAATGGGAACAATAGATTATCGGGTTCTGTCGTTCACATTCACAGCAATTGAAATCTACTAGCGGGCTTAGCGGGCTCCTAAGGACTGAAGGGAAACTTGGAACCCCTTGGAATTAACTAGTTTTCTGCAGTGATTTGCCATAAAATTGTGATCTGATCATTATCCAAGTCACAATAGACAAACACAATGTGCTTCAGCTGATAAAACAATTCAAATTTCTATTGTCTTCTATTGTCTATTGTCTTCTATTACTTTTACCTAAGGCTTAACTGTAGGTAAAAAAAAATCTCCTAAACCCTCGCAATGAGGCGCTGAATGCAGCGGCGCATGCGCACAGGGAATTTTCGGCTTAAGGCCCGGCAGCAGCCGGACCTTCCCGGAAAGAAGTCTCCCCCGCGCATACCCGGAAGACACGCCGATGCAAAATGTCAGGTGTAAAGAAAAAAATAAAAGTCAGCGGGTTTACTAGCGCTTTAAACATTCACAGTGCTGGAGAAAAGAGTAAGTAAACTCTAGGAATTAATAGCTGGTTGAACTTCCTTTGGCAGCAATGACTTCAAGCAAGCACTTTCGGCATCTCTGGATCAGACCTGCACAATGTTCAGGAGGATTTTTAACCATTCCTTTTTACAAAACTGCTTCAGCTCAGACACATTTGTAGAATTTCTGGTGTGAATGGCTTTCTAGAGGTCATCCCACAGCATCTTTATGGGGTTAAGGCCTGGAATCTCAGTCCAAAAACCATTTTCCCAGTAGTGTTGCAGTTTGTGAAGGTGCATCTCCATGGTGCTCTGCCATAGGGTTGAGGATTAAGGATTCTGCTTTGTGCCTTGGGAGTCACCTTGGCTAGGTTCCCACTTTTAGGAAAAGAAGCCACAGTACTAAACGGTCTCTGTTTAGGCTGGGTTCACACTATTGCGAATTGGATGCAGGTTCCTTACATCCAATTCACAATAGTGGGAGATTTTGACCAGCTCTCTATAGAGCCAGTTCACATATCTCCGCTGTGGCTCCTGTTCGAATTTGCACAGTGGTCATGTGCATTTTTTGGTATGTTTTAGGTCTGAATTCAGCCAACAATTCAGGCTGAAATCAGACCTGGAACAGTGAACAGAGACACACCGGACCCCTGCTTTGAACCCAGCCTAATAGACAATTTGTCTAACTGTCAATTGAAGAATGTCTATAAACACTTTAAGGTTGCTTTATACCCTTTCAAGCTGCTTGCAGATCAACTACTCTCGATTGTATGTCTTCAGAAAGCTCCTTTTTGTGAGGCTTGGTTTACCTCAGCTATGATTATGAAGAAAAGAGGGAAGGACGGCCGCACTCCAAGGAGTTGTCTTTATTGTAAATCCAAAAACATGTACAGTCACAGCAATCACAGAAAAGAGGACAGCCGACGCGTTTCGCACTCGATCAGTGCTTAGTCATGCCATGACTAAGCACTGATCGAGTGCGAAACGCATCGGCTGTCCTGTTTTCTGTGATTGCTGTGACTGTACATGTTTTTGGATTTACAATAAAGACAACTTTTTTCGTTTGAAAATCCTTGGAGTGCGGCCGTCCTTCCCTCTTTTCTTCATCATCATTGCTATTTGCATCGCCAGCACCTTGGTAATCGAATTATCCTTGATCGTCTACAGGTCTCACCTGGAGCGGTGATTTCTTTTCTTTTGTCTTTTTTGGATTTTGGTTTACCTCAGCTGTTGCTTCTTATTAATAGCAATCTTAAAATGTTTAAGTGTCTTTTATTAATTACAATAGCTCTGAACCACATCTCCAAACTAATTTCATCAATTGGACTCCAAGTGTGCAAAATACTGACTCCAATTAGTTTTATTAATTGAAGTGATTCGTTTATGGGATCAAATACTTTTTCCTCTAGCACTGTGAATGTTTAATGGGTGTGTTCAATAAAGACATGAGAAATTAGTTTGCCCATTGTTGTGACTTATTCCCCGTACACACGCTCGGGATTTCCAATGGGAAAAAGTCTGTCAGGGAAAAAAGAGAGCTGGTTCTCTTTTTTTTGCCAGCGGGTTGGGCAGTTTTCCCATCGGAAAACCCAGTCGTGTGTACAGGGCATTAGATGAGGATCAGATCACGTTTTATGGCAAGTTGCTGCTGAAAACCAGTTAATTCAAATTCACAAGTTCACATACTTTTTCTTGTCACTGTACATTGGTTTAGGCAAACAAAACCTTTACCTTGACAAATAAATCTCTAAAGGATACTAAAAAGATCAAACTATCAGCAAATCAACCAAAGCCATGTTAATAACATGCAAACAGTTGATGTAGTCCCAGCACCGGGAACCAACAAATAATGGAGCATGGATTGTGAAGCTGTAAATAATAGCATAAGGCTCCATGCACACTGAAGCTGATAAACTGCAGTTTATTGGCGTTTTGGCTTTTTTTTTTTAAAGCCCATAAACTGAACTCCATGTTAGCATATGTGCCCATGCACATCTGGGCGTTTTTCAGTGTTAATGAGCTTTGGAGTTTATTGGCTTTTTTCTGAACGTCCGAAATTTGCGTTCAAAGTGCCGTTTTTCGGCGGGAAAAAATGCAAAAAAAAACGCAAAATGCTGAAAAGCACTGAAAACCGATCAAAAACGCAGACGCCAGCGTTTTTTAGCGTTTTTTTTATCCATTGAAAAATAAAAAATAAAGTTAAATAAATAAAAAGCTGATAAAAGCTACACTGAAAAACGCTGATTAAAGCTATTGCGAAGATGCTAAAAAACGTTGCAAGGCTCCCTGCAAAGCTACTGGCGTTTTTTTATAGCTTTTATCAGCTTCAGTGTGCATGGAGCCTAATTGTTCGCTAGTGATGATATAAAATGTAATTGTACAAAACCATGTGATGTTCTTAGGATAATCTAAGTTATACTTTATATTACCCCAATGCAACGATGATTCCTACACACAAAATGTGTTTTAAAATTTCCTTGAGGGAAGATTCTGATTGGTAGGTTTATAGGAGAATATCAGCTGGAAGAACACAAGCTTTGGACAATAAAACATTTGTGTTTGAATTTAAAAGAGTTTGGGTGCTGTTTTTCTTCAAGGCATCCTTGTAAAATCAACTGTAAGAATCAAGAGAGAACTGTTTTTCCTTGATCAGTCGATCAAAATTGGAAAGCACGGAGACCTGAATGTAAAATGCCATGAGCTTGCTAACCCAGAGCTAATGGGATTAATGTAGTCTTACGTTTGGTTTGATAAGCCCAGTAACATGCCACGGCATGGTTGTTTTTCAGCTCTCAAAAGTATTCAAGTTCATGTACAGTATAAACAAAATATGGCAAGTTCGGACATAACAGACGTATTACTGCACAATTGGGGGTCTCTTGCAAAATGTATTTAAACGTCCATGAAAACAGTTAGCTTAAACACATGAATAAAGGCATTAGACTGTCTCCTCTTGAAATGAAATAACAAACTATCTTGTCATGCAAAACCTTATTCAAAACAACTTGAGATTAACATTCCTTTATAAGAAAAATAAAACCTGAGTTCAGCAGTTTCCAAATGCTGCTTATTGATGTTGTAAATACAGGCTCATGGCCTAGAAAAAAATATAGTTATTTTTCTTAAATATCTTATCCATTGGAATATTTTTCTAACATGCTTTAATTTGCCAAAATGGCCATGGGGACTAAACAGGACATTAAACTGGGCAAAAATAAAAATAAGTCAAACGAAAAATCAAGTTGGTACACCGATCATTGGATTATCGTATGGTTAGCATGTTTACAGCAACAGCCAAACAATAAAAGAAAGGACCACCACTTTCCCAAGAGAAAGCAGGACTTTGGAGGATGTGGGGTTGTCACAAACACAATTTCCATATAGAAAATATTTTTTATTGAACAACCATAGTTGACGTTTCTAGTTGAGTAAAACAAATATACAAATATGCATACAATATCCCAGCGGCTATAATAGTTTTGGTATTTACAAATTGCAGTGTATACATAGATTGGCTTCATTGGTACATAATGGACCAACGCGTTTCACACATAAAAGTTCCAGGGTCAAGATCCAATGGACATTGGATCATAACCATGAGGACCCAGGCAGGTCTGGTTTTGATACCCAGAATACTTGTACATACAAGCTTAACAGATGGCACAGCCCCAAGGGCTTGGCTCCAGCAGTGATTGTGCAAACGATGCAGTTTGGATGTACGAGTACTCTGGGTATAAAACCAGACCCGCCTGGCCAAACGGCTGCATCATATATCCGCCCCTTTTTTTATACATATCTGGAGGTTTAGTTGATGTACATTCAAGTTCCCTGAAGAAGCAGAGATATTGTTCTGCAAAATGCATTGGCCCATAATGTACCAATGAAGCCAATCTATGTATTGTCATGGATATGCAATAGTCTGGAACCTTACCTGTCTTCATCTGTCCATTAAGAGGCCTGGCCCTGTTCTGGTTACATTCTCATCGCCTCTACTTCCTGTATTGCCCCACCCAGGCCATCCCAGGAAGTCTATATTAACTGTTGAACTACAGGCCTGCAGTGCTGTTCAACAGTGTTGTTTGCTTAAGTTCCTGTCTGCAGTGTGCTATGATTACCTTCCTGTGTACCGTTTATGGCTTGTCCCTGACTTCTCCTGGCTGCCTGTGCCCCTGACATTTTGCCTGTCCCTCGGTTACCCCTGTTTTCCTGTTGCCTTGACCTCGGCTTGCCCATCACTACTGTTTGTCCTGTTTGCTGCTTCCCCTCTCTCCATGTGGAGTGTGACCTAGGGGATCCCGGGGGTCGCGACTTGGATCCAGCGGCGGTGAAGGCCATCCCCACCACTAGGGGCTCTGGTGAACACAAAGCTGGGTCTTAGACTCCGCGCCCTGGGCGATCTTGGGTTCACGCTTCCTCTGATAGCAGCAGTCGGCTATTGTGTTCATATTTGTATATGTTTTTTTATACTCAACTAGATATTTTAACTATGGTTGTACAATAAAAATTATTTTTTATATGACAAATGTGTTTGTGCTCACCTCAGTGACAAGCCTGCTTTCTCTTGGGAATGTGGTGTTCCATCCTTTTATTGTTTTACTACATACCTAGGATGTGGAGATTTTCTCTCTAGAACTTGTGTAATTTAGCTTTTAGACATTTACTGCAACAGTCATTTTCCGTTCTTCAAGATCACAAATGAACAAACATTTTGGATTTTTTTTTCAGAAAAAACATTTTCTAATCATTTGTAGGTGAATTGTTTGGGAAAAAAATCTATGTGAAATGCGTATGAGCGGTAGGGGTAGTAGAAGAAGTCTATCGGAAGAAAATAATGTTTAATGTTGAAAACGATCAGAAGAATTATGAAGTTTGCATACAATTTTTTGGTCAAATTTTTTTCATTCATTTATGGGCAGCTTTACTTAATTTACTTTGCCAGATTTCTCTACTTTTGTATCACTTATCCATTCCATACACTGATAAGTTTCCTTTTGTCCCACCCATGTGCATCACTAATGCTGGCCATAGGCTAATTTTTTTACTTTTTCAGCCACGCCAGGAGAAAATGACTTACAAGTTATGTGCTGGCTCTCTGTGCCCAAATGACTGTTACAGAATATATGTTCATGTGTATGGTGTTCCGCATGGATATATTCTGTCAGTATGTCAATGTGATGTTAGATCTCATGGCCATCTTAGAGAAGTTCCAGTAAAAAGCAGAAGATGCATTACTTGTGTGACTACTCATTTATTCTTTAATATTAGGGCCAAAGGCCAGGGATGTCATGAGCAGGCCTAAGACCAAGAGTTTAGAACAATATGGTTAAGGCTTTCATCTACCAGCAGGTGGGTTGTTGTCCTATGCAAGAAGCAGCGGGGGAGGGACTCGAGCAGGTTGGCACCAACAACAAGTCTATCACAAGCCTCCTTACATCTCAATTTTCCACAAGTTTAACCCTGCACTCATTAACAGATTGATCTTTTCTAAACAGACTGCCAGTGGAGACTGGTCTCTGTTTTACCTTGACATGCTCAGATAGATCTGGGTGTCACCTGCATACACATGGAACTGTAGACCGTGGCGTCGGATCAGGTTGGTCAATGGTCTTGTATAGACGTTAAAAAGGATTGGCGACAACGCCGAACACTGTGGTACCCCACAGGACAGAGAGCTGTAGTTAGAGTGATAGGCTCCCAGCCTCACCCGTTGTGCCCTATCCTGGAGGAATGAAACCATCAATGCCAATGCCATCTCCTTGATCTTGGCCGTATTTTTAAGTCTATGCAGTAATCGTGCATGATCTATGGTATCAAAGGCAGCTGACAAGTCCTGAGAAGTATCAGAGCTACTGCGCATGCACAAGTCGTGTGGTGCTTGGCGGTTTCTGAATGATCCTGTTGTCTTCTGGGACACACACAGGTACCAGAAGACAGCCGGGGAGAGGCGGAAGGGGCCAAATCACTCGAAAAATTGCATGCCTTACCGCTGTGACATGGGATGGAAGTCCGTAAGAAAAAATACAGAAAAAGTACTAAAAAGCAAACAAAATCATTACAATTGCTTAAGACTGAGTTGTCTTTTTGCCTGGAACTCTGCTGTAAGTCTAACTGTAGGATAAATAATGTTCGATTTGATTTTGCCACTGTAAGCTGGGGATAGGTAGCGGGTACAAAAACTCCCTGGGATGAGCAGGCACAGATACCAAAGTCCATAGGATAAGTGAACAACAGTGGGATTTTTATTGGTGCTATACAAAGTCTATTTACAGGTGCTGTACAGTGTGCAGAAAACAAAACAAACAAAAATAGTTTAAACAAACACCTAGCCGTGTCTCGGCTCTAACTACACGATATGTAGGCCCTAACTACTAAGCTAAACAAGCCTACCGCTTGTTAGCTCAAAACACAAACTGCTCACCAGTCTTTTAACAACCTCCTTGCTCCTACAGATCCACACTATCTGTTTCCCAGGACAGAGCAATGGCTGTTAGCTCAGGTGAGC
This sequence comes from Rana kukunoris, assembly GCA_029574335.1. Lineage (NCBI taxonomy): Eukaryota > Metazoa > Chordata > Amphibia > Anura > Ranidae > Rana > Rana kukunoris. The sequence goes on along the minus strand of CM056049.1, from coordinate 123,986,127 downwards.
TTAAATTGGCCTGGGGGAGAGGGCCAACACCTGACCTGGATCAGGGATCAGAGATCCCTGAACGTGTAAGAGAGGAGCCTGGGAGAGGTATAAACCCCGAACTGGACTTTCCCAGGCTCTCTCTGGGACGCTCTGCTACACACCCTCCCCTCTTGTTTCAACCCCAGGGTTGGAACACCTGTAGCCCAACAGGAGTGAACACGGGACAGGGCATCTACATTCCCCATCTCAACACCTGGCCTGTGTTTTACCGAAAAGGAATAATCCTGGAGGGCCAAAAACCACCGGTTCACCCGCCTATTCGTCTCCTTCTTTTGGGCCATCCATTTCAGGGGAGCATGGTCAGTTATTAACTCAAACTGGCGCCCTAACAGGTAGTACCTGAGCGCGTCCACGGCCCACTTTATAGCTAAACATTCCTTTTCAATGACTGCATATTTTTTCTCATGATCATTGAGCTTTCTGCTTAGGTAGACCACAGGGTGTTCTTCCCCATTGTATACCTGTGATAGTACTGCCCCGATACCTACATCAGAGGCATCTGTCTGAACCAAAAAATCTTTGGAGAAATCGGGGGAGTATAGCACTGGCTGTGCACAAAGAGCCTTCTTCAGGACTTGGAAAGATTCTTCTGCTACTGGGGACCATTTTATCATTACGGAGTCTTTCCCTTTCGTCAGGTCTGTCAGTGGGGCAGCTATAGTGGCAAAATTTGGAATAAACCTTCTATAATATCCCGCAATGCCAAGAAAGGCCCTGACCTGCTTCTTGTTTGCAGGACGTGGCCACTCCTGGATGGCTTCTACTTTATTCACTTGGGGTTTAATAACTCCACGGCCAATAGTGTAGCCCAAATACTTGGCTTCCTCCAAACCAATGGCACATTTTTTGGGATTTGCCGTAAAACCTTCTTTGAAGAGGGAATCAAGGACAGCTTGGACACGGGGCAAGTGAGACTCCCAGTCAGTGCTATGCACCACTATGTCATCTAAATAAGCTGCAGCATACTGCTGGTGCGGTCTTAGGGTCCTGTCCATGGCCCTCTGAAAGGTTGCAGGGGCATTTTGCAACCCAAAAGGCATTTTCTTATACTGGAATGATCCCTCCGGGGTCACAAACGCAGTCTTTTCTTTGGCACTATTAGTCAGGGGTATTTGCCAATATCCTTTGGTCAAGTCCAAAGTGGTCAGATAACGGGCCTTGCCCAGTCGGTCTATAAGTTCATCTACCCTGGGCATCGGGTACGTGTCAAACTTTGTTACTGCATTGAGCTTTCTGAAGTCGTTACAAAACCTCCAAGTGCCATCCGGTTTTGGGACCAACACGATGGGGCTAGACCAGTCACTATTGGATTCCTCAATGACATCTAGTTCCAACATCCTTCTAACTTCATCACTGATGTTCTTTCTCCTCGCTTCAGGAATTCGGTATGGTTTGAGCTTGACACGGACCCCAGGTTCAGTAACAATATCATGCTGAACCGCTGAAGTCGTGCCAGGCACTCTGAAAATTTCTCTCTATTCCTTATTAGGAACTCTCTAGCTTCCTGTTTTTGGGAATATGACAGGGTGTCTGGAATCGTGACCTCAGGGATCAGAGGGGATTCAGTACCCTTAGGCGTTACCGGTAGGGACCTCGCAGTTAACGCCAGTCTATCCTTCCAGGGCTTTAACAGGTTCACGTGGTAAAACTGTTCGGGCTTCCTTTTACCTGGTTGATATACCTTGTAATTGACTTCCCCAACTCTTTCAATTACTTCAAAGGGGCCCTGCCACTTAGCCAGGAACTTGCTCTCAACAGTGGGAACTAAAACGAGGACCCTGTCACCCGGTGAGAAAACACGGAGTTGGGCTCCCCGGTTGTATATTCTCTGTTGGGCTGCTTGAGCCTGTAGTAAATGTTCATTCACCACTGGTATTACGGCTGCAATCCTGTCCTGCATTTGAGCGATATGCTCAATTACACTTTTGTGGGGTGTCTGTTCCCCCTCCCAAGTTTCCTTGGCTATGTCCAAGAGTCCCCGAGGGTGTCTCCCATAAAGCAACTCAAATGGAGAGTATAAAGAAAAAAGGATGTTGCACTATGGGGAAACTAAGAGTATCCCCAATGGACAACCAAGGGGCTACCAAGGCAGAGATGGGCAGTAATATAGATAAAATTATTTATTGATCATATAAAGATACCAAAAGTACAAAAATTCGGGATAAGAAATTTTTTACAAAAGTTGAAAATACTAAATGTATGTTATAAAGATTCACAGGTATGCCTACTTACAGCAGCCGGCCGGTGCTGCACACATTAACCTAGTTCATGTAACATGCGACAATGCGACACAAATAGGACACAAACATGTGAGGCGCCGTACACACGGCCGAGGTTCTCGCTGAAAATCAGCGAGAACCTCGCTGGAATGCACATTCCAGCGAGGACCTCGGCCGTGTGTACGGTCTCAGCGAGCTTCCCGTCGGGAAGCCCGTCGAGCCGAAATAGAGAGCACGCTCTCTATTTCTTCGACGGCCCGCCTGGAAGAATGGCTGGTTGCCATTCCCGACGGGCGGGTCGCCGAATCCGACGGCCGGGAGAGAACCTCGACGGGCGGAACGATGTGTTCTGCCCGTCGAGGTTCTCTGCCGTGTGTACGGCACCTAACAAACATAAAAAAACATATAACTGGGGCGATCCGGACGCCAAATGGGTCACTGCTGCTGGAGATTCCGTACGGTAATTACCGCTGAAATAACATTCAAAAATAAAAATATATAATGTATGGGAATATCCAGCAGGAGTACCCCTGCGGGAGAAGGATGTGGTTGCAACTTAATATAATATACAGTATAAGTATGTCTGCATCCAGTTTAGTAGTCGATGTAAATCATTATTGCACTGATCAGATGGTTGGTGCTGGCCAGTAAGAACACAGTATAAGCAATTTTATGTGAGTTGCAGCCACTATTGAGGGGACTAAGCGCCTTTAAATATTTTCCTGTGATTCCAGTGTGAATTTCATTGGCTGTGGCGTTGACATAGTTCACTGATAACCGTATTGGTACACAACCTGATTGACACTGTCATAAAGGTAGACTTAGTTAATTGTAGAGTGTCCCCCGAATCTTTCGGGTATAAGCAGTCCTAGCAGTTGTCAATGTAATAAGAGGAACAGTCTTACCAGGCTCTTGAGAGAGGGGTCTAATAGTAAACGGCAGTGTTTGACTCCTAGCTCATAGGTAATGAGAATGCTGCTGGCCGTAGCTAATGTCATCAGGTCTGTCAGAATCAGGCAGCGTGTTCGGCGGGTAGCCTGGCCGGGTGTACCATCGTGGAACACACTTTTGCTTAGGAATGCCCAGTAAGGTACCCTATCCTTTTTGGATGAAAGTACAAATCCCGGCTCTTAGGTAAGGCTGTGCAGCTGCTCTAGTGCTGATCTTTTTCCGGCGTGGAAGTCTCCTCAGAGAGGTCCCGATCCCGCTGGGGGTTGTGGGCGTGGCGTGGCATCCGGTGCCGTATTACGTCAACGCGTTTCGCAACGTTAGTGCGTAAGCTTCGTCTGGACGTGGAGGGGGGAACGTGCGTCACTCCTTTATATGTTATCGGCGCACGGCCGTCCCTCGTTGTATTGAGAATTATCAATAGGAGTCCCTATGGATAGACTGGATGTTGTTTCCTATATGATGTCTATCTTCAGGCCCGCCATAAGTATTCCCCATACTAAACAGACACACTAAATATTGACACATACAAAATCTATTTTGTCAAAACGGGGTACAACCACTGGAAGGCAAAAAATGCAATATTGGTTGTTATAACTTTTGGCAAAAATGCTATGTTTATCTCCACCTAGGTCTGTAAAGATGCATTTGTCTGTCGGACCTTATTGTAAAAACGGAAAATGAATTCTCTCTCTTGTTTTTACCCCTACTTAGGGTTTATGTTTGTATGTTTTTTTTGTGTTTTATGTTCAAACTTTTGTTCTTCCATATCTGAACTACTAGTCAGCTTCTTATCTATATTACCATATATTATATATCATGTATAATTTTTCTTACAATTTAAGTCACACTGTTTTCTTTATGTTCTCGATTCATCTCACTCTTTGGAGTTTGTGAGAGAATTAATTTTCCGTTTTTACAATAAGGTCCGACAGACAAATGCATCTTTACAGACCTAGGTGGAGATAAACATAGCAGTTTTGCCAAAAGTTATAACAACCAATATTGCATTTTTTGCATTTTTTGCCTTCCAGTGGTTGTACCCCGTTTTGACAAAATAGATTTTGTATGTGTCAATATTTAGTGTGTCTGTTTAGTATGGGGAATACTTATGGCGGGGCCTGAAGATAGACATCATATAGGAAACAACATCCAGTCTATCCATAGGAACTCCTATTGATAATTCTCACTACAACGAGGGACGGCTGTGCGCCGATAGCAAATAAAGGAGCGACGCACGTTCCCCCCTCCACGTCCAGACGACGCACTAACGTTGCGAAACGCGTTGACGTAATACGGCACCGGACGCCACGCCACGCCCACAACCCCCAGCGGGATCGGGACCTCTCTGAGGAGACTTCCACGCCGGAAAAAGATCAGCACTAGAGCAGCTGCACAGCCTTACCTAAGAGCCGGGATTTGTACTTTCATCCAAAAAGGATAGGGTACCTTACTGGGCATTCCTAAGCAAAAGTGTGTTCCACGATGGTACACCCGGCCAGGCTACCCGCCGCACACGCTGCCTGATTCTGACAGACCTGATGACATTAGCTACGGCCAGCAGCATTCTCATTATCTATGAGCTGGGAGTCAAACACTGCCGTTTACTATCAGACCCCTCTCTCAAGAGCCTGGTAAGACTGTTCCTCTTATTACATTGACAACTGCTAGGACTGCTTACACCCGAAAGATTCGGGGGACACTCTAAAATTAACTAAGTCTACCTTTATGACAGTGTGAATCAGGTTGTGTACCAATACGGTTATCAGTGAACTATGTCAACGCCACAGCCAATGAAATTCACACTGGAATCACAGGAAAATATTTAAGGGCGCTTAGTCCCCTCAATAGTGGCTGCAACTCACATAAATTTGCTTATACTGTGTTCTTACTGGCCAGCACCAACCATCTGATCAGTGCAATAATGGTTTACAACGACTACTAAACTGGATGCAGACATACTTATACTATATATTATATTAAGTTGCAACCACATCCTTCTCCCGCAGGGGTACTCCTGCTGGATATTCCCATACATTATATATTTTTATTTTTGAATGTTATTTCAGCGGTAATTACCGTACGGAATCTCCAGCAGCAGTGACCCATTTGGCGTCCGGATCGCCCCAGTTATATGTTTTTTTATGTTTGTTACATGTTTGTGTCCTATTTGTGTCGCATTGTCGTATGTTACATGAACTAGGTTCATGTGTGCAGCACCGGCCGGCTGCTGTAAGTAGGCATACCTGTGAATCTTTATAACATACATTTAGTATTTTCAACTTTTTGTAAAAATTTCTTATCCCGAATTTTTGTACTTTTGGTATCTTTATATGATCAATAAATAATTTTATCTATATTACTGCCCATCTCTGCCTTGGTAGCCCCTCGGTTGTCCATTGGGGATACTCTGTCTTAGTTTCCCCATAGTGCAACATCCTTTTTTCTTTATATGCATTGTTGTGGATACGGCAGTTGACCCCCAAAATAAGGGGAGTGACAGATTATAGATCTTTCGGGATAAGCACACATCAGGTTGTAGAGGTAGTAAGTTCAACTTTAGTTTTTGTTCAAATGGAGAGTACCCTGTAGAGGACTGGGGAACCTCCCTGATAGCAAACATCAGGTACGGTATCAGGAAGTCCCAGTCTTTCCCATCTTTGTCAACAACCTTTTTTAACATGCCCTTTAACGTCTTATTGAAACGTTCCACCAAGCCATCCGTTTGCGGATGATACACAGAGGTTCGCAACTGCGTCACCTTAAATAACTTGCACAGCTCCCTAGTTATCCGTGACATAAATGGGGTACCCTGGTCTGTCAGGATTTCTTTAGGGATGCCCACCCGACTGAACACCATAAACAGCTCTTTGGCAATATTTTTAGCAGATGCGGCGCGTAAGGGAACGGCCTCAGGGTAACGGGTAGCGTAATCCATAATCACGAGGATATGCTGATGACCACGGGCGGATTTGGGGAGGGGACCCACAAGGTCCATGGCAATCCTCTCGAAGGGCACTTCAATAATGGGCAAGGGCACTAAAGGACTTCGGAAGTGGGGCTGGGGGGCTGACATCTGACACACAGGACAGGATCGACAATAATTCTCAATATTTTTCTGTATCCCAGGCCAGTAAAACCTGCGCAACACTCTTTCAGTGGTTTTCTCAACCCCTAAATGGCCTCCTAGCAAGTGCCCATGGGCAAGTTCCAACACCACCCTTCTGTAAGGCTTGGGGACCACCAACTGTTCAGTAACTTCATCATTCTTTTTACATACAGTACACGATACAGTAAATCATCATTGCTGCTGAAATAAGGAAAACAGGGCCTATCCCCTGGTTCAACAGGTACATCATTAATCACCATTACATTTTCCCAGGCCCTGGCAAGGGTAGGGTCTTTTCTCTGCTCAGTACCAAAATTTTCCTTGTGCACATTAAGGTCAGTAAACTCCAACATAGGCTCCGAGTCGGCAGACGGCTGTCCGGCTCTACTGGTTGTGGGGACTTCCTCAGGCTCCTCCAGCTCTCCTGCCATAACCGAGAAAGGAAAACTCGGAGAGCCCCGAGATGAGTCCCCTGAACCCACAATATCGGAAGTAGCCAGGAGCTCTGGCTCTGCGACTGAGTCAGGTACTGCGACCGGGTCGGGACGATCCCACAGTTCCCAAAACTTAGGGAAGTCCCTACCAATGATGGCCTCGTGCACCAAGTGGGGCACAAGTCCGACCGCATGGGACACCATACCTAAGCCAGTTTTAAACTGAACTGTGGCTATAGGATACTCCCGGGTATCCCCATGTACACAGATCACAGCAACTTTTTTAGCATGAAAATTCACAGTTTCAACCATCTCAGCTGTAACCAAAGTAACCAGACTTCCAGAGTCCAGTAAGGCCGTAATAGGCTTATCATTAACAGTCATGTGACACATGTGTTTCCCCACATTTGGCGCTGCGGCGCATGAAACAGCAGCAAACATAGACTGCCTTCTAATAGACAGATCACACTGCATTGGTTCATCAGTCAATGGACAGTTTGCTGCAACATGTCCCAGATCTTGGCAACGAAAACACCTGATGTTTCCCCAAGTTGGTTTGCTGACAGGCAGTGGTTTCCCTTGCTTGGGACGCCAAACTTCAGTCCTCGCACCAAAAATCCTCCCCCCTATTTCCTTGCCATGCTTACCACCCACTTCCCCTGGAACAGTCTTACCGGTTGCCTGGGGAGACCGTGGCTTTGGGTGGAAAGTCCGTGCGGTTGTTGGGGTGGTGACCAGGTTCTCTGCAGCAAAGTACCTTTTGACGAGTTCCACCAGGTTATCTGCCGACTTGGGGTCCCCTTGACTCACCCACTTCTGCAGGGGAATTGGGAGTGACCTCAGGAATTGGTCCATGACCACACGCTCCACTATTTGTGGCGCAGACAGGGACTCAGGCTGTAGCCATTTTCGCACCAGGTGGATTAGGTCGGACATCTGCGATCTTGGGGGCCTCTCGATTTTGAAGAACCAGCTGTGGACCCGTTGGGCTCGAACGGCCAAGGTGACGCCGAGTCGCGCCAGAATTTCCTGCTTGACCTTTTCGTAGTCTTCTGCTTCTGCTGACTCCAGATCATAGTAGGCCTTCTGCGATTCACCAGAAAGCAAGGGGGCAATCAGTCCTGCCCACTTGGTTTTCTGCCTCTGCGATTGCTCCTGCGCAGCACCAATCTGTTTGTACAGCGCCTTGGTTTGCTCCTGTGCGATAGCATTGGCTTGCTGCAATGCAGCGTTAGTTTGCTGTTGTGCAGCATTGGATAACATCATTTGTTTGAGGATTTCCTCCATGTTGTCACTTTAGGTACTGGCCTTTTAAAATAGTAACTTACTACTGCTGATCGCAGCCTCCACCATATGTAAGCTGGGGATAGGTAGCGGGTACAAAAGCTCCCTGGGATGAGCAGGCACAGATACCAAAGTCCATAGGATAAGTGAACAACAGTGGGATTTTTATTGGTGCTATACAAAGTCTATTTACAGGTGCTGTACAGTGTGCAGAAAACAAAACAAACAAAAATTGTTTAAACAAACACCTAGCCGTGTCTCGGCTCTAACTACACGATATGTAGGCCCTAACTACTAAGCTAAACAAGCCTACCGCTTGTTAGCTCAAAACACAAACTGCTCACCAGTCTTAACAACCTCCTTGCTCCTACAGATCCACACTATCTGTTTCCCAGGACAGAGCAATGGCTGTTAGCTCAGGTGAGCTTAAATTGGCCTGGGGGAGAGGGCCAACACCTGACCTGGATCAGGGATCAGAGATCCCTGAACGTGTAAGAGAGGAGCCTGGGAGAGGTATAAACCCTGAACTGGACTTTCCCAGGCTCTCTCTGGGACGCTCTGCTACACCACATTCCAGAGATGCTAGATGGCCAGCCCTGGCTTAAAGTGGACCTTGAACTAAAATGCAAGGTCCACATATTTAACTCCCACAGCCTCCTGTTAAAAAAAAGCATTATATTAAAAATGAGTAATGTACATGGAAAGAAAATGTAACAAAAAATCTTGGGAAAGCCAAGGATCCAAATTCCTGCAAGAGCACAGCACTGTACAGAAGCCTGTTCTTGCAGGATTTGGGATCCTCAACTTTCTCGGAATCCCACGAGAAGACTCACTGAGATCACCCTTGCCTAGGTGAAGTTTATAGTAATCATTTTTTACAGCTTTCTCTCAAAGTGTTTTTTTTTTTTCTTTTTTTTTATGCAATTCAGCAATTTTATGTGTATATATAAAACTCAGATGCATTATCTTTCTTTTTAGCAGTCTAGGCGTTAACTCATTTTTACTGGAAATGAAAACATAAATGAAACAGGATGTACGGGGTCAGCATATGACTGCTATTCAGACTCAGAGTGTGCTAAGCATTTGTCAACAATTCCTAATTATTCAGCAGAACAGAAGAACAAAGGATAAAATTGATCCCATCTCCCACTTGTACAGATCCCACTGCTAGGAAAAAAAGTTATGTCAAAGTATTTTGCAGTTTTAATTCTAGCTTTCCTTCTAGTTTATTTTAACTAATTATGTCACTGCTAACATTGTTAAAGAGGGGGTTCACCCTTAAAAACACTGTCTCCCATCCCATCCAGCATACTGGCGTCAGCGCCAGTATGCTGTCTTTTTTTTTTTTATCCGTGTACTTACTTCTAAATAGAGAATTAAATTTTCGTTCTACCGCGGTATATGGCGCCGGTATATTGCGTCACGCCTTCCGAAAACAGCCGACTAGCACTCGGCTGTTCTCGGCGCCTGCGCACAGACCCAGGAGCTGACTGCACAGGCGCGTATACAGCCGAGTCCTATTTTGGCTTTTTTCGGAGGGCGTGACGCGGCTATATACGGCGCCTGCTCAGTCAGCTCCTAGGTCTGTGCGCAGGCGCCGAGAACAGCCGAGTGCTGGTCGGCTGTTTTCAGAAGGCGCGGCGCCATATACCACGGTAGAACGAAAATTAAATTCTCTATTTAGGAGTAAGTACACGGATAAAAAATAAAAAAGACAGCATACTGGCGCTGACGCCAGTATGCTGGATGGGATGGGAGAAAGTGGTTTTAAGGGTGAACCCCCTCTTTAAGTTACTGTATTTTCAATCAGTATAGACAAGGGAGCAACATATAAAAACAACTCCATCCAAGATGGTCTTACAAAGTTTCTCATCAAATGTGAAGAATTAGCCATTAGTTACTTCCCCAACGTTCAGGGGCCCCTTAATTGATTTATGAGAGCACAATCCCACTGTTATCCACTACTGGATTCTCAGCTGGGCTAGTTATTTTACCAAATGAACTGTTATTCTGACTCTTGTGCAGCTGTGGATCCCTACTCAAAACTACAATTTTACAGTATCAGATCTCTTGTTGCATCATTCAGAAGGTGAGCATGTTAGACAACACAGGGCCATATTCAGATACAATTACATTGGCGCAGAGTATCAGAGACGCCGTATTTTACCTGGCTCTACGACGAATTCATGTCGATTTTGGCCCGTAAGGTATGGCGGCGTAGTGTATTTCTCGCGGCGGAATCGAAATACGCGATTAGGGGGCGTGAAGCATTTAAATTAGGCGCGTCCCCGCGGCGATCGAACTGCGCATGCTCCGTTCAGAAATTTCCCGCCGTGCATTGCGCAAAATAACATCGTTACGTCATTTTTTGTTTGAGTAGCGTCGTTTACGTACATTCCTATTCCCGGACGACTTACGTAAAAAAAAAAAAAAAAACTTTGAAATTCGACGCGGGAACGACGGCCATACTTAACATGGGCTGTCTATTACTAGACCAGATAAAAGCTAGAATAACTTTACGCGGCAAAAAGATGACTACAGATGCCGTAAGAGATTGCGAACTTCCTGGATCGTCGGAAAAAGCTCATTTGCATACCCCGACGCGGAAAACGACGGGAACTCCACCCAGCGGCCGCAAATTTATTGCAGCGTAGATCCAAAGGCGTATGAACACGTAAGCCAGTCGGATTGAAGCCCGAAGCCGTCGTTTCATGGTTTGAGGATTCAGACTAATGAAACGACGCGCGTAATTTGAAAGTACTCCGGTCTAACGCGAGATAGACCGGAGTAAGTAAGGGACAAATGACAAGACAAAGTTTGAGATGCCCCTATGGATGAAAGTGGGAACTGCCCCTCCAGGGTAGTCAAGCAGTTCTGTGTGACCCCTTCCTTAGGTTACTACTAAAAAAGTAGGATCATTTCTAAAAATACCCATACAGATAAAGTACTGAGACTATTTATTTCAGTATTTACTTGCTTATTGTACTTGTATTGTAAGTATACTGTCTTCCTGTATTTTTCAAAGCTCTGCGTAAACTGTTAGTGCTATATAAATCCTGTATAATAGTAATAATAATACAGTTTACAGTACTTAAACCCTTACACATACACACAGATTAAACAAATCCCCTTACATGGGTTGTACCTGTTTGTATGCAGCCCTCTTATCTTTATGTTCTTATAAAACACACAGATCAAAGGCTACTTCTCAGCAGCAAAACTCGGGGGCAGGGAACATGGGTTGTACCTGTTTTTATGCAGCCTCTCTTCTTTATGTTCTTCTAAAACGCACAGATCAAAGGCTACCTCTCAGCAGCAAAACTCGGGGGGCAAAGATCTGACATCACACACACTGCATAGCTAGAGCATAGAGCTCTGTGAAACCTGAAATCTGAGTTAAAGGAACATACACACCACTCCTCTACACAGAATCATAGCAAAATACAGTAAACACAACTGAGGCTGGCAGTCAGTTGATGTGTGCTAGAGGGGGAGGGGGTAGGGCATTTACCCTGGATGTTGTGGAGTCAATTTGATATATTATCAGTGACTCGTGCAAACAGCAAAGAGAATTGTCACTTGGTGCTTTGTATTGAGGCAAGTATATAATATAAAATGATATGCTTTTTTCATTTTTCATGTTAGAGGTTTACAATTGCTTTAAACCTAAATTACGGTACACATTTAGATTATTAGTTCCTTTATAACACCCCTGCCCCTTTCTTTCATTAAACACAACCCAGAGCCTGGCTAACCACAAATAAAATTACTGAAAAACTATGACAGTTCTTAGAATAGTGTTCCTAATTGTAATAACTAGAAAAGAACACGCATGCACACAATTCTCAACCTTGATCAATACATATTGGCCTCTTTGCTGAAAAGATATTTTTATAATGTGAAATCTAAATAGTGATAAAGGATTAATTTGTCAGTGTTCACTTTAGATTAGACTTGGAGGAAGGGGGAATTGTAGGCTCGTACACGCAGGGCCCTCCTAACCCTATTGTCTTGATTTATACTCTTCTGTTCCACTTATTTGGTAAAGCACTGCACAAACAATTGAAAACCATTATAATAGCAATAAAACAAATGGAATGGAACAAAAATATAAAATATAAAGTTTAAGTGGAAAAAAAAAAAAGCAATAAGCAAAACAACTAATTAAAAAGCTAGGCGTGGAGATCACAGGCAAGAGTAGAAAATGGGATATTGGGTAAAGCCCACAAAACAAAGTCTGAAAAGAGACAATTCACCAAAAGAATATTTTGCATAAACGAGATAGACTGGGGTTGATTTACTAAATGCAAATTATGTTCACTTTGGAAGAGAATTTTCCTTTAATTTATCTCTAATGAATTCTATCATTCAATCACATACAAGAACTTGATTGTTCATTTTCCTTGCACTTGATTGCATAGTCCCGTTTACATGATGTTACACAACTTTAGGCAAAGATGCCGAACTACATACAACATGTATGCTACTACATAAGATGCTCAGTATTGCAATAGACTTTAAGTATCTGGATTTACTATTGCCTTAGGAGGGGTAAAGGCTAAATATGCATCTGAGAAATTCTATTCACCAGTTGCCACTGTATTAAAAGTTTTGGAGGTTATTAGGGAAAAGGGTAAAGAAAGCAGCAAAGATAAAAAAGCCATAAGTCCAGAGAATGGGGAGGGCATAGATGATCTGGTATAATGGTGGTCAACAAGATCCCGGGGATCAACAAGATCCCCTACCCACGGGAATTGTAGTACTCTGTTAGTAAATGAGGAGAGGCTCCTTACAGTAGCTGGGTCTTCTGGAGAGGCGAATAAAATACATTTCTCCCAAGTGCTGCTGAAATTCTCAAAATGTTACTGTGTGAAAATAAAAAAACAGGTAAACATGACTGAGGGAATGCAGAGGCTCAGATTATCTATAAAACATTAAACACTTGACCAATCCCACCTTCCAAATAGACCGGACAACACATTTTATGTGGAGTCGAATCGCCATAGCAGCCTTTTATTATTAACCATTAAATACAACATTCACAAGAGAACAAGTTTAATGCATATAATGCGGTCAATGCATAATAAATAAACCAACCTCAGCTTATGCCCAGTCTTAGGCCTCGTACACACGAGGCAATCTATTTGTTCAAATCGGTCGGACCGACCGATTTGAACAAATCTGTCTGATAGGATTTTGGTTTGCTCGCGTGTACACACGAGCAAACCAAAATCCCCGCCAGCAGACGGCGCGCTGACGTGTCGGTGACGTGGCGGTGACGTTGACGCCGCCACGTCACCGCACCAGGAAGTAAAACACTTCCGCGCATGCGCCGAATCCATTCGGCGGCGGTGCGAGACGACATGTCTGCTGGTAAGTGTACTAACCAGCAGACATGTCGGGCGGACGGATTCCCACCCGATAGATTTCAAAGCATGCTTTGAAATCTGTCGGGTGGCCAAATCCGTCGGCTCGGCCGTACACACGATCGAATCTGTCTGCTGGGACGGTCTAGCAGACCGTTTCCAGCAGACAGATTTGATCGTGTGTACGAGGCCTTAGGTGTTTGAAGGCCTATATACTCACGATTAACCGATTGTATCTTCCCCCCCAATCAAAGGCCCACAACCGCAACTACACAGGCTCAGGGACAATTAACCATTTACGTACTACAAGATACAACCTAATTAATACCTCAATGTTACCACCGTATTATTAGAAAGGGACACCCATAACTCAGATGGGCCCAAACCACAATTTTCCACAGTTAGGAAGGAACACCCATACCTCAGATGGTCCCAACCCACAATTTGTAACAGATATTTACTTTCAAAGTATTTTATTTTATATAGAAGATACAAAAACAAAACCTTCAAAAGCTCAGAAAATACAGGAATTACAAACCAGATTCCAGAAAAGCCTGGGTAAAGGTCGTAGCAGCCTAGGTAAAAAGGCAAACAACGAGAAATGGGGCTGGTTTCAACAAGAGACATACTTTACACAAATATATCATCATAAAGAAAAAAAAATCACATATTCAAAGCACTCCGTCATCCACACCCCTATACTGTAGGGATCAGACTGTGTGGATGACCAGAGGGCAGGGAAGACTGCTCTGGAATCGCATAATCTCAAGCAAAATACAAGGAAAATACATTCTGAATTAGACCTCAGCAAATGGAAGGAAAGAAGAACAGCCAGGGAAAGGGGAGGGAAAATAAACAAAGCACAGGTAAAAGAGACAGAGAAAAGAAAGGAGAACCAGAAAAGAAGCACCTCCGCCAGACCATCTACCATTAAATAAAACCAGAGACACTCTTCCAGGGTTATCAAACATCTACATAAGTGACCCAAGGTTCCCAAGTCTCCTTAAATTGTTGAGACGTATCTAAAAGGAAACTCACTAGTTTTTCTTGCGACATAATCCGAAGTAATTTTTTGTTTTGTGGCACGAAGAGAAACCTTGGGAAGCTTCCAGGATTTTGCGATGGTGAGCTTGACCCCCAAAAATATAAAGAATATAAGCTTCTGGGTGAATTTGGAAATCTTGGGGATTCGGAAATTCAAAAGAGCGACTGAAGGAGACTTCGGAACCCTGACACCCGTAACCTTAAAGATTATATGAACATTTTTATTCCAGAAATCTCCAATCCTAGGGCAATCCCACCAGACATGCAGCATGGTTCCCTCCAGCTCATGGGCGCCTGCTGAAATTTTTTCAGGGAGGGGCGCTTCGGCAGCGGCAATACACAGTCGCAGCTAAAACGATGGTAAAGCGCCACTTTACCGATAACGCGGCCAGCTGGCAGTGCGAAATTGCTCTTGAGATAATTCAGCTTCACTCCATGCCCATATAAATATAGCCTAGAGAATGAACACACCCCCCTTCAGCACAGATAGACTCCCCCTTCAGCACAGACCCCTCCATTCAACACAGATGTACCCCCCTTCAGCACAGACCCCCCCATTATGCACAGACCCCTCCATTCAGCACAGATGGACCCCCTCAGCACAACCCCCCCATTCCGCACAGACCCCTCTATTCAGCACAGATGGAGCCCCTTTAAGCACAGACTCCCCTTCAGCACAGATGGACCCCTTTTAAGCACAGACCCCCCTTCAGCACAGATGGACCACCCAGTCAGCACAAACACCCCTCCCCCATCCCATTCAGTACCTTAGATCAGCCATCAGCACAGGCACAGCAGGTTCCCTCCCCCTGAGTACACATAAACACTGGAGGGGAGGCAGCTTCACTCTGCTCGCTGTGCCTGTGTGACATCCAACCCGGGACCGCTCAGACAGCTCGTGGCCACAAAACTCTTCAACACCTTCTTGATTTTCCAGGGGGGTCAAATGCCCCCCCTTGCCCTATGGAGCGGACGCCCATGCTCCAGCTGACACCCCCTAAAACACAGGGGGGACGCTGAGGGGAAGATCCTGGAGAGTCTGGACTGTGTCATATACCATCTTGTTATAACCTTAAGGCAGGCCTCCGATAGAGAGGTGTTAAGGATACCCTTATAAGAGCGAAAGAAAGCCGTGTGCCAAGCATCTAAGTCCCAACTTTCCTGTAACTCAGTCTCCCAAGCAGTCATGTAACGAAGTTTCACATCAGAATGGGCAAGTGATAAATAGATTATTGAGATCCCACCCCTCTGCTCCGTAGCCTGACTACACCACAGCTCATATGGGGAAAAAATCGGGGTGGGTAGGGCTTAGTTTTCCATATCGAATGCAAAAAATTAGAAATTTGAGCAAACCTGAAGCGTGTAACAGATATTTAACCAGCACCGCCAGCAATACACAATAGACCCCCTGCCTGCTGCAATGACAAGAAAAAATGAATGGCAAGCTAACAACATAAAACCCAAAAACCCACTACAAATACCCCAGCACCTTGGGAAAGTAGGAGGCTCCCCCACATTAAAACAAACAAGGGAAGGAGGGACAACTTAGGAGAAAACTGTCTGATGCTGTGATGAGCTCTGACTGTGACACGATCTTCCTGTTATCAGAGTATTGAAATCATGTTTGGGAATTTCAAGACATTCAGTATCACTTCTCTGAAATCCATGATTTTATCCAACCGCAACTCCAAATTACTCTTAAAGTTAGGGTCCCCTGTCAGCTTCACATACAACAGTCCCAGGCCTGCTGCAGCCAAAGCCTTCCATTGGGCTGTCATCCGCTGTCCAAGGGCATGCTTGGGATACATTGCTACTGAGGGGCTCTGTATATCTTATCCATCCGCATCTCTGCCCAGACCAGCCTTCTTAACCCAGCTGTCTGCTCTTTGTGTGTTTTTTCTCCCAAAAACAGCACCCACAATCCATACTGTAACCAGTACCTTTCCTTGATGGAGGGGAGAATGTTTCCCTGGTGGCTCTGCTTATGGGATAGCGCTTTCTTCCATAGTTTGAAGCGTATAGAATCATACCATACCAGCAGGACCTGCTCTGGTACTGGTTCTCGCAACCTCCTTCCAAATTCCTCTTCCATGGGGGCTGGTATTTGTACCTCGCCTCTCCTCTCCTGCTATCTAGGCCTTAGATCCAGGTGGAGGTTTGCATGTCCCAGACTGCAGGAAGCATCCCACTGCTTGCCACCAATGTAACGGATCCCCGTCATATTACACTTGAGTGCTTCCATGATATACCGCTTCCTCCAATCTGGGCCTTCAGAACTCAGATTTTCCTGCATGGTAGATTCCTGCATGGTATGGGGCAGTTTATATATTCTTCTTCTGCACAACACTTTCTGCAGACTATCTCTCCTTCTTCCTCCAGCACAATTCTCCAGGCTCAACTAGCACATTGTTTGGCATAACTCTGGTTTCAGCCAGGCCATGGCAAAGTTTCTTATTACAGGCAGGGACCATGAGTGCTGCTAGATGACCTTTTTGGGGGACTACTGATCCCAGGCAGCCCTTTGCAACCCCTGACAGCTCTCCCAGCCTGACTTTGCCAGAAACATCCCAGTCTCTCCCACTGGCTCTCCATCTATCTCCGACTGCCTCCCAGCTCTCCTGACTGTGCTACTCACCGATACCTGATGGATCCCTCCTGGAGACTCTTGTTCAGGACACCCCTTGGGTTGTGTGGGGTTCCTTCACAGCTCTGAGCCCCAGCCCAAGGTCAGCCCCCTCCCCCCAGACTGGGGGAGCTCCATCCAAGGCCCTGACAGCCTAAAACTCCATCTCCAGTTCTTCCACCCAAACAACTCCTCCCCAGCTGGGCTGACCATGGGTATTTAAGGAGGTCTGCCCCCTGCCAATCCAAATTGGGGATTGGTCAGGGCTCCTTAGAACACCCCAGACAGCTTCACCCTTGTTTCACGCCTTCTCTCTAGAAGCCTCTAGAAGCAGAAGGGAGATAACCAAAAGGTGAAATTAGCTGTGAGTCACCAGCCTACTCTAAGCCACTCCTAGACACAAATCCTTTAGCATACAGAAATCTGTCACTACCATAAAAAAGGCTAAAGGCTCAGAGGCCCTACTTTGTTCTCCCAACTATCTGAGTAATATTCTTTCTGCACATCTCTCTGGTCTGTAACTCTTGATGAAAATCACCAAACAACAAAATGAATAAAACAAGCACACATTACAACTAGTGATCATCCACAGAGTAATATCTATCATGGTTTATTAAATATCCCTAATGATTTGTTTTCATCATTCGGGTTAACCTCGGCAGATTTCTTATTTTAGACTCTGATGACAATAAATACAAAATAACTGGACCTACACCTGGCCATTATTTGCAATTAAATTTGGATTATTATCATATTAATAAACTAACCTTTCTAGACAAATTATATTGCTGTCTGAGATCATACTGAGTCCGGAAAAGAGAATAATCTCTGATTAGATAAGTAAAAGCATTTATTAGCAGACCGACTTTTATTATTCACCAGCATGCTTTGTTTTATGTTTTAGGAAATAACAGAACAATATTTAAAAGAGAAATAAAAAACTTTTTTGCCCATATTTTTTTATGGGTCACAGGAGTGCACTTATTTTAGTTTTGTGACCTAGAGTCAGCGCCCCTTCAAGCTCTGGAAGGATCTGACAATATTGTTAAAGCGTTTGGTAACTCAAATTTTTAACAGATCCTGGTCCCTTGACCTTAGGGTTCATTTTCAGTACCAAAAGCGGTAACCTCGAGCCACACTCGGGATTACACCGCGTTATCCAGGTACAGGTACTTACCTTGTCCCTAGGAAAGTCCTCCCTCTGTATCCTCCAGCTGGATCCTCCACCCAATGTATCAGTGTTCCGGGCTTCCCTGCCAGTTTCACAAAACATGGGGGCAGAGCCCAGCGGGAAATAAAAAAAAAAAAAACATAACACACACAATACATTGTAATCTGTAGATTACATTACACCATTACATCAAATCATTTCACCTCAGGTTCCCCCGCCTGCACTTTTACCATTCTTTCTGCCTGGAAACATGGCATATAAAAAGGTTCCCTCTACATCAAAAGTGGTTTTAGACCAGCTAGAAAACAGAGAGTGAATTAGAATCACTTGCACGATAGTAATTTGTCTGGGAAATTTGTCATAAGACACTGAAAGTGACGATAGCAACGATTCTGCGACAAAGCTTAGTGATGTGCAAACTTGGATCGATACTTTCAGTGTCTGATGATAAATTCCCCCACTAATCACTATCGCTCAATTCTGCAAGTGATTCTAATTCAATATCACAGTTTTCTAGCTGGTCTAAAACCGCTTTTGATGTAGAGGGACACTTTCCATTGTCCTGATTGTGATGTCGGACTTTATGCAGTCCCGTGTTTCAAACATTTTTTTAATACGCGGGATGTTTACTAAACTAATATGCAGTGTTTTACAGTGACTAGTAATTTTGCATCCTTGTTTGAACAAAATTCTGTGTTTTTGATTTGATTACATTATTAAATAAAATGTATTATTATTATTATTATATTATTATATTATATATTATATAATTTTATTTTTTATAATTATTTATTATATTATGCAGTAATTTATGATTTTGTGTTTCAAACGTTATCATACCCGGGATGTTTACTAGACTCTTGTTTGGACAGATTTAGGCGAGTTATTTCAAAGAATTACAGGCCTACAATATACAGTAAAACAACTAATTTCCATGCAAAACAATGTACCGCTTTGGCATTCAAAAATCAGACATAAAAATACCGCCAGGGAAGTTAAAGCAGATTATACAGCAGCAGCGAGTCATGTGCCCAGAGCAAACCATGAACAGAAAAATCTGCGGTTATGTGATTGCTCAGTTCTCAATCTCAGAGCCGGCATGGGACAGCTGCAGCATCGATGTTCATGTTTTTTTTTTTCAGAATGCCATGCTTCTCTTTTAAGGGTTTGATATCTATAATTTTATGTAGCTCTACTATAGGTTATTTCATGTGCTGGAATATAATATTTTTTCCTTCACAAGGTTTAGGTAAAATCTAACAATAGCAGTCACAGTAAAGGTTCACTGTGCACCTTAACCACTTCAGCCCCGAACCATTTGGCTGGCCAAAACCAGAGCACTTTTTGCAATTCGGCACTGTGTCGATCTAACTGACAATTGCACGAGCCGTGCAAAATTGACATCCTTTTTTTCCCCACAAATAGAGCCTTCTTTTGGGGGTATTTGATCACCTCTGGGGTTCTTATTTTTTACGCTATAAATAAAAATAGAGTGATCATTTTGAAAAAAAAAAGCAATATTTTTTAACTTTTTGCTATAATAAATATCCCCAAAAAATATATACATTTTTTTCCTCAGTTTAGGCCGATACGTATTCTTCTACATATTTTTGTTAAAAAAATCGCAATAAGCGTTTATTGATTGGTTTGCGCAAAAGTTATAGCATCTACAAAATAGGGGATCGTTTTATGGCATTTTTATTAATATTTTTTTTTTTACTAGTAATGGCGGCGATCGACGATTTTTATCCTGATTGAGACATCAGACACTTTTTGGGGGTATTTTGGGACCATTCACATTTATACAGCGATCAGTGCTATAAAAATGCACTGCTTAAATGTGACTGGCGGTGAAGGGGTTTACCAGTAGGGGTTGGGGAAGGGGTTAAGTGTGTCCTATGGATGTGTTCTAACTGTAGGGGGGATGGACTACGTGTGATATGACACTGATCACTGCTCCCGATCACAGGGAGCTGTGATCAGTGTTATGTCGCTAGGCAAAATGGGGAAATGCTTGTTTACATTAGCATTTCCCTGTTCTTCCTCGACCCACAGTCGATAAAATAGTTTTTACAGTGATATTACAATGGGGAAAAACTGTTGTGGTAATGCTAGTGACAGACTGCATCATATATGGCATTTTTAATTTTGCCCATAGTTTCACCCTAACCCCTTGCCGACCGTTGCACGACTATATATGTTGGCAGAATGGCATGACTTGGCAGATCAACGTATATATATACCCTGGATTGTGGGCACCTACTGCGAGCTCCGTGAGTCTGACTGCGGGTCCCGTGGACTTCGATGTCTGCCGGGAGTCCCCGCCTGTCAGTCAACATCTCTCCTGCTCTACTTCTCCATGCTCGTAGGAGCACTAAGCTGCGGAGGGGCAGCAAGTGGCCATCTCAGTAGGAAGTGCTGAGGCCGTTGCTTCTCCTTCTGACCAAACAAGAAGTGGATCCTGAGACACAATTGGATTTTCTGTAGTCTTAACTCTACATTTTGAGAGCCTCCAAAGTGGAAACACATATATTATAATGGATAGGCAGAGTGCAGGTGAGCCTGGAGGCTACTTCAAACATGTCTTCCTCTCTTCATGTTCATTTCGGTGAGGGGGGGGGGGGCAGTGTTTTTTCAAATTTACAGAAGATTAATAATATTGTAAAGTGACAAAGATACTGCTTTTCTGGATGGATCAACAGAGTAATTCTGTAGAAGCTGAACATATTCTAATGCCGCGTACACACAATGAATTTTTGTGATAAAAAAAGACGTTTTCAAAAACGTCATTTAAAATCACTGTGTGTGGGCAAAACGTCGTTTTATGTCTTCAAAAAAACGACCAAAAAAAAAATTCGAACATGCTTGAATTTTTTGTGTCGTTTTTCAAAACATCGTTTTTTGTGTCATAAAAAGTGATGGTGTGTGGGCAAAACGATGTTGAAAACAACGTTTTAAAACCTGCGCATGCTCAGAGGCAAGATATGAGACAGAGCTTCAATGGAACACAGTGCCGTCGAATGTGGTGTACGTCACCACGCTTTGCTAGAGCATTTTGGAAAAACGATGGTGTGTATGCAACGTCGTTTGGAAAATTAAGTTTGAAAAAAGTTTTTTTGTTTCATCACATAAAACGTCGTTTTTTTTTCATCACAAAAAGTGATCATGTGTACGCGGCATTAGGATTTAGATATAAAACACTGTTATTTACAGAGGAAGTGGGGGTGGGGGGTCATTACTGTATGTGTGGTGTTGGGTGAGGGGGTTGAGGTTGGCAAAGCATGTAGTTGTTTTTGGAGTACTAAATTTATTATCACAGATTGTTATGCTATACTTAACATTACTGTTTTTTATGCTATACTTTATACAGCATATCATGACAGCTTACTTTCTACTTACTATCTTTTTGATGCATCTGAGGCTGCAATTCTCGGCTGTAAAATTGGAAAACCCCTGTAAAATAGCCATGACTCCAAATAATAGGTATGGTCAAAAGGGCATATAGGGGTTTATTTGCTAAAACTGGAAAGTGCAAAATCTTGTGCAGCGCTGCATAGAAACCAATCAGCTTTCAGGTTTTCTTGTCAAAGCTTAACCAGTTAAGGATCGCCTCCTGCACATATACGTCGGCAGAATGGCACAGCTGGGCACAGGCATGTACAGGTACGTCCTGTACTAGTACCCAGCCGTGGGTCGCGGGCCCGCGGCGCGCACCTGTGACCCGGTCCGAAGCTGCGGGACTCGTGGACCCGATCGCCGCTGGAGTCCCCGGAGCTGAAGAACAGGGAGAGCCATGCATAAACACGGATTCCCCGTTCTTCACTGTGGCAGCGTCATCGATCGCGTGATCTCTTTTATAGGGAGGCACAATTGATGAAGTCACACCTACAGCCACACCCCCTACAGTTGTAAACACACATTAGGGAACACATAACCCCTTCAGCGCCCCCTTGTGGTTAACTCCCAAACTGCAAATGTCATTTTCACAATAAACAATGCAATTTAAATGTATTTTTGGCTGTGAAAATTACAATTGTCCCAAAAATGTGTCAAAATTGTCCAATGTGTCCGCCATAATGTCGCAGTCACGAAAAAATCGCTGATCGCCGCCATTAGTAGCAAAAAAAATAAAAATAATAAAAATGCAATAAAACTATCCCCTATTTTGTAAACGCTATAAATTTTGCGCAAACCAACTAATAAACGCTCATTGCGATTTTTTTTGACCAAAAATAGGTAGAAGAATACGTATCGGCCTAAACTGAGGAAAAAAAAAATATATTTTTTGGTGATATTTATTATAGCAAAAAATATTGTTTTTTTTTCAAAATTGTGGCTCTATTTTTGTTTATAGCGCAAAAAATATAAACCGCAGAGGTGATCAAATACCACCAAAAGAAATCTTTATTTGTGGGAAAAAAAAGGTCGCCAATTTTGTTTGGGAGCCACGTTGCCTGACCGCGCAATTGTCTGTTAAAGCGACGCAGTGCCGATTCGCAAAACCTGGCCGGGTCCTTTAGCTGACTAAAGGTCCGGGTCTTAACCACTTAAGGACCTTAGGTGTTTTTCAGTTTTGGTGTTTTCAAGACTAAAACAGTTTTTTCTGCTAAAAAATTACTTAAAACCCCCAAACATTATATAGATATTTTTTTGTAACACCCTAGAAAATAAAATAGTGGTCATTGCAATACTTTTTGTCACACCGTATGTTTAAAAAATTCTATAGGATGCATTTTTTGAGATACAGAGGAGGTCTAGGGCTAGAATTATTGCTCTCGCTCTAACGATCGCGGTGATACCACACTTGTGTGGTTTGAACACCGTTTTCATATGCGGGCGCTACTCGCGTATGCGTTCGCTTCTGTGCGCGAGCTCGTCGGGACGGGGCGCTTTAAAAAAAAAATGTTGGTTTTCTTATTTATTTTTATTTATTTTAACATTTTTTACACTGAAAAAAAAATAAAAAATAAATTGATCACTTTTATTCCTATTACAAGGAATGTAAACATCCCTTGTAATAGAAAAAAGCATGACAGGTCCTCTTAAATATGAGATCTGGGGTCAAAAAGACCTCAGATCTCATATTCAGGCTTAAAAACAAAAAAAAAATTTTTGACTGTCATTTTTTCAAATGACAAAAAAAATAAAATGTTCTTTTAAGATGCTGGGCGGGACTGACGTTTTGACGTCACTTCCGCCCAGCACGGGGGGCGGCCCTCTCCCGCCATCGATAACGGCGATCTCGCGGCGAATCTGCCGCGGCGACCGCCGTTATCAGTTAAAGGACCCTGCACTGAAAAGATGGATACCTCGGTTGTGGCAGCAGCTGCTGCCGTTACCGAGATATCCATCTTTAAAAAAAGGACGTACATATACAGTGCAGGGTCCACAAGCGGTTAAGTGGTTAAAGGGGTTTTAAAGGTAAAACATTTTTTTCCTAAATAGCTTCTCTAACATTAGTGCACCCTTCACTAACCTCATCCTTCCATTTTGCTTTTAAATGTCCTTATTTCTTCTGAGAAATCCTCACTTGCTGTTCTTCTGTCTGTAACAGGATGCCCACTAACACACAGCTCCTTTCTCTATCTGCAAAGTAGAGAGCGTCCTGACTCTCCTGTAGTCCAAGGGAGGGGGCGAGCATGACACTCCACAGCAGGGAGAAAGTCTTGCATTACTGTGTGGAGTTACAGACAGAAGAACAACAGGAAGTGATGATTTCTCAGAAGAAATAAGGACATTTAAAAGCAAAATGGAAGGATGAGGTAAGTGAAGGAGGACTGCACTAAGGTAAAGGAAGCTATTTAGGGAAAAAAAATTGTAACTTTACAACCCCTTTAACTGAACAAGCTGAAGTTAGAATCTGATTGGCTACTATGCACAATGGCACCAGATTTTGCACTCTCCAGTTTTAGTAAACAATCCCACAGTTTTCCATAAAGAATAACTAACCCATCACTGTTAAATTACCGGCAAACTAAAATAGAATAATAGGCAAGCAACTCTCTGCAGGCTGTGACGGACTGCTACAAATAGAATCACTCAGTTATTGTATCTGTATACAAAACATATTTTTTAGATCAATAAAAATGTATCATGTAAACAATAAAGGCATATTTTCATAATTATGATGTATAAGAATATTATTTTTCTTTGCATAAAGTCACACTTGCGTGTTGATTTTTTTTTTTTTTTAATGCTGCTGCTTTCTTTAGATTCTTTCACTCTCCTTCATCCCACCTCTATTCTGCCTTCCGCTGACAGCTGCTTCTGGTTCAAACTGGCTGGCTCTAGACATAGCAGCATCCTCTTTGTGGTCTGCGCTCGCCTTCAAAGCTTTTGTTTCCACTAGGAGAGCACCAAAAAAATCCCAGGAAAAAAAAATTGCCTAAAATGACTCCTACTGCACCGCTGATTCTGCATTATGGCAGACATCACAACATCACATATGCAATATTCACCAGGGACCATCCTGGAATCATTCCTTTCCACAATATAAATGACGAGAAAGAATTTTGTGAGCACTGGGTTCCAACCATAAAAAGTTTTATCTATCAACCTGTAAACAATATACTGTAGATAAAATTTGACTATAATCGGAATATAGAAGATACTGACCGAGAAGCATCCATATTTATATCCTGCAACAACTTAAAATGACCATGTCAGCAAATAATGCAAATAAAAAAAGAAATTGAAAATACTTATATCTCCTGTTGCCAAACACAACTCTGGTCCAGAAAAAAAAAATCACCTGCTGAAGTCTGTAAAGAAACCCCAACTTCTGGGGGAGTTAACCTTTTGTGCCACCCACATCTGATCACTGGGCCCTAGCACCAAGCCCCATTGTGGGGAACATAGGAGATTGACACTTCCAGAAATGTTGGCTTCTTCACAGACTTAAAGGGGAGTTCCAGGCTTTTTTTATGTTTATTAAAAGTCAGCAGCTTCAAAAAGTGTAGCTGCTGGCTTTTAATAAACAGACACTCACCTGCTCCACGTTCCAGCGACGCGCCGGCCGGGGCTCCGCTCCTCTCCCCGCTGTCCAGCCGGCACCTTCATTCCTAGTCTGAGCAGCCGGCTGTGACAGCTTTCGCCTTCAAGGCCGGGCACTCACTGCGCATGCGCGAGCGGCGCGGCCCCTCCCTGTCCCAGGCGATTGCCAACAGGGAGGGGCCGCCGTAGGCGATATGACGTATCTCCTAATCGGTCCCTGGGCAGGAGGAAGTACTCCTACTGAAGCCCCCACTCCCCCCCAAAAAATGGCATGCCAAATGTGGCATGTAAGGGGGCAAGGAGCAGTTTAAACGGAAGTTCCACTTTTGGGTGGAACTCAGCTTTAAGCTATATGGGTCGGTTTTTGACCCAATTCCCCCATCCACACAATTGACGTGGATGCGGGAACCCCACTGGGTTATTCTATTCATAGTAGTTCTTTGGGTTCCCACATTTTATACCAGGAGGATGCAGTAATGGAAATGGAAATCCAACCATTTAAATGGTACATACAAAACCAGCTGCTGTTTTCCATACATTATGTTAGCTATTACTCTCTTTTCTCCAGGGATTCAACATCACTTCAACAAGCTCCTACCCGCAACTTTGGACAAGAATTCCCATTTTTACAGAGGAGGTTTTGCAACAGTAGAAATGATGTAAATGAAAATTGTATTGGAAATAACATCTGTCTTACATAGCGAAACCAGGTGCCTCAGGCCTCATGCATCATTTTCTATATGTGAAATCTACACATACAGCCACATCATTGCTATGTCTCATACAAAGCACTCCATATTCTTTACTGCAGGGAAAGAATTATTTTAGAATGTTGTTCTTGAATTAGTGTATAGGTTTAGAGCAGGGGTCTCTAAACATTCTATTGGGCCGCTTCAGACTTTAGGGGGCCTGACTGTGGCCATTGGGAATAGAAATGTTCCCGACGGCAGTGGGAAAAAACAATGTCCCATCTTTGGTGTCAGTGAGAAGAATTGTACCCTATCGTTAGTCTCATTGGGCCCCATTGTAGGTGTCATTGGTAGAAATCATTCCCCTATTATTGGTGTAATTGGTAGGAATTGTGTTCCATCATTGGTGTCATTGGGCCTGATTGTTATGCCGCGTACACACGATCACTTTATGTGATGAAAAAAAATGACGTTTTTAAAAACGTCAATTTCATTGACCGTGTGTAGGGGAAAACGTTGTTTTATGTCTTGTAAAAAACGACAAAAAAAAAATTGAAGCATGCTTCAATTTTATGTGTCGTTTTTCAAAATGTCGTTTTTTGTTTCACAAAAAGTCACCGTGTGTAGCAAAAAACGTTGTTTAAAACAAAGTTTTTCAACCCGCGCATGCCCAGAAGCTAGTTATAAAGCGAGCTTCAATGGAAAAGAGTGGTGAACGTAACCTCGCTTTTTGTGAAAAAACGATGGTGTGTATGCAACATCGTCTTTGAAAAGTGAAGTTTCAAGAACGACGTTTTTTACTTCACAGAAAATGTCATTTTTTTTCATCACATAAAGTGATCGTGTGTACGGGGCATAAGTGTCATTGGGAGGAATTGTGCCCAATGGTTGGTGTCATTGGGAGGAATTTTGCGCAATGGTTGGTGTCATTCGGAGGAATTGTGCCCAATGGTTGGTGTCATTCAGAGGAATTGTGCCCAATGGTTGGTGTCATTAGGAGGAATTGTTCCCAATGGTTGGTGTCATTCAGAGGAATTGTGCCCAATGGTTGGTGTCATTAGGAGGAATTGTTCCCAATGGTTGGTGTCATTCAGAGGAATTGTGCCCAATGGTTGGTGTCATTAGGAGGAATTGTTCCCAATGGTTGGTGTCATTAGGAGGAATTGTTCCCAATGGTTGGTGTCATTAGGAGGAATTGTTCCCAATGGTTGGTGTCATTGGGTGGAATTCTGTCCATTCATTGGAGTTAATGAGGGGAAATATGCCAGTCAGTGGATAAAATAGTGCCCCAACAGCTGGATAAAAGCAAGCAAATGGCCTCATATTGGAGACCACTGGTTTAGAGTGATCAATAGTTTGTCCTATTAACCACTTGCTTACTGGGCACATAAACCCCCTTTGTGCCTAGGAGAAATTTCAGCTTCCGGCACTGCGTCCCTTTAACTGACAATTGCGCGGTCGTACGACGTGGCTCCCAAACAAAATTGGTGTCCTTTTTTCCCTACAAATAGAGCTTTATTTTGGTGGTATTTGATCGCCCAAGCGGTTTTTATTTTTTGCGTTATAAACAAAAAAAGAGCAACAATTTAAAAATACTGTATATATATATATTTTACTTGTTGCTATAATAAATATCCCAATTTAAAAAAAAAAAATAACTATTTTTTTTTCTCAGTTAAGGCCTATACGTATTCTTCTACATATTTTTGTAAAAAAAAAAATCGCAAAAAGCGACTGCTTTGCGCAAAAGTTATAGTGCCTACAAAATAGTGGACAGAATTATGATTTTTTTTTAGTATTTTTTTTTACTAGTAATGGCGGCGATCTGCAATTTTATTTGGGACTGCGACATTACAGCGGACACATCGGACACTTTTGACACTTTTTTGGTGCCATTCACATTTATACAGCGACCAGTGCTATAAATATGCACTAATTACTGTATAAATGTGACTGGCACTGAAAGGGTTAACACTAGGGGGTGAGGAAGGGGTTAAATGTGTATCCTGGGTGTGTTCTAACTGTGGGGGGAGGGGGGGTGACTGGGGGAGGTGAGCGATGCTGTGTCCCTATGTACAAGAGAAACAGCATCTGTCTCCTTTCCCTGACAGGACGTGGAGCTCTGTGTTTACACACAGAGCTCCACGTCCCTGCTCTGTCACCGCCGATCGCATGTACCTGGCGGACACCGCGGCCGCCGGGTACACGCACCGAATCCTCGGCGATGCGACGGCACTGTTTTTCCCCGCACGCACCACCCAGTGGCGCGCGAAGGGAATTACAACAACATTGACGTCCAAAGACGTGACCCCGGCAGTTCAGGTCCGCGCTGTTGACGTCTTTTGTCAATAGCGCGGATCTGTAGTGGTTAAGTGACAACTACACCTACAAACAAAAATATAATATATTTCAGTTTACAGTTCTTAGATGTGCTGGTTGCCTGGATTTTCTTTTTTTTTCTTTTTTATCAGGCAAAGAACATTTTCAGAAAATACAGAACCTACCTGTTGATCTTGACAGAAATGCAATGTCCTTGACACTTTCTGTTTGATTCACCAAAGAATATCTTCCTTCCTATCTATCTTCTGTAAACTACAAATTGCCCTTTCCCTTGCGTAATGAAGATGAAGAGATATGAGTATGTCTATAGTCCACATCTAAAGGGCAGCCCAAGGTGAACACCATGGCTCCCTCCAGAAATCAGTGAAAGAGTAGATGTAGTGACCCAGGGACAGGAAGTGAGTTTTTTGCAGAATTACAAGACGAAAAAAGAAAGCAAAAAAGCTAATTAAAAAACAAAACAAATCAATTACGGCCAATACACAATTTTGTGTGTTTAAGCCTTTGGAGGTAGGATGGAGGCTCATTGTAGACACCTCTGGCTCTTTTACTTATTGTGGGAAAACAGCAACGGGTCAAGGCGTTTCCATTCCGTCTGATCACTTGTCTGCTGGACAATTTAATGCCAAAAAAGTCTACGGGTGCCATAGAGACTTTAGATTGTCTTCCGGATCAGTCCTGCCAATCCTGCTATCTACAAGCACCTTTATTTTGGATAAACCCTTGCCAGGTTTGGATATTATTATTAACTGTCCAAATAGAAAAGTTTTGGCTGCATCTACAGTATCTGCAACATCCTGACTGCACAACAAGAAATAAATAAATAAATATAACACACAAAAAGTACTTTTTATAAAACACAGGACAGTGTACATAGCTTCCTGTAATCGGAAGCTGTGATCACTGTAGTGTCACACACAGCCCATCCCCCCTATAGTTAGAACACGTCCCTAGGCACACTTAAACCCTTAAACGCCACCTAGGGGCTAATCCCTTCATTGCCAGTGTCATTTTCACAGTAATCATTGCATTTGTATAGCTGTAAAAATGACAATGACAAATGACAATGGTCCCAAAAATGTGTCAAAAGTGTCTGATGTGTCCGCCATAATGTCGCAGTCACAAAAAAAAAATCGCTGATCATCGCCATTACTAGTAAAAAAATGCCATAAAACGATCCCCCTATTTTGTAGGCGCTATAACTTTTGTGCAAAACGATAAATGAACGCTGATTGCGATTTTTTTTACCAAAAATATGTAGAAGAATACGTATCGGCCTAAACTAAGGAATTTTTTTCAAAATTGTCGCTCTATTTTTGTTTATAGCGCAAAAAATAAAAACCACAGAGGTGATCAAACATCACCAAAAGAAAGCTCTGTTTGTGGGAAAAAAAGGACGTCAATTTTGTTTGGGAGCCACGTCGCATGATCGCGCAATTGTCAGTTAAAGCGACGCAGTGCCGAATCGCAAAAAGTGGCCCGGGGCTTAAGTGGTTAAATGATCGTATGATAGATTCCCACAATTCTAGTGAACAATTTGACTGTGAAAATATATTTAAAATAAAATACCTAAAGCTGAATACATGTAAAAAAAGTTAAAATACATAAAGCTGACTGTACAATATTGATTGTACAATCCCACTGACTGTCATAGAGTACATTTTATACAACTTACTATCATACTGCACCACATACAGTATCACAAAAGTGAGTACACTCCTCACATTTGTGCAAATATTTTATTATATATTTTGATGTGACAACACTGAAGATATTACACTTTACTAAAATGTAGTAGTGAGTGTACAGTTTGTATAACAGTGTAAATTTGCTGTCACCTCAAAAAAAAAAAAAAAAAAAAAAAAACAGCCATTAATGTCTAAACCACTGACACCCCTAAGTGAAAATATCCAAATTGGGGCTAAAGTGTTAATATTTTGTGTGGCCGCCATTGTTTTCCAGCACTGCCTTAACCCTCTTGGGTGTGGAGTTCACCAGAGTCCTCTTCCACTCCTATATGACTACAGAGCTGGTGGATGTTAGAGACCTTGTGCTCCTCCACCCTCTGTTTGAGTAAGCTCCTTCATTGCTCCTCTGCAGCAATGCTAGCAGTACGTCTATTTCCGAAAGACAACCTCTGGATATGACACTGAGCATGTGCACTCAACTTCTTTGTTCGACTATGACAAGGCCTGTTCTGAGTGGAACCTGTCCTGGTAAACCTCTGTATGGTTCTGACCACCGTGCTGCAGCTCAGTTTCAGGGTCTTGGCAATCTTATTATAGCCTAGGTCTTCTTTATGTAGAGAAACAATTCTTTTTTCAGATTCTCAGAGAGTTCTTTGCCATGAGGTGCCATGTTGCACTTCCAGTGACCAGTATGAGAGAGTGAGAGCGATAACACCAAATTTAACACATCTGCGACCTTGTAACACTAACGAGTCACATGACACCGGGGAGGGAAAATGGCTAATTGGGCCCAATTTGGACATTTTCACTTAGAAGTGTACTCCCTTTTGTTGCCATCATTTTTGAGGGGACCGCAAATTTACACGGTTATAAAATCTGTACGCTCACAACTTTATATTGTAGCAAAGTGTAATTTCTTCAGTGTTGTCACATGAAAAGATATAATAAAATATTTACAAAAATGTGAGGGGTGTACTCACTTTTGTGAGATGCTGTACTTTACAATCTAATTAAAGCAATGATTTCCATTAGGTTAAACACTTCTCCCAACAGTCTCTTCCCAACAGAGTCCTGGACCTGCTTTCAGTAAAATTCAACTTTAACCACTTAAGGACCGCCTACTGCACATTTACGTCGGCAGAATGGCACGGCTGGGCACATCAACGTATATATACGTTGATTTTAGTACCCAGCCGCGGGTCACGGGTGCGTGCCAGCGGGCGCGCGCCCGTGACCCGGTCCGAAGCTCCAGGACAGGGACCGCGAGATTCGCTGACCCGATCGCCGCTGCAGTGCGGCGATCCGTCCCTGGAGCGGAAGAACAGGGAGAGCCGTGTGTAAACACGGCTTCCCCGTGCTTCTCTGTGGCCATAGCATCGATCGCATCATCCCTGTAATAGAGGGACGCGATCGATGACGTCACACCTACAGCCACACCCCCCTACAGTTGTAAACACACACATAGGTCACACATTCCCTACAGCGCCACCTGTGGTTAACTCCCAAACTGCAACTGTCATTTCCACAGTAAACAATGCAATTTAAATGCATTTTTTGCTGTGAAAATGACAATTGTCCCAAAAGTGTGTCAAAATTGTCCGAAGTGTCCGCCATAATGTCGCAATCACGAAAAAAATCGCTGATCGCCGCTATTAGTAGTAAAAAAAAAAAAAATTAATAAAAATGCAATAAAACTATCCCTTATTTTGTAAACGCTATAAATTTTGCGAAACCAACCGATAAACGCTTA
Source organism: Rana kukunoris (assembly GCA_029574335.1). Lineage (NCBI taxonomy): Eukaryota > Metazoa > Chordata > Amphibia > Anura > Ranidae > Rana > Rana kukunoris. The sequence goes on along the minus strand of CM056049.1, from coordinate 123,954,427 downwards.
TTGCGATTTTTTTTACCAAAAATACGTAGAAGAATACGTATCGGCCTAAACTGAGGAAAAAAAATGTTTTTTTATATATTTTTGGGGGATATTTATTATAGCAAAAAGTAAAAAATATTGCATTTTTTTTTTAAATTGTCGCTCTATTTTTGTTTATAGTGCAATAAATAAAAATCGCAGAGATGATCAAATACCACCAAAAGAAAACTCTATTTGTGGGGAAAAAAGGACGCCAATTTTGTTTGGGAGCCACGTCGCACGACCGCGCAAACGACGCAGTGCCGAATCGCAAAAAGGGGCAAGATCCTTTACCTGTATTTTGGTCCGGGTCTTAAGTGGTTAACATGTGACCCCCTTTGAGGCCCTTAAATTTGAAGTATTTTACTTTTGAAGTATTTTACTTTGACTAATGAATTTGATTTCTACACAAGGCGATGTAACAGGTTGTGAAATCCACTGAAATCTTTATATCCCGACACATCTGAGAAGGCACACTGGTCTTCCAAACCGATTTGCAAGTTGTAGCTCAGAAAATGTGTACAGAGCTCCCCCATGTGGTAAGATTTTTAAAAGTGCCAAAGCAAAAAAAGTTGACCTATTTTTGTAGACGAGACATAGTTCAAGTATGAAGTGCGTAACTTCCTTCTCTTTATGCAATTATGAAGCACTAGAGAATGTTCATCATGCGTCATTATATTTAAAAAAAAAAACAGAAGTAGCAGGATAATCATGTGAATTGAGAATGTTAGACAAAGTATCATTAATAAATATTCATAAAACTGTTCCCATGAGCAAAATAAAATATATTAAATGGGAACAAAACATAAAAACAAAATAATAAAGTCATTTTATCTATTTTTTACCCTATGTGATTCTATAGCATTTAAAAGAGAAGTGCGGGAATAAAAGCAAACATACATACTCACCTTGATGGGTGCTGCTTTAAGACCAAGAATAAAGCCAGCCATAGATGGTTCAAAATGATTTCTTGTGAAAAAAAAAAAAATGTAGGTGGTTCAGCAGGAACCACCTGAGATTCGACATATGTGTGGACAGGCTGAACTTGGGTACAACCAGCCTTTCCCGGATTTTACATATGATTATCGCTAGAAGCTGTTATAGCTGCTAGCAACAATCACTGTGTTGTCCTAGTGGGATAGCTTGCCCTGCATCCCCACTAGGAGAACACAACGGCTTGTTGGGAGGGATTCCCCTGTCAGCACTGTCTGTGTTGATGGGAGAATCAAGCAAATTTTCACAGGTTGCAGGAAATAAATTTGCTCCGTCTATGGCTGGCCTAAGATCAAAGACTGCTGATGACTCAATTCTTTTTTTTTTCAGTAAACAGAGAGCTGGTGATTGTCAGCCACCAGCTCTCTGGTCTGACCCTCCAGCGCCCACTGTGGAGGGGGCAGGAGCAGCTGGCTCAGCCTCTCAGTGACATGCTGAGAGGCTGAGCCAGCTGCCACTCAGGCATCTGGGTGTATCCCGACTGTAAAGTACAGCTGACAGCAGACTTTATATAGGTCAAAGGAGCCTGATAAGAAGTAGGGCCAAATAAGCTTTGCCATACTTCTCCTTTAAGCTAGGCCTCAGACATTCACCATTTCTCTAAGTCAATTCAATCAATACATAGTTTCAAAAAGATGCTTGTTTATAAAGGGCTGTGCCTATGACACAAAAAGAAGCCAGCGTGTGACACAATATTTTCTAAGTGTGATAGGACTCATGCACACTGGCATGAAAAACGCAGCAATTTTATCCATTCAGAATTTTTTTTTGGATCTGATCACAGTTGTATTGTTTTTTTTTTTTTACAGGCCCGTGCACTCAAGTGTATAAAGATAAGTGAACTTGCGCTAGGCTCTATGGCCCGGATTCACAAAGCACTTACGCCGACATATCTCCAGATACGCCGGCGTAAGTACAAATGTGCGCCGTCGTATCTATGCGGCCCACAAAGCAAGAAACATCGAAAAATAGGCTTCAGCCGCCCGACGTAACTTTCCTACGCCGGCGTATAGTGGGCGCACATTTACGCTGGACGCATGTGGCGCTCCCATTGATTTTCAATGCAAATATGCAAATGAGTCAAATACGGCGATTCACGAACGTACTTGCGCCCGGCGCATAATATACGCGGTTTGCGTCAGTAGTACGTCCGGCGTAAAGTTATTCCCCATATTGGAGGCGCAACTCTTGCAAAGGTATGGGCCAGGGATCGAATGCCGTCAAATTTTACGTTGTACGAGAATAGGGCTGGGCGAAGGTTACGTTCACATCGTAGGCAGTAATTCGATGTATCTTAGGCCGTTATTTCGACATGATTGTGAGCATGCACACTGGGATGCGTCCAAGGCACGACGCATGCGCAGTTCGTTTTAATTACTTGCCTGAAGCTTGGCCCATCATTTGCATGGGGTCACGCTTCATTTAAATGTATCACGCCCACTTCCAGCCCACTTCCACCTACTTTGACTTAGGCCGGCTTACGCCGATGAATTTACGTTACGCCGGCGCAACGTTGGGAGCATTTGCTTTGTGAATTTCATGCTTCCCTCTCCGCGCTGGGCCGGCGTAGCGTAAAATACATACGCTACGGTGGCATATATCATTGTTTTCTGTGTGTATCTATTCTAGAGCAATAAAATGCAGATCACAACTCTAATTCCTAATGTCGAACCTGGTAAAATCACAACTAAACATTACTGAGCTCCCTGCCCAGCCTCTGCACATGTCACACAGGCAGGCGCAGCAGCTGAGCCTCGTATGTGATGGCTACTGAACCTGTCTGTGTGACATGGAGCAGCCAAACAGTAAACATTTGTAACTGGTTCACTGCCACTAAGCTGACTGCCTGTGTATGCATGTACCTACCTACCATGTAGGGTAAGGTGACCAGATTTTTTTATCCGGGGATATTTTTTGTTTTACTAGTAATGGCAGCAATCAGAGACTAGTAGTGGGACTGCGATATTGCGGTGGACAAATCGGACAGTAAGTGACACTTTTGACACTTTGTGGGAACCAGTGACACCAATACAGTGATCAGTGCTAAAATCAGGCACTCTCACTGTACTAATGACACTGGCTGGGAAGGGGATAACATCTAGGGCAATCAAAGGGTTAAATGTGTAGTGTTTTCTCACCATGAGGAGGTGTTTTTACTAAGGGAAGGCATAGATCCCTGTACCTGCTTTGCAGGAACACAGGATCAATGTCTTCCATACTGAACAAACGGCAAACTGCCTTGTTTACATAGGCAGACCACTGTTCTGCCTGTGTACATAAGAATCAGTGGGTAGTTTTGGTCATCGAGTTCGCCAGACCCGCTGATTGGCTTTGATACCCAGAAATGCAGGATCACATATGTAAGTGATCCTGCTCTGCGTGACCGCCCTGTAGCAGTAAATCTGTTATGGGGCGGTCGGCAAATGGTTAACATCATCAGCATTGTGATAACTCACAGGCAGCAGGCACTCTATCAAGGCTCTGGCTGTCTCTGTCACAGTGTGACACATAACATGTCTGTTGGGTGCTAATTCAAAAAAATCAGCATGCAGCAGCCATGTTTAGTGACACAGTGCGATAGAGCACTGCCAACCAGAGCCATGATAGAGTGCCTGCTACCTATGAGTTATGATACCATCCATTATGCCAGAGAGACAGACAAAGTGCTAAGTAGTCTATTCACAGACACTCCCAAAGTACACCTATGTTGAAGCCTTGAAGGCACTTGCAGCCCCATGTTCGAATCCGCTTCCCCTCTGTTCCTGCTGCTGGACATTGTCAGCTGAGCTCAGCTGCCTCTCTCTGCCTGCCACCGTCGCCTGCCTCACAGCCTCTCAAGTCTCACTCTCTGGGCCCTGGCTACTACTGGGTGAGGAGAAGAGGAAAATCACTCTGCCGGGAAGGGTGGGGAGTGGAGGAAATTCACAAGGCAAGGAGATAAACAGGCAGGTGGCTGGCTGGGATTTGAGCCAAGGCAGAAGAATGAGCTGAATGGCCATGCGCCCGAAACTAAAGAAACAGTCCCTCCACTCTGGCCTGCACATGGTCATAAGAAAGGGGCACAGATGATGGAAAAATACACCCCCCTAAGCTAGTAGGAGTGTCAGAGCAGTTTTTTTTTTTTTAATACTGCACTGATTGTCTTTGAAAATTGCCCCAGGACCTGTTGAAATCCAACCCGGGGGCAAACTTGGTCTGGGGACAGCGTCCTCAATCCGGGGACTGTCCCTGGCAACTGGGGACATCTGGTCACCCTAAAGTTTTTGGGTTCGGCTTGATGAAAAAGCAGCAACCATACTAGCATAGGGTAGTAAAATTTTGCATGGCACATAAGGCTAGCTAATTAAAAAGATACCTATTTTTGCTGGTAGACAGGGTTGTTTAGGCTTTTACTTGCACTTGTTCTGTAACACAATCCCTATGCCCCAGGTCCCATCACCCCCAGCTTAGTACTGGAAGTTTGCTGCATGTTCTGTCAAATATGAACTTGACAAATCAGCAGAAATTTTCTCTGTACAAGCAAATGTTCTATTACAAAACAGGATGTGGAATGTAAACACAAAACTCTATGAACTGTCAGCGATTATAATAGAGTGTGACATTTGACCCATACAGATATGGTGTGGTTAAAATATAAACACTATAACAGTTTGTAAAATCCCAGGGACTCCAAAGGGCAAATGCCGAGGAACATTTCACAGAACTTTAGCTAAAACTAAATGTATACATATTTTTTAAAAATAAAATGTTAGTCGTGCAGAATGAATAGTTTATAAAAGGTGAAGAACTTACTATTCTGTAGTAAAGAAGTCGCCTCTCCCCCATTCCCAGAGCTATTCAATGCCAGTACTAAGTACAGGCTGTGGGCTCAGAGCCATGCACTATGAAGGAAAGGTCAGGGCCATACTCTGACTACTTACATAACTTTATAGTAAATATTTTTGTTTTATTATTCCACTAACTTTAGCATTATGGCTGCACATTACAAAGAAACAGAATAAAGGTTGCCATTACTGACCTCCGACTGGGAATGCTGGTCGTCTGCCAGTTGTGCTCACTACCTAATTTCAGTGATTTGAGTCACGGACCTGGAACAAGCATGAAGCATGAGTAAAGTCAGATCTTTGGATCGACATACTTGTTCCAAGACAGAGACAATGGCCCAGATTCACAGAGAGTTGGGCGCACATTACATCGCTGTAGCGCAAACGCCGTACGCTACGCCGACGCAGCGCGGGAGGCAAGCACTGCATTCAGCAAGCTATTGCTCCCAACGCTGCGTCGGCGTGGCGTAGGTTTCGAAGGCGCAGGCCGGCGTAGGTGGAAGTGGGAGTGACCCCATGCAAATGATGGTCCGGGCATGGTGCAGTGATTTAAACCTGGCGTATCACTAACTGCGCATGCGCCGTGACGTAGCCGTGATGTGGACGCATGAAACAGCACTCTTATGCGCATGCTCACAACCATGCCGGCACAAATGCCTAAGCTTTTCCTGATCACCACGTACGCCGTGAACGTAACGTACGCCCAATACGCCGGCCTGTGTTCTCTGGTGCAGACCTTAGCATGTCTGTTGCCGGGTTGCGCCTCATCTATAGGGGAATAACTTCACGCCGGACGTACAACTTACGGGCTCCTCGCGTAGCATGCGTCGGGCGCACGTGCGTTCGTGAATCGCCGTATTTTCATCATTTTCATGTTTGAATGAATTAATCAATGGGAGCAGCAACATGCGTCCAGACTAAAAGTGCACCCACGATACGCCGAGGTATGTAAGCTATGTCGGCGTAGGGTGGCCAGTTTTTAGGCGTATGTTGGTTTGTGGGTCTGGCACACAGATACGCCGGCGCAAATTTGCGCTTACGGGAGCACATTTGCACTTACGTCGGCGTGAGTGCTTTGTGAATGTAGGCCATAAGGTATTAAAGCCCTTTGATCATCATGACACCCAGGCATCTATCATTTTCCAAAGTAGTTGTCAGTCAGCAGTGGCTGCCTCTATATTTTTCTAACCACTGGTTTCATAAAAGCCCACATTTGGACAAGGTGTTTTTGTAATGAAATATCCCCCCATTCCAGCTAGTGAACAAAATATAAAGCATCTCACACTGCAATACTCACCTTCAGTCTGGAGCTGCACCTCACTGTATTTCTTGTTTTGCCACAAGAGGTGCCCTGGCTCATACTACAAATGCAGGGTGTCATTTACAGCCAAACTTCTGGATTAGGCACGACAAATAGCAATGGGTATACAGTAAAAACACACAATAACAATCTAAAGACATATAACCACCTCTACTACCCTTTGTGTAAAGGAAAAAAAATAGCCAAAGCCTTTTTGGCTATACTTCTCCTCTAGATCACAGAAGTGCAGTTGGTTCTGCACCCCTGTGACCCATTGGCAGCTGTCTGCAGGCTAAAGCTGGTCCAGGCTCCAAAACATTCCCCACCATAGGCATAGCTCCCAACATTTTGAGATGGGAATAAGGGACACCTACTTGCAAAAGTATGTAGGCATAGAATACGCCCCGTGACACACACCCTTAAAGGAGAATTAGCCCAAAAAAGTTTAATTAAATCCACAATGACTTTTTTTTACCACTCCTATTCCTTTATATTGGCTTTTAAAATTTACAAATGCAGCAATTTAGAATCTGAATGAAAGGTTTAGCACTGGGGAACACTTTTTTGAAAGATAAAAAGTGCATTTAATATACAACTATATGGATCAGCCCAAAATGAGGGACAGATGAGGGGTAAAGAGGGACAGAGGGACATTGCTCCTATTCATGGACAGCCCCTCAAAATCAGGGACAGTTGGAAGCTATGTATATGGTCAGGATACGACCAGAAGCCTGGACAGGCAGCTGGTTCAGCCTCACAGCAAACTACTGTGAGCTTGAGATAGCCACTCCCGTCCCCTGTACAGCCCAGTAATCCAGTGAGCACTGAAGGGGCAGAGCAGAGAGCAATCAGCAGTGGTTGATCCCTTAGTTTCCTTAGAGGTGGCAGGGGATAACTGCAGCGGTGATCGGTGCTGCAGCCATCAAGGTGAGTACGATTGTTTATTTTGTTATAATCCCATACTTCTCTTTTAATTTGGAACTGAACGGGTATTAGCTGGCAAGAAGAAAACCTTCTAACATAGGGATAATGTGCTCATTTATAATATATTGTTTTATTTTATGTAGAAATGGGTTGTGTATAGGGATACCTCCTCTGAAGCATGGTAGAACTCGGCTTATCATCAACCCAAAAATGTAAATATTCGATTTGTTAATGGTAGCCCGTTTTAGGTAAACTACTTCCACATACTTCTGGGGGACTTTTTTTTTCACAGAAAACCTGGGGGCTGGGTAATACCTGAATCTTATCAGAAATTAACCATGCTGAGAAAAAATAGTTGTTAAAAGATAAGCTACCGCAAATAGCTCATCTATTCTATCATCATCTATGGCTCCACAACCAATTTCAGATAAGGGCTCAGACTTCACAGGGACCTGAGCCCCATGACAGATCTTTGGGTGAAGCCTATAAATCACTAAGCAACTTCCTTTAGCCCTGGTTCACATTGGAGCAATTTGGCATGCAATTTGACATGTCAAATTGCATGCCAAATTGGTGGCAATCAGCAGTAAAAATAAAGTTTGCAGTTTTTGTTGCAATATCCTCGCCAGTTCACACATATGCGATGTATGAACCAGCATAATTTCAGTGCGTGTTCCGGCATTGCATACAACTCGCAGGTAGTTCACACTGCCCTATGCGCACTGCTGGCTGCTGCGGGTGTCAATAAAAAGTTAATCACAGCCCCAGATTATATTTGTTTGCATATCGTAGTGCGAATTGTGAATTTAGACAGGATTCTGATCCGATTCTGGTGCGGGCAATCTGCATGTCTGAATTTTCATTGCACAGACATCGCATGTGATCTGCACAGCAGTGCAGTGCGAATCACATGCGATGTCTGTGATCGCAGACGTGTGAACCAGCACTCCACCTCCTCTCCTTTCCTGCTGCTGCTACTTGTCTTCTGAGTCAAAGAACGCGTGGAAGAGATTTACTAAAACTGGTGCACTTGGAATCTGATGCACCTGTGCATGATAGCCAATCTGCTTCTAACTTCAGGTTTTCAATTAAGCTTTTACAATAGGGCCGGATTCACACTGGTATGACAAACGCTCTGACATTGGGAGCTCATGTCTCATGACGTGTGAAAATCTATGTTTCCCTATGGAAGCCTTCTTAGCTTAGTCCAACACAAGTCGGTCCGACATTAAAAATGCTCCCTACACTTCTTTGGTCCAACTTTGATCCTACTTTAGCCCATTGAATATCATTAAAGTCGGATCAAAGTTGGATTGCTGTCTTGCCTGATCCAACTTTGGCATGCCACTCTGATAATCTTGGGGGGAAACTCCACTCCAAATGAAAAAAAATAACGTCATGAGTTTCCCCTCTAAGAGCATACCAGGCCCTCTGGTATGTATTTTAAGGGGAATCCCCTACGCTGAAAAAAAAGTCCATACCAGACCCTTATCCGAGCACGCAGCCTGGCCGGTCAGGAAAGGGGGTGGGTACAAGCAAGCGCCCCCTTCTAAACCGTACCAGGCCACATGCCCTCAACATGGGGGGTGGGTGCTTTAGGGCAGGGGGGGCGCCCTGTGCCCCTCACCCTGAAAATCCTTGTCCCTGTGCTGATGAGGACAAGGGCCTCTTCCCGACAACCCTGGCCGTTGGTTGTTGGGGTCTGTGGGTGGGGGGCTTATCAAAATCTGGGAGCCCCCTTTAATAAGGAGAACCCCAGATCCCGGCCCCCCACCCTATGTGGTTGAGTATGGGGTACATTGTACCCAGTCACCTGAAAAAAAGTGTGAAAAATAAAACACACTACACAGGTTTTTAAAGTCATTTTTAGGCAGCTCCAGGGATCTCTTCTGCCTTCTTCTCTGGCTCTTCTGCCTCCTCCCCTTTCCGGTTCTTCTCCGCTCTCTCTTCGGTTCTTCTCCCTCTGTCCGGTTTCTTCTGCCGGGTCTCCTCCGCTATCTTCTGCTCGTTTACCCACTCTTTTGATCTCTTATGCTCAGTCTTCTCCGTTGTCTTCTTCCCTTTTCTCTTCTTCTGATGTTGACATGACGATCTTTCTCGCTCTAATGCCCGGTGTGCCACTACTTATATTGGCATGGCGCGGGATCACCAGAGGCCCACCCCTTATGATGTCACCATCCATCATGCCCCGGGATGTGATGTCATAAGGGGCAGAGCCTCCAGATAACGTCACATGGCGACCCCGCCCCATACCAATATAATAAGTGGCATCCCACGCATCGGGCATTAAAGAGGGAGAGGGCATCGTGTCAACATCGGAAGAAAAGAAGAGGGAAGAAGACAATGAAGATCGGGAAAGCATGAGCAAAAGAGCGGGCAAAAGAGCAGAAGATAGCGGAGGAGACTCGGCAGAAGACACTGGACAGAGGTAGAAGAACCGAAAAGAGAGCGGAGAAGAGTCGGAGAGGGGAGGAGCAAATAAGCTGGAGAAGAAGTCGAAAAGAGACCCCCGGAGCTGCCCAATAAAATTACTTTAAAAACCTGTGTAGTGTGTTTTATTTTTGACACTTTTTTCCAGGTGAATGGGTAGGAGTACAATGTACCCCATACTGATTTACATAGGGTGAGGGGGGCCAGGATCTGGGGGCCCCCTTATAAAGGTGGGCTCCCAGATTCCGATAAGCCCCATGCTCGTAGACCCTGACAACCAACGGCCAGGGTTGTCGGAAAGAGGCCCTTGTCCTTATGAACATGGGGTCAAGGAGCTTTGGAGTCGGGGGTGCCCCCCTGCCCCAAAGCACCCACCCCCATGTTGAGGGCATGCGGCCTGGTACGATTCAGGAGGGGGGGCATGCTCGTCCCCACCCCCTTTCTTGACCAGCCGGGTTGTGTGCACGGATAAGGGTCTGGTATGGACTTTGGGGGGGACTCCCACACTGTTTTTTCAGCGTAGGGGTTCCCCTTAAAATCCATACCAGACCAAAGGGCATGGTATTCTCTTAGAGGGGGAACCCATGCCGATTTTTTTTTACATTTGGAGTGGAGTTTTTCCTAAAGATTCATACCAGACACGGTGCCAAGTATTGTCAGGGATCGAAGTTGGATTTCTGTTCATTGAAGTCGGACTTGAAGTCACAGGGCAAAGTCAGATCCAAAGTAGTACGACTGTCGTGTCGTACCAGTGTGAAAACCTGGAAGTTGATTGGTTTCCATGCAGAGCTGCACTAGATTCTGCATCATGCAGTTTTAGTAAATAACCTCCCTAGTGTCATTCAGTCCAAGGAGCCCAGGGCAACTCCTAGTAGTGCACCATAACACCTCCCTGGGATTACCATACTAACGCACATCGCTCACACTTCATTATATAAATGACAGTTTTACAATTTTTGCAGGTATACGGAATGTTAAACAAAAAAAAAATTTGAAAAAGCTTAGTGCCCGAACTGGAGTTAAGTTTTAACTCTCCAGAAGATAGTGTAAACAATAGCAACAGTAACTTGAAGTGGGGAAGTAACAGACCTAGCAGTTTTCCAAGGTGCACAGTTTCCAGGAGTGCAAATAACTCATATTTTAGCCAATTTAAACAATCACTTGACCTACAAACAGTAAAATGAGCATGGTGTAAAGGCACCCAAGTTAAAATTTATAGTTCATAACAAGTGAGGCACCACAGTGTCTATTGTATGACTGACACCATATGCCAGTCATAGTGACCTTTGTCAGGCCTAAACTATTCTTCCTGTGGTCTGATGGATTCCTTATCTCTACCCTTTGCACAGTTGGATGGAGGACAATTAAGCTGATTTTGCAAGATACTGTTTGCTCTTCCTATGCCAGATTGGCCATGCACCTTAACTTTGGGAAAGTTTACCAACAGTTTAGATAAAGCGTGCTAGTCATCCAAATATAAGCATGAGGAGATCAGCCTGGTAATTTTTCTTTTGAATTTTACATGTTTCTTTTTAAATATTACATTACATAGTTAACACTTACAAGTTTAAAAAATATAACAGTTATGAGTTATCTAAATATGAAGGCACTTAAAGTGTTATTAAATCCACAACACTCAAATCAGTCTGTATATGAAGTAAAGCATACTTGTTATACTCACTGTGGAACCTAAAGGGTTAATCCCCTGCATTGTGTAAATAAGGCTGTTTGATCCCGCGTTCTCTGGTCCTCCCCTTTTTTCACAGTCCCCAAACCATCTCCTGCTAGAACAGAGCCTTGGGGGCATAGGTGTGCGCAGACTTTTGCATTAGGGTGTACACACCAAAGCTCAAACACACATGCGTGTGTAATATACTATATATGGCAGTGGGCAAGTCACTAGGGCTTTGTCAGCAGGGCAGAGATAGGTGTCAGTAGTTTATTATTATTATTATTATTATTATTTGTTTTTTCTTACAATTTTTTATTTTTATGATTATTATTTATTTATTTATTTTTAGGAGCCCTGTTTGGGGGCTTTGGTGAAATATCAGTGGTCTAAACAGACCCCTGATGTGTAACTTTTGAGAAAGGGACTGAGGACAGAGATTCCCCAGTCCCTTTCTCTGCAGCCAGGCAGGAGGGGGAATATGCACAGTACAGGGTGATTAGGGTGTGCCCAGGCACACCTTACAGCCTATGTGCGCACGCCACTGCTTGGGGGCAAGCTTCACATGCTCAGTTTGATGTGTCTTGCTACAGTTTTTTTTTCTTGGGAGGGTGCATGTGATCAGCACAGGGCCAATCAGCACTGTCAGACAGAGGGTCAGGGGTTCTTCAGCCTAAGAGGAAATCAGGGGAGAATGAAAACTCCTCCTACAAGCTTTAATCAGAAAATGTTAAAAAGTAAGGTATGGCGCAAATACAATGATTGATAATCTGATAATAAACCCAGGTGTGAACAAGTAAGTGGATGAATATAAAAGCAAATAACCCTCCTCCAATAGCAATCAGAGGTGGAAATGCATGCGTCCCGACATCATCACGTCCATCTACATGGCAGACAGACACAACGGAAGGACAGGATAAAACGACGAGATCGGATGTTTATTGCCAGTGAGATTTTTGTGTACCGCGCAACATACCAAACATCCCTGTAAGTGCAATACTTTTTATAAAATATTAATTTATCGCAGTCTACACTATGGGCTTTTTTCTTTTATCTATTGAGATATCTATGAATGTCATATTCAAAGAGTAAAAGCAGGAACCAGATTCAGCATAAGTCTTTCGGGGTACTATAAAACACCATGGGCTCCATCTGACCGCTGTACCTGTGGTCATACCATTGGGTAAGGAGACTGCATCACCATATCACTCGGGTGTCTATGTGGTGGAAGAAACCCAAAAAATTCTCTTTTCTTTTCTGAAAGTCACATTTATTAAGGACGAGAAGAGTATTGCATTTTTAGATTTATTCACATCTGGGACTTTGTTCTGATTTCTTTTTTCACTACACATTTCCTTTACTAAACATTTTTCATTATACAATTTTTTCATATGAGTTTGTATTTATAAATGTTAGTTTTCTACAATTTTTTTCATGATTCATATGTCTGTACCCAATTGATTTATTCACTTTTAATTTTGTATGGGCACGCATTTCCACCTCTGATTGCTATTGGAGGAGGGTTATTTGCTTTTATATTCATCCATTCACTTGTTCACACCTGGGTTTATTATCAGGTTATCAATCATTGTATTTGCGCTGTACCTTACTTTTTAACAATTCTGTAAATTTGTATTATCATTTTTGGTCCTGGCAGCATTAATTTTTAGTTTCAGCGCAGTGTTTTTTTCCACATTGGATTTTTTTTTTTATTCCTTTAATCAGAAAATGATAGAAGTCACAAGACAGCTATATACTGTTGATGAGAAAGGGTATTTAGCAGTTTATATTTACTAAAACTATTGCATTTCCATGTTCTGTGTTCTGTGAGGGAGCAGATATAGTGAACGCAGGGTCCTTTAACCACTTGCCGACCAGCCGCCGTCATACGGTGGCAGGTCGGCATGATCCCGCAAACTGTCGTAGCTGTACGACGGTCCCTTTAAGCGGGATAGTGGGCATGCCGATGCTCCTGACCTGCGGCCACAAGCGATCACAGGCATGAGAGGCAGAACAAAGACGTGTGTGTGTGTAAACACAAACACATCCCAGTTCTGTGAGGAGAGAAGAGAGAGATTGTGAGTTCCTACAAGCTGGCAACCACAATCTCTCATCTCCTATAGTAAGTCCCATCCTCCACAGTTAGAACACACACATAGGGAACACCGTTAACCCCCTGCATACATTTTTAGGCTTAAATTGTCACTAAACCCAGGTCCGGCATTCACTATATATGGTCTCCCACAGTACACAGAACATATAAATGCAATCGTTTTAGTAAATGTAAATTGCTAAATACCTTTTCTCATCAGTAGTTAGAGCAGTCTTTTGACTCCTATCAGTCTCTGATTAAAGCTTGTAGAAGGAGTTTTCATTCTGCTATTACTGACCCTTTGTCTGGACAGTGCTGATTGGACCTGTGCTGATCACATGCTCTCTCCCAAGAAAAAAAACTCTCTAGCAATACACACCAAACTGAGCATGTGCAGATTGCCCCCAAGACTCTGTTCCATCAGGAGATGGATTGGGGACTGTGGAAGAAGGGGGGGCAAAGAAGACAGGATCAAACAGCCCTTTTCCACAGTGCCGAGAATAAACCCCTTAAGTTCCATAGTGAGTATAACAAACATGCTTTACTGCATATACAGACTGATTTTACTGTTGTGGTTTAGTAACACTTTAAATACTCAACTCTGTCCAACATTTTACATATAGTTTTGAATAGGGTAAGGAAGGGCTAAAGCCACCATTTTATTTTGGGTATTGGAAAGAGGAACTGTGAGTCAGTTAATCATTTGAGAGAGATCTATCCTGACACAATTTCAGGAGGGCTGGTGGTAAGTTACTGCAGCAAAGGAAATGAAGAGAAATGATTGCCAGTAGAGAAAGGGGCTGAATTCAGGCAGCTTCCAGGACTTTATTTGCCAGATGACATCACAAGACACAGGCATGTCGATTGGTTCACATAATAAAGTACACACCCTCACATGATAAAAACACACCCAGTTCCCTCCCATCCAGCTATTGACCCACCCCACATACACCCTCATCCACACCCACTAAAAGCACATGTCTAGGTCTTTGTTTAAAGTTCATAAACAGGGTCTTCCACACAAATCTTCAAGAAACATTCCTTTTGGCCAATGGGATGGGCCACAAGTGGGAGGAACAGCCTAAGAGAAGGGGGAAGTTCATGTTTGGAAGAAATTCACTGATTAAAGGAGTTAATCAGCCCGTCGTTATTTGCCATATAAGGTGGAACAGTTCAGCACAGCTTTTCCTGACCATATGACCAAAAAATTCCTTCAATACAGGATGTGGGGGATGGTAGCTTTCCTCTCAAAGTTCTCTCTGCATGTCCATACAAAAACCTCAGAGTGAAGGGGAGGGGGGGGCCGAACACATTTCAAACACAATGGAGCCTGAACATAACATCGGCTTCTTCATATTTTCAATGCTGGGTTCATAACTTTAAAACAATATCTGATTCTTCATTTCAAACAGATGTGTAGTCGTATGGATAGAATAATATCTGGACAAATATTTTCAAGGAATATACACACTTCATTTCAAATGGTAACTTTTACAAGGTAATATCTGAGTGGCCCTATTCATAACACAAAAATATTCATTTTATTTCACACATTCACACATTCACACATTCTACCACACATTGGCTGCAGATTTGTGGTAAGCATGATATGGACAAGCCTTGCAGTTTGCTCTTGACATGTCCAGAGGGCCACACACAAGCTTAATTTTTGTAAAATTCCTTTCTTTTTTTAGTATTATTAAATAAAATAAAATATTAACTTAAAGAATGTAGACCTTTATTTTATACAAATCAGTACTGTTCTATAATGCTATATTTTAACCACTTAAGACCCGGACCAATATGCAGGTTACGGACCTTGCCCCTTTAACTGACAATTGTGCGGTCGTGCGACGTGGCTCCCAAACAAAATTGGCATCCTTTTTTTCCCACAAATAGAGTTTTCTTTTGGTGGTATTTGATCACCTATTTTTGGTAAATGGCGGCGAACAGCGTTTTTTTTTGGGACTGCTACATTATGGCAGACACATTTGACAAATGTTTGAGACCAATGTACTGATTACTGTGAAAATGACAATGGCAGTGATTGGGTTAACCACTAGGGGGCGCTAAGGGGTTAAGTGTGCCCTTAGGGACCACTCGGTTTTTACTGTAGGGGGGTGTGGCTGTAGGCGTGATGTCTCTGATCAACGTTCCCTATATCAGGGAACAGACGATCAGTGTCACTGCCACACAGAAGAACGGGGAAGGTGTGTTTACACACACGCCTCTCCCCGTTCTTCAGCTCCTGTGACCGATTGCAGGACACCGGCGGCGATCGGGTCCACGGGTCCCGCGGGCGTGGTCACGGAGCTTCGGACTTTGTCAAAGGCAACGTACAGCTACATTCCTGTGCCCACCCGTGCCCTTCAACTGACGTATATCGGCGTGAAGGAGTCCTTAAGTGGTTAAAAGAGTATCTCTAGTTCCCACTGCTATGGGACAAAGTGATAAACCATGGGTTAATGCTGATGCAAATAAACATTGGTGTGTACACGAGTACAGGGGCGTTCAGCTATTCCAAGTCAGGCTATAAAACCCACCTGTGGCTCGCCAGTTGAAAGCAAACACAGAGTTTTTTATGCCTTTATATGTATTAATGAGGCCATATTGCTGCAAAAGACTCATGGTAGTGCATTTTCATGTGTTCTGGGTAGGGTGAATGGCACCTCAATGCGCTGACACACCTTTTTTCTTTTCCTAATTTGGTAACTTAACGCTCGGTTCATGCTATTGCAAATTGGATAAGGGTTTCCATGTCAAGAGACTGTGACCCGCTCTCAATGAAGCCGGTTAGCACAGCCTGGAATGACTCTGTAGTGAATTGTACAGGGGTCTTGAGCACCCTCTGGTCCCTCTGGTCCCTCTGGTCCATTTCAGGTCCGAACACAGCCAAAAATTGGGACCGAAATTTGTCCTGAAATGGTGAACAGAGACGCACCGGACCCCTGCTGTGAGTGTGAACCCATACTGAAGTGCATTTCCACTTTTGTAACCAAATTGGGATAACACCCAATTTATATTTGCTATGTCTCAATTCACATAACATTGCAGATTACCCTTTTAAATAGCTCTTTTCTGCAAGTTCCACCAAGGATAAAATTTGACTTAAGGCCCGTACACACGGTCAGAAAATTTGAAGTTACAATACACTTTGTCCGATGAACGATCTGCCAATTTTCTGATCGTTAGTATACTGTTTTTGACCGCCGATTACACATTTTTGTCAGACATGTGCAGGCTCCAAAAAAAAATTCTGCTGTGACCACAACGTCCGATTTTCTGTGGATAGTACAGTTTTCTGCCTAAAACAAATCTGAAGAGCAAGACTAGGCATGCTCAGAAATGAAAGAACACATACAAAACAATTCAACACATTACATTACTTCTGATGTTGAATTCTGTTGTCAGAAAATTTTCTGATGGTGAGTACCCCCTTCACTTTTGATTTGAGACTAGCATCCAACAAAATTGGTCCAATATTCTGACCATGTGTACAAGACTTTAGTTCTCTTTGTTTATGAAGGGGCTGGGGAGGTGAGTTTGCGATAATTAACCCTGCCTGTACTGTGCTGGCAGATACATCTCATTAGTTTTAAACAAGGTTTGAATAATGTCTGTTTTAACAAAGGGTTAAACATTTAAAAGCTAGGCTTCTTCATATATGTTAATGAGAATGGATTCAGACAGTCCCCAGCCCAGCTATTGGGACAGATCACAGATCGCTTGAGAAATTCTTGCAGTCAGCCATGACACCTTCTTCCAAAGACCCATTCACACTAGAATGCTGTGCGTTGGTTTCCTGCCCTGCATTTCCAATCTCAATGGTCTTACGATTTGTAACAGGTGTCGCTGTAAAGTTAATGACACCCCAAATGCAGGTTGCAAACACAGTGCACTTGTCTCGCATGGTACAAAAGTATGCAGTGCATGCAGAACTTTTGGTGCATTGCAGTGTGATATCAGCACATTGAAAATGAATGGTGCAGAAATCGCATTGCACAGAACTGCACATGAACTGCACAAGAACCACACAGCATTCCTGTGCGAATAGCACGCAGTTCCCAGTGTTAAGCCCTGTGCATTTGTGCCATTTAAAAGAACAGCGGTTCTTTTGGATGGTATGTGTGTACACTCAGCCGGCAAGAGAACCTTGCTAGGAATCTCGTCAGCAAAAACAAAGAGGAGAATCCGGGCCGTGTGTACAGAGCTTAACACTGGGAACTGCATGTTATTCGCACAGGAATGCTGTGTGGTTCTTGTGCAATTTACATGCAGTTCTGTGCAATGCGATTTCTGCACCATTAATTTTCATCGTGCTGATATCAACTATGATGAGCATGTGTTCGTCACATTCGATGCCGTCACCACCATCTTGTTTCACCCTACCTATGCCTTGGAAGCTACCGCGCATGCGTCAAAGTCATTTCGAGCATGCGCGGGTTTCCATGGAGAGGGTAAGTATACACACGCTCGGGTTTCTCGGCAGGAAACCACTGCCGAGAATTTCACGACGAGAAAATAGAGAGCAAGTTATCTAATTTTCTTGTCGAGATTCTGGGCAGTTTTCTTGACGTGAAACCTCAAAGCCTCATACACATGTATGGTTTACTCTGCAAGAAAGCTCTGCCAGCAGTTTTCTTGCTGTTTATTGCCGAGAGTACGAGGCTTTAGTGCTTTTTGCATTTTGAAGATTTGCACTACAGAACGTGTTCCATAGGAAACCATGTTAAATGGACTGTAGTGCAAATCTGCAAAATGCAAAAAGCACTAAAACTGCATAGGTGTGAATCCAGCCCAAAACATGACTAAAATGTAAGGGCCCTTTCACACGAGCGGATGAACGGTCCGCTAATTACAAGTCCGTTAACGGACTTGTAATGGGCCCCTATGGGAGTGGATCCGTTAGCGGATGATGCATGCGCTAACGTCCGCAAGATCCGCATCCGTTTTTACGGACGGAAGAATGTCCTATTTTTCTTCCGTCCGGTGGAACGGATCGGATGCAAACGGACAGACGGTCCGTTTCCATCCGATTCCCCATAGGGGATAGCGGAGGAGAGACAGGGTGGTCCCTGCATAGTGTGCGGGGACCGCCCTGTCCGCCCGACAGCTCGGCGGAGACCCCCTGCTGAGCCGACGGACACACAGAGCGGACCGCAAAACGGAACGCTCCGTGTGAAAGGGCCCTAAGCAATATTTATTTAAGTTTTTAGGCATGCTGTGTGATTGGGAACTTTTTTTTTGGGGGGGGGGGGGGGATAAACTTTGAAGTGTATTGAGGGAAATTACAATTCAAACAAAGGCAACTAAAAAAAAAAATTGAACTTTTAAAAGAAAACAATAAAAATGGTAATATGAGATGCAGGAAAAAAATATCAGCTTTGAAAGAGTTACCTTTCAATCCAGAATCAGTGTGCTTTTTCCACTTATACAAAAAAAAGTCCCCAGGTCAGAGCTGAACTCATTGACACCTCAGCCAGGTCACTCTATCAGTAGAATATGTCCTTGGACCTCCAAGTTCACTGGACTATATTCACCACGTATGAACACAAACATTACCACTCATCTCTATTCTCTGTACTGAAAACAACAATCCTTCTGTAAACTCAGCTGCACTGAATTCAGAGATTCAATCATTTCTGTTCACCAGCTAACCTCTTTATTATCAATTTATAAATGGGTGAACTGTACATCTGTATAGCACAAATAAAAAGAAATGAAATACATATACACAGGTCCATGAATGGGTCAGATCTATTCACTGCTATCTCTGGAATATATAGGTCAAAGGTACACTATCCTGATACAAGAACCTAGGGAGATATTTTTAACTTTACATGGCCAGCAGTTAGTTATAAACATATTGGATATGATTCCTTACATGGCATATCCACACAGTACTAATATCAATAAATTATAAAGTACAGCTTAGAAGAATAAAAATAACATAACATTTTGGAATTCATGGACTTTCCCAAACCAAAACCACATTCACTGTCATAAATATATTTGCACCCTCTAGCTTAGTGTGAAGTATATAGTTGTTAAGAGTAGGTAAATTTGGCCTGGCTGAAAGGCAGGGTGGGTTGAATCTGGGTCAGGGATGGGTGACTCAGGAAGGCTGGGTGACTCATCAAGCAGCACCTCTGGTCACACTATTGCTGTTGCGGTTTCTCCAAATCAAATTCGCCTGGTAGGAGAGTGTGACCGGATCTCAATGGAGTCGATTCACACATCTTCCACATCTTCGAGGCAGCCGCAGAGTGAACAGCAGAAGAGTCCTGTGCATCTTTGGCTCCATTTCAGGTCCAAATTCAACCCAAAAAATCTGCATGACATCTCTTAGGTCTATCTCTACTATTTACATCTGACCGTTTAATTGGACTTGCGGAATATCTGGGCATCTTCAATGTTAGAGTCAGTGCAGCTGCTATGCCTGCCCCTCCCCTGAACACAAACAGAACCCTTTGTACTATATGAACTCATTCACAAAATACAAAGGCTTGTCTAAATTGGCAGCAGAGGGGATGGGCAGGCATAGCTGCTCTGTGTGCCTCTCTGTCCTCTCTCATAGCTCAAGTGTCAGTGTATGCTCCGCCAGAGACATAAACCTGTCAGATATCAATAACAGGGATAAGTCCAGGAGGTGTAATGCACCTCCTTGGACTTAAAGAGGTTGTAAAGATTCATGTTTTTTCACCTTAATGCATCCCAGCCCCCCATTTTGCTTACCTGAGCCCTGGAAGTTCCGTATCGCTCTTCCTCTGCCTGGTCTTCTCGGCTCTTTAATGGATAGATTGATAGCAGTGCAGCCATTGGCTAATAATAAAATCCAATGACGGGGCGCCGAGGGGCGAGACCGAGTTCTGTAGTCAGCGACTATGGACACTGAGTACAGGACTCGGGAGCGCACCCGCAAGGTAACCCCCTTGGGAGAGTGCTTCCCAGAGGGGGTTATCTGAGGCGGGGAGGAACCAAGATAGCCGCCGTGTGACCCGAAAATGAGGATCGGGGCCACTCTGTGCAAAATGAGCTGCACAGTGAAGGTAAGTATACAATGTTTGTTATTTAAAAAAATGTAATTTGACCCTTTACAAACACTTTAATTTAATTAATGTGCTTGTACTTTTTACAAAGTGTCTGAATTCCTGCAAGTGTCAATAAATGTTATATTTTTTTAAAATAACATACATGATATACTTACATGCTCTTTGCAATGATTTTGCACAGAGCAGCCCCAATCTTCCTTTTCTCGAGTCCCCCTGATACTCCACCCCCCCTCCTGCCTACTGCACCCGTAGTAAGCAGCTTGCTATGGGGTCACCTGAGCAGGCTCGCACCCGGGCTGTTCCTCTGTGTGTCCATTCACACACAAAGTGCGTCTCAGCCCCACACCTGCTCTCTCCTCATTGGCTCACTTGCTGTGATTGCCAATTGCAATGGCTACCGCTGCTGTCTCAGTTAAGGAGGAGGAGGGAGAGGCCCGGAAGAGCCGATGATCTCGTGCACATTGCTGGATCAGTATGGGGCTCAGGTAGGTATTAGGTGGGCATGGAGGTAAAAAGCCTTGAGACTTGACAACCACTTTAACACAGGAAACTATTTATACAGTCCCCTATAGATGAAGTTTGTTACCCACCCTTGGAGCAAAGATGTACCTAGCCATGCACAAAATTTGTTAGGCTGACTGCTCAAGCTAGTGAAGTACCAAAGTCCAATGCCAGCAAATGAGAGCCCTTTAATGTAGCTACTTGAGTGCTACTCAAGATAAGACCTTAAAGGCTAGGATTTCCTGGCTTAAAGTCTATGAATTCCTTCATTAGGGTGCACATGAGTGCTCTCCGCATTCACTATCCTTCCTCATTTCTCTCCTTACTGGAACCTTTACAGATAGGGCCTCTTGAGTCAAGGAACTTGCTATAAGGGCACACCTGCAGGCTCACTCCCAAGCTGGGCTGTGTGCATCTATGGACACAAAAAGAGCTGCTTGGCCCCACCTCCCAATCTTTGCTCACAGGATTTGACTGACAGTAGAAGGAGCTAATGGCTCCCGCTGCTGCCCGAGTCCCTTTGAGAAGAGGAGGTGTGTGTAGAGAAAACCTGAAGCAGAATCGTTGATAGGCTCAGGTAAGTGTTTAGGAAGGGAGGGAAATAGTTTGGGGGTGTTTTTTTTTACCAAGGAATGCATTAAAGAGGTAGTAAATCGTCATTGTTTTTTTTAAACCTGCAAGGCAAGCGTGCGGGAGCTGCTGTTCATGGCACAGGACCTCACAATTACATATCTCCTTAATGGTACACATTTAGGAGATGTATACTGTACCTATAGGTAAACCCTACTATAGGCTTACCTATAGGTAAAAATTCCCCATGGGTATTAAATCCAACTTTAAGTTAAAAACACACCCAGGCTTTAGAACCACTTTAATGTTCATACAAATTACGTTGACATTTCAATCTGCAGTTGCTGTAATTTTCAGTACACTGCAATGAAATATGGCAACTTGGAGGCATTCTGTACATAGTTTGTGCACAGAAATGTAATTTCCTGTTTGTGTAATTGTCTATTGATTTCCCAGAAGTCTGCAAAAAAGATACAAGTTAAATTTTAGGCATCCTCTGCAACATAAACTTTTAACATAACATTTTTGGTGAGACACTCCCAACGGGTTAATTACTTCTAATAGGGATGCAGACACTGCATCTTGCCTTAATAAAACACTGTATGTGCACCAGCTGATTAATAATGAAAAGTCACTCCCATTGACATAATCAAACAAAACGCTATTCCTGCAGATCAGAACCAGGTGGGAATCTGCAACAAAGATTTTTTTTAAACTATAACTTTTTTCTCAACAAAAGTAGAGTTACTCTTTAAGGTTTTCATTACCCTTTTTCTTAACTATGTAATATGTACTGTTCCAGGACAAGCCTATAAAAGTGATTTTATCCTAAAATAAATGTAATGTTTTGTGGGAGTCTGCAAGCTGATACCTGTAAAAAGAACTAAAGCACAAAGAGAACTTTGCTCTTCGATCTTTTCAATTGCAAAGTAAATTCTTACTGGTCCGAGCAGTTGTTTCCCTGGAAACACTTGGGCAATGTACATTGAAAAGACCTGAGGATGAACTTTGTGGACAATATAAAGGTGACTGTGATTGCACCCTGCACGCAGCAGGATTGTGATCATTGTTTGGGTTTGGAAAGGTTGGCATGCTTGTCTGTTTACATAGCAAAAGAAGATAAAGTTGAACAGGACATGGACATGCAAAGATAAAGTTAAACAGAACATGAACATACCTGTATACACAGAAATGATTAATGTACTACTAACCAGAAAATATAGATATAGTTAGAATTCTCTACTAAAATTGTTTAGTAATTAAAGTAGAATTGTAGTTTTAGTTTGGTACTACAATGGTTGACATGTTTATCTATGTGACAGCGATCAGCCAAAATAATCCGAGTTGGTTTATAAATGCTTCCCCTAAGGGGATGTCTGCAGATTACAGTCAGACATAAGATTGTTTCCTCCTTCACAAGAACAGCACACAACTTAAAGAGGAGTTACGCCCCCCACCGGCAAAAAATTAAAAGTCAGCATCTACGCATACTGTAGTTGCTGACTTTTAATATTAGGACACTTACTTGCCCTGGAATCCAGTGATGTCGGCATCCCAGCCAGTGTTTCCATTGGCTTTTGGGTGCTGCGGTCACCATTCACAGCAGGTTCCCTACTGCTCATGCATGAGATCACTTGGAAGTAGGGACAGGTAACTGTCCAAAACAGGTACCCCCCCCCCCCCCCCCCAAGGTGCCAAATTTGGCACCAGAGGCAAAAGGAGGCTGATAAGCGGAGCTTCCACTTTTGGGTGAAACTCTGCTTCAATGCACAGTGTGCTAAATATAATGTAAAGGCTGAACTCTGGGGGAAGTTTCCTCCCTTGTAGTGGGGCTATCCCCAAACCTCAAGGGTTAAATACCTGTTTGGGTCATGGGGATGGAAAAAGCAGTGTTACCCAATTCTCCACTCCTGATTTTGCAATATTTTAACCCCCTTCCCACCGACCGCCTCTTTAGGAGTTCTAAATGCCAGAAGACGGAGGTGAGCATTCCTTCCATGTGACCGCTGTGATTGGCTGTCACAGTGGTGACATGATCAGAAAGCTCCTGATCGCAAGTAGGCATCGGGAGCTTTCCGGTTCCCGCCAGTAACTGTACTGGGAGCACACAACGCACACTCAGCAAAGAATGGTTTACATTTGGGCTGCATATATGGGACTTCTTGGCATTAAAGCCCACCCACCAAGAGGCCACATATATGGGTATGGCCAGTGGGAACAGGTGAACACTTATAATTTATCATATCAGCATTGCAATATTAATATTAACAATAGTTGTTTTTTGACAACCCAATGTAAGTGTACGTAAAACATCTTCTTTCATGTTGTGAGTGCTGCCTGTCTACTGGCCATCTCTTTCCACTACTTTCTGAATTCACTGCATACTTTGCAGCTTCTCCTTTGCTCATTCCTTCAGTTTCTAAGGACTATATGTCCCATGGTACCTTGCTATCTGCAAGCACTGATTCCTGTACTGACTTTACCTCCTGAAACTCCTCTTCTCAGCTCCTCTTTAGTTCAGAAGGCAGGCTCTGTGAATTCTGTGGCACAGCAGTGTCTACTCACAGGACATAATGAATACATGTCACAGATTTCAAGGAAGTAAATGTGTGAGGATCCTCGCAAAGTAAGTTTAAAACTTTAAGAACATTCAGAATAACAGGAGTAGGCTGGAAGTAGTGGATATTTAATGTGAGAATGAATATACTGTACATATAATTTTAAATTTCCACCATAGATACACTTAAATAATTTTGGAGTTCTAAATAATATCTGGTGGAGGCAGTGTGCAATTACGCTGTCTATGTCCAAGCAGCTGTTGAGAGAAGATATCAGCAAACAGGAAATGATTTTTTTTTTCAATGAGTCAGCTAATATATAGACTTCCACTTTCAAGCATTTACCTGTTAAAAATAATACTGCACTGTACAACAGCCCACCCACCGCACCATGACTACAGAACCCCATTTAATTTGCCACTATCTTGCATGCATCAGCTATCCCACTATATTTTCACCCTCTTGTAGACATCCAAGTAAATAATGTATTTATTTTTTCCTTCAAGGTAAGTAAAACACTTTAAATGTAACATCACAATTTACTCATACCTAACCAAACACTCTACAGCATGGATATGCAATTAGCAGACCTCCAGCTGTTGCAGAACTAAAAGTCCCATGAGGCATAGCAAGACTCTGACAGCCACAAGCATGTCACCCAGAGGCAGAGGCATGATGGGACTTGTATATTGCATATTCCTGCTCTACAGTTTATTTTGTACATAACAGTATAATATCAATCTATAATTAAAGGGGTTCTAGGGTCAGTAGGTGTTTTATCTTAATGCATTCTATGCAGTTTGGGTACGATCCATGGAAGAGAGACCAGCAGAGACTCTGGGCCAGATTCAGGTACATCTGCGCATTATTGGACCGGCGTAGCGCACCGGCTTTATGTTAGACTGGCACAATGTCGCAGCGCAATCACCCTATTCTCGTCGCTTTTACGCAGAAATTAGCGCCTGCGCAACGTTATTTCTGAGACGCAAGGCGGAGTAATCCAAATTGGGAAGGACGTGGGCGTGTTACATTGAAATGAGCCGTGACCCCATGCAAATGAAGGGCCGGCTCGCGCATGCGCGATTGAAGCAGACCATGTCAGTACCTCTGTGCACATGCTCACAACTCGGGAACAGCGCAATCAGTGAAATTGGAAGTGGACTAGGGCAAAATCATGAACTACGCAGACAGCATAAATACACAGACACAAACGCACTTTCTTTGCAAAAGTACATCCCTTTGTATCGCTTCCTATACAGCAAGGTGCTTTTGTTCTGTTGTTGTTGCGTTGTGGTTTGTCTTTGTGATATTTGTGGACTGTGTGATCTTGTGTTTGTTAGAAGATATTTGTAAGTGATTTTTGGTGACTGCTTGTGAGAGTTTTTGGTTGTTAGTTTTTTGTTCGTTTGTTTTCTTGCTTGATTTTTCCTGCTTGTTTTTGTGACTGATTTTTGCTAACTGTTTGGGAGTGAGTTTTTGTCTAAGTATGACGGAGAGAAAGAGGAAGCTAAATTTTACTTTGGGGGAGAAACAAATTCTTGCCCGGGCCATTTCCGATTATGGGCGTTTCCTCCACGGCCCGGGAGTGCCAACACCACCCCGGCCAGGAGGAGAGAGATTTTGGACAGGATTACTGACCAGGTGAATGCATCGGGGGGGGGGGGGGGACCCGGACACGGTCGGGGATTGAAAAGAAAATCAATGACCTCCGGTGTCTGGTCAAAAAGAAGCTGGCCAAAATGCTAGCCCATGCCAGGGGCACAGGAGGGGGCCCACCATGCCCTGTTAGGCTGACAGCGGAGGAGCGTGCGGTGGCCCAGACCTTTCATAGACAACAGGTGGAGGGCCTGCCCGGCTATGACTCAAGTCATGAAGGCGTGATGCCAGGTAAGGTTTTTTTGGCCCTATCAGGTGTGTAGCATGTGTGGGGGAGAGGGTGAAAGGGAATATGTGGCAAGTGTGTGGATCCTCCAACCTGTGAATGTTTTGTGTCATCCACAGATGAGCAAGAGGGTGCTGGGCCATCTGGGCTGACCGCACCATCCCTGCCTGATGAGGACCCACCGACAAGACCGGAGTCCTCGGAGGAGGTTGAAGAGGAGGAGGTTGAAGAGAAGGAGGTTGAAGAGGAGGAGGAGGAGTCCATGTCAGGCACTGGACTTTTGTTTTTGGAGGACTCTTCCCCTCTGGCTGGCAGCTGCCAGCCCTCCATAGGGGTACCCCCCCACTCCTCCCCCAACAGGGCTCCTCTCCCAGGGACCTCCCCTTCTCCCCGGCCACAAGCCTCAGCTGGAGGCAGGAAGGTGACCCAGAAGACCAGGGGGCTGGCCGATCTCCTGCCCGCCACTCTGAGAAAGGACCAGTTCCGTCAAACCCGCCATTTGGGAGAGGTCAGCCAGACCTTGGGGCTGGCCAGACCAATTTCTAGTTATCAGCGCTGTTGCACTTTGAATGACAATTGTGCGATCATGCAAAACTGTACCCAAATGAAATCTTTATGTCTTTCCTCCCACAAATAGAGCTTTCGTTTGGTGGTATTTGATCATCCCTGCGGTTTTTATTTTTTGCGCTATAAACAAAAGAAGAGCAACAATTTTGAAAAAACGCCATATTTTTTACTTTTTGATTTAATAAATATCACATTGTTGAGATTGGATTGGAGGTAGGTGGGTATAAATGGCCACAAGCCCATTTACAAGTGATGCTCCATAGAGGTGAACAGAGGGTCCAATTGGGTTGGACTGATCGTATCAAAGGGGCCTAAGGCTGTTTTCCCACGATGCACTGATACCGAAGGTAGAACGCAATGCACACCTATGGCTTTCATGCAGGTTAGCTGCACTTTGCCATAGACTTCTGCAGGTGGGGTGCACCAAACCCACAGGCAATAACAGAAGTCTTTAGCTCAGTGCAGGTCACCCGCGGGTGTTCTGCGCTGAGCCTGCAAATCAGTTTGAAAGATTCCCATATATACACTGTGATTTTAGTCTTCCATTTAGGTTTTGCCGGCTGTTGCTGTCCCAGACAGACACAACAGAAAAATAAAAAAAGAAAGACGCTGTGCATCCAAGGAGGTCTATAACGCAGCAGTTTAGTACCAAATCCATTGGGTAAAAAATAATACAAAAAATGTATATATCCCACACCATCCAACCACTTGGTTTTTGGTGCTCCCAATAGAAAAAAATAAACAAGAAAAAAAAGAGCAGTCCAGCAACCTGTCTGGGCTCCCATCACCACAGTCCTATCCAAACCTCCATTATTTTTAATCTAGTCCTCACATGTAGCTAAACTCAATTTGTTGATATATACACTGCAAAATGCGGCCCTTTATCCTCAGTATGCTCCAGTCCACCCATCCGAAGCGGGTCGGGCCCCACTTGCCTTAACCCTGCCCCGGAAGATGAGCCGGAACACACTGCGCCAGCCCCCACCATACCCCCACAACTATCACATATCTAGATCTCAACAGAAAAAAAAAAGAGACCATACCCATATAAAGTTTCCATACAACCTAAATAAAGTAAGACATAATCAAATCTATGGGTCAACATTCAACTATATATATATATATATATATATATATTGTAAGCTGGGGATAGGTAGCGGGTACAAAAACTCCCTGGGATGAGCAGGCACAGATACCAAAGTCCATAGGATAAGTGAACAACAGTGGGATTTTTATTGGTGCTATACAAAGTCTATTTACAGGTGCTGTACAGTGTGCAGAAAACAAAACAAACAAAAATAGTTTAAACAAACACCTAGCCGTGTCTCGGCTCTAACTACACGATATGTAGGCCCTAACTACTAAGCTAAACAAGCCTACCACTTGTTAGCTCAAAACACAAACTGCTCACCAGTCTTTTAACAACCTCCTTGCTCCTACAGATCCACACTATCTGTTTCCCAGGACAGAGCAATGGCTGTTAGCTCAGGTGAGCTTAAATTGGCCTGGGGGAGAGGGCCAACACCTGACCTGGA
This sequence comes from Rana kukunoris, assembly GCA_029574335.1. NCBI lineage: Eukaryota > Metazoa > Chordata > Amphibia > Anura > Ranidae > Rana > Rana kukunoris. Next base: position 123,926,512 of record CM056049.1, on the reverse strand, counting down.
TCAGGGATCAGAGATCCCTGAACGTGTAAGAGAGGAGCCTGGGAGAGGTATAAACCCCGAACTGGACTTTCCCAGGCTCTCTCTGGGACGCTCTGCTACAATATATATATATACTCTCCGTTGAAGTCATTTACTGACGAAACTAGTCAGAGTGATAGCTGCATGCTACGCCTGGTATGTTATCCACGCCACACTGCAGGAACCAGGAAGAGTTGATCTGCTGGGAAACCTTTCGGTGGTCGCGTTGAGGACGCCTGACTGGTGATGTGATACATACATTGTCCATTGTTAATGTTTTTCTTGTACGTAGGATTTTTTGGGATACTTGCTGGAAAGGGGCTTTTTAATAAATTGAGTTACACTATATTTGTTTCCTCTTTTTGTTTAAATATCCCACCTTTATGAGGTTAACTCCATGCAAGTGATCCCCATTGGATGGAAATTCTATGTATATATGAAGTGCCTGATATTATTGTCTGTTTGGTGAGTTTGAACCCCTGCGGGGATTTTGATTCCAACACGTGGTGGATTGAGAGTGGGCAGGCTGTTGCACGCTTCCTTTTTCTCTATCTGACACTACTTTTTTTGGATAAACGCACAGACTTTGGCTATCTTTTTTGACATCAAGATTTTCCATCCTTTTGCCTACTTTATGGTGGAGTTGGACACTTATATCCATATTTAGCGCTGTTTTGCATTTATCTCTTAATGATTCATTTTGGACTTTGAATGCTTATCTGTTATTTTATGACACACCATTTTAACAGCTGCTTTTGTTTATACACATCTATATATCTCAATTCAGAGTTATTTAGTGTGTTTCATATATTTTTATTTTTTTTCCTTTAAAATTATTGTCTGTTGGGCGCTGAGGAGTGTATTATAGGCCTTGTAAATACACTGTTTTGCTATATATATAATATATATATATATATATATATATATATATTTCAACAATGTATATCAGCAAAACAGTAATCTCTCAGAGAAAAGTGAGAAGAAAAAAAAGAGGAGACCATTCCCATATACAGTTTCCATACTAAAAAAATAAGACTTTAATATTAACCTAAGCGGAAACTAATGCCGCATAACCACTTAAGGACCGCCTACTGCACATTTACGTCGGCATAATGGCACGGCTGGGCACATCAACGTATATATACGTTGATTTTAGTACCCAGCCGTGGGTCGCCCGTGACCCGGTCCGAAGCTCCAGAGGAAAAAAGTAAAAAATATTGCATTTTTTTTTAAATTGTCGCTCTATTTTTGTTTATAGCGCAAAAAATAAAAACCGCAGAGGTGATCAAATACCACCAAAAGAAAGCTCTATTTGTGGGGAAAAAAGGACGCCAATTTTGTTTGGGAGCCACATCGCACGACCGCGCAATTGTCAATTAAAACGACGCAGTGCCGAATCGCAAAAAGGGGCAAGGTCCTTTACCTGCATTTTGGTCCGGGTCTTAAGTGGATAAACACGATCGGAAATTCTGACAATAAAAGTCAGATTTGAGCTCTTGGCCGCAAATTCCGACCATGTGTATGCTCCATCGGACTTTTGCTGTTGGAATTTCCGCCAACCAAAGATTGAGAGCTGGTTCTCAAATTTTCCAATGTATGCAATTTCAACGTGCAAAAAAAACATGCATGCTCGGAATCAATTTGACGCATGCTCAGAATCACTGAACTTAATTTTGTAGTGTTGTATTGTATGTTACCGCTTTCTTGACCGTTCGGAATTTCCGACAGCATTTGTTTGACCGTGTGCATGCAAGAATTTATAGCATGCACTTCCCCCTTTGCAAAGCTGAGACCTGCCAGTGTCATGGATTGTTCTCAATCATCGTCTTGGAAGACCAGGTGATGTCAATCTCAAAGGTTTTAAATGCCCAGACTCATCTGACCTTGCCCCATCAATCAGCACCATGAGTTCTTCTAAGCAGTTGTCTAGAAAACTGAAACTGAAAATAGTTGACGCTCACAAAGCTGGAGAAGGCTATAAGAAGATAGCAAAGCGTTTTCAGATGTCAATATCCTCTGTTCGGAATGTAGTTAAGAAATGGCAGTCATCAGGAACAGTGGAAGTTAAAGCAAGATCTGGAAGACCAAGAAAAATATCAGACAGAACAGCTCTCAGGATTGTGAGAAAAGCAATTCTAAACCCACGTTTGACTGCACGATCCCTCCAGAAAGATCTGGCAGACACTGGAGTTGTGGTACATTATTCCACTATAAAGAGATACTTGTAAAAATATGGAAACCTCTTCTATGTCCTCACCACAAAAATCAGCGTTTGAACTTTGCAAATGAACATATAGACAAGCCTGATGCATTTTGGAAACAAAATCTGTGGACCGATGAGGTTAAAATAGAACTTTTTGGCCGGAATGAGCAAAGGTACGTTTGGAGAAGAAAGGGCACAGAATTTAATGAAAAGAACCTCTGTCCAACTGTTAAGCATGGGGGTGGATCAATCATGCTTTGGGGTTGTATTGCAGCCAGTGGCACAGGGAACATTTCACGAGTAGAAGGAAAAATGGATTCAATAAAATTTCAGCAAATTTTGGATGGTAACTTGCTGCCATCTGTCACGTACCTGATGGATGAGCCCGGCGTGCAAGGAGTGGCTGCCCTTTCTCCTCTGATCCCGAGACCCCTGATAGAGTAGACAGGGGGTTCAGGGATGCAGAGTCGCACAAGCGCCGGTTGCAGCGCAGGTGCTGGGCTGGGAGGAGCTTCTGTGGATCCCGGGCTGTGTAGAGAAGCAGGTGCGACTGTCGGCTGCGGGTGGCAGGTAGAGGCACTGGAACAATAGAAGCAGCAGGAGCGGGGGAGGTGTACTGTAGTACGGCAGATGCAAGTCCCAGCAGATAGGTCCGCCAACTGGTAGCGGATCAGGCACAGGCGTAGCAGGCAAGACAATGGTAATGTTCAGGCCGGGTCGGCAACAGACGGGCAGCAGAAGGTACAGAGGGTCAGGCAGGCGGATGGTCAAACAAGCCGTGGTCAAGGCAGGCGGAAGGCAAGAAGGAACAGGTACAAGCCGGGTCAGGAGCAGGTTCAGGTAAGAGCAGGGTACTGGGTAGTCACGGTAACGCTGTAGACTGGACAGCAAGAGGTGTAGGGCTCAGGACCCTTTTAAACCTTAGTTTGGCGCCAGAACGGCGTCCTCACGTGCCCGCGCGCCGCCGCCGCCGCCGGTGCGCGTGCCTGTGCGCGTTACGGTGCCGCGATTGCGCGTGCCCGTGCGCGCCGATGCGCGTGCGTGTGCGCGCGCCGATGTCCCGCTACTGCCATCTGGTGGACAGGGCTGCTCATGACATTGCCCCCCTCCAATGGGCAGCCTCCGGATGCCCAACTGGGACAACTTGAGAGGATGGGTGTCCTTAAAGGACTGGACCAATCTTTCCGCGTAAATATTACACTCTGGTTCCCATGAATTGTCCTCAGGCCCATAACCTTTCCATTTAACTAAGAACTGGATCTGGTTGCGTCTCTTTCTGCAGTCCAAAATGGACTCGACCTCAAACTCCTCTTCGCCGTCGACTAGAACTGGTTCAGGGGGCCCGACGTTTCGGCCGAGAAAGGGATCAGGAGTGTCAGGTTTAAGAAGTGCAACGTGAAAGACAGGGTGAATACGGAAAGTTTCTGGTAGCTCCAGTTCATAGGCCACATTATTGATTTTCCTCTTGATGGGGAAGGGACCCACAAATCTAGGACCCAGTTTTTTTTGACGGGCAGGCCAATTTCAGATTTAGAGTGGAGAGCCATACTTGGTCCCCAATTTCCAGATTGAGCTCCCCCCTCCTTTTCCTGTCAAACACTTCCTTATTGTACTCCTGCGTCTTGGTCATAGTTTCCTGCAGAATCTTATTGTTTGTGCTGAAAAAGTCCAAGGTTTCCTGGACGGCAGGTACCGTGCACTCCGGAACAGAGTTAGACAAGAACAATGGGTGAAAGCCGTAATTTGCGTAGAACGGGGATTGTCTTGTGGCGGAGTGAATGGAGTTATTGTACGCAAACTCAGCTAAGGGCAGCAGGGAAGCCCAGTCTTCTTGAGAGAAGGAGGAGAAACAGCGCAAGTATTGCTCAAGTGTCTGGTTAGTTCTCTCTGTCTGGCCATTAGATTGTGGGTGGTAAGCTGAGGAGAATGACAAACCAATCTTGAGGGCCTCGCAGAGTGCTCTCCAAAACCTGGAAGTAAATTGTACCCCCCGATCGGATACAATATTTGCAGGGACACCGTGGAGCCTCACAATTTCTTTAATGAACATCCTCGCTGTTTCGGGGGCAGAGGGTGTGCCTCTCATGGGCAGGAAGTGTGCCATTTTAGAAAGTCTATCTACCACCACGAAGATAGTGGTAAAGCCATCTGAAAGGGGGAGCTCCACAATAAAGTCCATGGAGATCATCCTCCAAGGTCTTTCTGGTACTGGCAACGGCTTTAGTAGACCCCAGGCTCTTGATTTACTCCCCTTGTTCCGCATGCATGTGACACAGGACTCCACGTACTTCCTACAGTCCGTTAAAAGTTGGGGCCACCAGAATGTTCGCTGCAGCAGTTCGGACGTCTTATGCACCCCGAAGTGGCCGGCCAGCTCATGGTCGTGGCAAAACTTTAAAACACTAACCCGTAGGCCTTCCGGCACGAAAATGTTGTCCTGGTGCCACAGCAGACCATCCCTCAACTGTAGATCCAAACTAGGTACGGGGGAAATACCAGACGAGGCTTGTCTGATTTGGGATAACAGATCCTCTTGCAGCAATAAGAAGTTTCCAGATGACAAGATAGTATCCGGAGGGGTACGTTTTTCCGGGTCACCAAACATACGGGAAAGGGCGTCAGGCTTGGAATTCTTCGACCCAGGTCTGTAAGTTATATGGAACGAAAATCTGGTGAAGAACAATGCCCACCTGGCCTGGCGTGGTTTCAGTCTCTTAGCGGCTTTGAGGTATTCCAGGTTCCTGTGATCGGTGTAGATCAGGATCGGGTGTGCTGCGCCTTCCAGGAGGTACCGCCACTCCTCCAGAGCGGCCTTGATTGCCAGCAATTCCCGATCCCCCACACCGTAATTCCTTTCTGGTTCCGACAACTTGCGAGAAAAAAAAGCAACAGGATGTAAGAGGGCCTTGGGGCCCTGTCTTTGGAGAGGACCGCTCCGACTGCGATCTCTGATGCATCCACCTCCAGGATGTAGGGTAAGCTAGCATCGGGGTGTCTGAGGATAGATGCTGAGGTGAACAAGTCCTTTAGTTTCTCAAAAGCTGCTTGGGCCTCCGGGGACCACTGGAACCGACTGGTTTGTTTGGTCAGGTTAGTTATCGGGGCAATGATACTAGAGAACCCCCTGATGAATTTTCTATAAAAGTTTGCAAAGCCAACAAAGCGTTGGACCCCCTTCTTATCCCTGGGTGCCGGCCAGTCCAGAATTGCAGTGACTTTCTGAGGGTCCATCTTAATGCCTCCCACCGAGATTATAAGGCCCAAGAACTGTATGGTTTCACGCTCGAACTCGCACTTCTCGGGCTTAGCATAGAGTCCGTGCACTCGAAGACGTCCGAGCACACACTTGACGTGTTCCCGATGCTTGCTTACGGATGGGGAGAAAATGAGGATATCGTCCAAATAAACAATAACAAAAAGGTCAAGGTAGTCTCTGAAAATATCATTCACGAAATGCTGGAAGGTGGCAGGGGCGTTACAAAGCCCGAAGGGCATGACAAGGTACTCGAAGTGCCCGAAGCGAGTGCGGAAGGCCGTTTTCCACTCATCTCCATCTCTAATACGCACTAAGTTGTACGCCCCACGGAGGTCCAGTTTCGTGAAAATCACTGCAGCTCCCAAACGCTGGAACAACTCGGGTACCAAGGGGAGGGGATACCGGTTTTTAATAGTCACCTTGTTCAATTCTCTGTAGTCTACGCAAGGGCGGAGAGAATGGTCCTTTTTTTCCACGAAAAAGATCCCGGCTCCAGCCGGAGAGGTGGATGGGCGGATGAACCCCTTTTTGAGATTTTCATCAATGTACGTCTTTAACGTCTCGAGCTCAAGCCCTGTCAAGGGGAAGATCCGCCCGAAGGGAATTTCGGCTCCAGGAAGGAGCTCTATCGGGCAGTCGTAGGCCCTATGTGGAGGAAGGGTCTCAGCCCCCTTCTTACTGAACACGTCCAGAAAGTCATGATAAACCCTGGGGACGGCTTGTCGGGTTTCAACATCAGAGTCCATACAGAGCAGAGGGGACGAGGACGATGACACTTGTAGGCAATGTTGGCGGCAGTAAGGAGAGCTGAGAATAATTTCCCCCGTGACCCAGTTGATTTGCGGGTTGTGGGCTTGTAGCCACGGCATGCCTAAGATAATGGGGAACATGGGGGACTCGATAACATCCAGGCACAGCAATTCATGGTGAGTGTTGGCAATTGTTGTGGCCAAAGGCAGAGTTTCTTGGGTAACCGGCCCGGACCTTAAGGCAGATCCGTCTACAAGATGTACAGAAAGTCCAATAGCCTTAGGACGCAGAGGAATTAGGTGGCGGGTGGCGAAAGACTGGTCCAGGAAACAACTGCAGGCTCCCGAATCAATAATGGCGTTGGCCGGAATATTCCTTCCGGGGAGCTGAAAAACAATGGAGACAGCCAGATGAGTAGAATAATTCTTGGGGGCAGCGGGTACATGGACAGATGACAGGAAGGGACACTTATGATGCTTCGCCGGACAGGACCTCACAAAGTGCCCGGACTCCCCACAATACAGGCAGAGATTGTTGACTCTTCGATGCTGGCGCTCCTCTGGAGTAAGGGACGGACGAAGGAGCCCCAACTGCATGGGTTCCGATGTGTCTGGTGACGGGGAAGTCGTTGGGACCTGTGGAGCCGGGTTGGAAAAGGAGGGCACTCGCGGCAGCATCCAGACTGGGCGGGATGGACCGCTGGCCCGTTCAGACCGGCGCTCTCTCAGGCGGCGCCTATCAATCTGGATCGTCAAGTTGATTAGGGCGTCTAAAGTTCCAGGGACGCCTACCCGAGCCAGTTCGTCCTTGAGGGACTCTGACAGGCCCAGGCGGAACTGATAGCAAAGGGCCGCATCGTTCCAGTTGGTGTCTGAGCTCCATCTCCGGAACTCAGACACGTAGTCTTCCGCTGGCCTGCGACCTTGTTGAAGAGCATGTAGGACGGCCTCTGCAGTGGCAACCTGATGTGGATCCTGGTACAACAAGGACATGGCCTGGAAGAAGGTGTCTAGGGTATCAAGGGAAACGTCCTTTTGTTCCAGGAGACGATGGGCCCAGGCCTGTGGTTCTCCGGATAAGAGCGAGATCACAAAGCCCACCTTAGTGGCCTCCAAAGAGAAGGTCCGAGGCTGCATTGCAAAGAAAAGTTCTCAGGCGTTTTGAAAAGCTCGGTATTTACTCCGTTCCCCGGAGAACCTCTCTGGTAAGGGGACCCTGGGCTCTGGTGGCATCATGATCACCGAAGGCGTAGCAGGGTTGCCTGTGGCAGCAGATGAGGAAGCTGGAGCAGATAAGGCCTGGACGCGGTTCTCCAATCGTGTATAATCCTCTTGCAGGGTTCGGACTGCCTGATGCCGGCATAGTTCCTGCATAGGATACACTCCTTGTGCGGGCTCAGACATGGCTGTCCAGTACTGTCACGTACCTGATGGATGAGCCCGGCGTGCAAGGAGTGGCTGCCCTTGCTCCTCTGATCCCGAGACCCCTGATAGAGTAGACAGGGGGTTCAGGGATGTAGAGTCGCACAAGCGCCGGTTGCAGCGCAGGTGCTGGGCTGGGAGGAGCTTCTGTGGATCCCGGGCTGTGTAGAGAAGCAGGTGCGAATGTCGGCTGCGGGTGGCAGGTAGAGGCACTGGAACAATAGAAGCAGCAGGAGCGGGGGAGGTGTACTGTAGTACGGCAGATGCAAGTCCCAGCAGATAGGTCCGCCAACTGGTAGCGGATCAGGCACAGGCGTAGCAGGCAAGACAATGGTAATGTTCTGGCCGGGTCGGCAACAGGCGGGCAGCAGAAGGTACAGAGGGTCAGGCAGGCGGATGGTCAAACAAGCCATGGTCAAGGCAGGCAGAAGGCAAGGAGGAACAGGTACAAGCCGGGTCAGGAACAGGTTCAGGTAAGAGCAGGGTACTGGGTAGTCACGGTAACGCTGTAGACTGGACAGCAAGAGGTGTAGGGCTCAGGACCCTTTTAAACCTTAGTTTGGCGCCAGAACGGCGTCCTCACGTGCCCGCGCGCCGCCGCCGCCGGTGCGCGTGCCCGTGCGCGTTACGGTGCCGCGATTGCGCGTGCCCGTGCGCGCCGATGCGCGTGCGTGTGCGCGCGCCGATGTCCCCTACTGCCATCTGGTGGACAGGGCTGCTCATGACACCATCTGTGAAAAAGCTAAAGTTAAAGCGAGGATGGCTTCTACAAATGGATAATGATCCTAAATACACTTCAAAATCCAAGGGGGATTACATCAAGAGCGTAAAACTGAAGGTTGTGCCATGGCCTTCACAATCTCCCGACCTCAACATAATTGAAAATCTATTGATAGACCTTAAAAGAGCAGTGCGTGACAGACAGCCCAGAAATCTTAAAGAACTGGAAGACTTTTGTAAGGAAGAATGGGCAAAGTTACCTCATTCAAGAATTGAAAGTCTCTTGCTGGCTACAAAAAGCGTTTACAAACTGTGATACTTGCCAAAGGGAGCAGTACAAGATATTAACTCTGCAGGGTGCCCAAACTTTTGCAGACACCATTTTTTTTGTTTTCTGTCATTTTGAAAGTGTATATGATGGAAATAAAATCTATTTTTTTTTTACATATTATAAGAATGTCTAATCTGTAATTTAATAACTTGTGTAGATTTTTCCATCTTTCCTTGGCTTAGTTATGCACATTAATACAAATTTTTACCAGGGGTGCCCACACTTTCGATCCCCGCTATATATGCTATATAATTATTTTTTTGATTTGTAATTTCTTTTCCCATAAAAGTGGAGATACCCCCAAAGGAAGTTTGTTCAGTTTAACACTTAAAAGGACATACAATGAACAGGTAAAATTGCATAAAAACAATATATCATGGTGCTAGACTCACATATAACCGCGCCACACAGACTTCTGCTGCGGCGGCACAAAGGGTTCTGGCTTTGAAATCCTACCAGGATTTCAGAAACCAGAATGTTGCGCCGTCACAGCAGAGGTTCACCCTACTAGGATTTTAGAGCCAGAATGTTGCGCCGCCATAGCGGAGGTCCTTGTGGCGGTGTTATATGTGAGTCTAGCGTCATGATATATTGTTTTTATGCAATTTTACTTGTTTATTCTATGTCCTTTAATAAATACTACACAGTGAGGCATATCTTTTGTTTATGGCTTTTGGTATTTTGGGACATATGAATGGAGCTCTACCCTGTGATGTCAGATATGAGAGGAAATACTTGCACTGAAACCTGTGGACATCCCTGTTTTCACCTTTGATGACTGGGGGTGAAAGCTGGTGGAGGTTGGTGATCGGCAGTTGCACTTAAATTTTTACTCACATGGATGTCATTTATCAGAGTGGTAACAATATTACAACATATTACTTATTTTCTTTTTCCGGATTATCTGGAGTTCCAAAGATAAGGATAAAAGGAGAAGATTCATCATTCTTCACATGAGTGGCATTATTAAAGCGTGTTTGCTGCACTTAATTGTGTAACCACAAATTCTGGCAAGCCTTCAATCCTTATGGTAATCGGACACCTTTTTTTGCACGTACTGAGTGGGGACATTGGACTTTTTTGTTTAACACAGAAGGACTGGTTTATGTTTTTTATGTTTATGTAACTCAAGTTTATAATCATCACAGTGCTGCATATTTTATGTTTATTGCTTTGGAGGATTGGATATATTGCCTTTTTTTTTGCTAGCAGCTGTTATTTCATTTTATTTTTCTGTTTAGCACTCACTCACATAAGTAAGGTAAAAAACACGGTGGAGTCAAGTTCCACTTTAAGTAAAAAATCAAGTTTTTTTACTGCTTCTCCCATGCTGCCAGATAGTAAGGAAAACCACTCATGTAATTGAAGCTGGACTACAAAAAAAAAAAGCAAAGAAAACAAGGAAATAATTAATTATATCACCGTTATCACAGTAGTTAAGTAGCCATTTATATACATCAATTACTAGTAAATAAAGGCTGGATGAAAACAATGTCTATGCCTAGGTATCTGTTATCATTTTCTTGTGGCTGAGTGGGTATGTGCATTTAAGGACAAGCGGATGTTTTTCTCCAGTGTTGAGCACTTTGATCCTTGATAAGAGGCATTAAAAAAACTGGTAGGATCATGGGTGCTGCCAGAAAGCCCCAATGTTTATATTTGAAGAGGACAGAACAATGAAAGTAAATAAGGCTATGTCAATTTGAACTCACTCACTGGAATTGAATAATGCCAGCAGAAAAGATAGAAAATCATTGTACTACTGTAGCTAGCACCAGAACGGGCAGAGATGACGTTCTAGGCTCAGAACCTCCAAAGGACTTGCTTGAGATTTGTATGATCTCTTGTACTTGTGGGGGTTTCTCCTAAGAACTAATGTCATCTTCCAGTCAAAAAAATATACTAGTGCATGCATTGGCATCTGTGGACTACAGAGTAGGGTTAATCAACAACCGACACTAGTATCGGTATCGGGACTGAGATACCGAGCATTTCTGTGAGTACTTGCACAAATGCTCCTGATGTCATATCCGATACCTGGAATGCCGGAAAGAGAGGGCGGAGCGGAGATCGGTCTAGTGGCAGTGTATCAGAGTGCAGTAGGTAAGCTGGCCAAGGCAGGGGTGCAGGTCGCCGCCGCATATTCCGGTGACCAGATCCGTCTCATTTAGTACAGGAAGTGACGTTACATGTCATCGACGGAAGGGTAAACATCACGACGACCATCTTGGTGCACCCTGCACTGGGCTGCAGTAAGCCAGCAGCGGACATCTTGTTACACCCAGGCCATATAGTTTGGGCTAAGTGTACCAAGATGTCCGCTTGTGGCTTACTGCAGCCAAGTCCAAGCTGTACCAATATGGGCATCGTAGCACATACTTACTAGAAGTTAAATGACATGATGGAAAGGAAGGATTTTGAAATCCTATATGCCAAATAGCATTGCAAAATTCTTCCTCTCCTCATTCATATCATCTATTATGCAAGTGCCCATCAGTGCCTGTTTATAAGTGCCTATAAGTGACATCAGTTCCATCTATCAGTGCCGCCTTTCAATGCCTCCTTTTAGTGTCCATAAGTGCTGCCTATAAGTGCCATCCATCTGTCAGTGCCATCCGTCAGTGCCCCTATCCATCAGTGCCCCCTATCTATCAGTGCCCATTATTCAGATTGTCACATGACATTAAAAAAAAGTATCGGTAATCGGTTATCGGCAAGTACTTAAAAAAAATGTATCGGTACTTGTACTCTGTCTTAAAAAAGTGGTATCGGAATAACCCTACTACAGAGTATGTGGGTGCTTTCTGAAACTGTTCAAAAGATACAAATGTCCATTCTTTTTATGGAGGCTAAGGGGTTACCACTGGGGTTCTGGATAGAACTATCTGCAGGGAGTCTCTGTTTTGTGCTTCCTTTTGCTTCCGTTTTCCACACAATCCCAACATATACAGTACAGATAGGCAAACTGGCTCATGCACTTTATGCGTGTGACTGTAGTTTTGTACAAAAGACTGTAGGTTCATATGTTGTTTAGAATTATGAACACTCCTGTTCTAGAAGTTGCTTAGAACTGTTTTACTAAACATAATCCATCTAAAAGTGATACAGAAATAACTCTTCAAAAGCATAGATGGGGATGGAAGATTATAAACAATGGTTACCACCTTAATTAACAAGTTCTTGTTAAATAAAAAGGGGGTTGGGGACTTTGAATGAGGTGTTTATGAAGAGACTCATTCACACACCATAAACACCTCATACAGTATGCCAAATGATTGATTTTTTTTTTCATTAAATTATCAGATGCAAGCCTAATTATCAAATTATCAGAGGCAAGCCTAGTTTGGAAGGCCAGCTATGTACATTTACATTTAATATATGGATTCACTATGGCACAGAATGCTGAAATTGTTCTATATGCTATGCAGGCTTTTTATGTACCCCACTAAATTAAAAATAATGGTGTAATAACACTACATAGCGCTAAGATTTTCTTTAAATAACGATCTGCTTATAAATAGAGGTTGCCTGAAAAAGTTTAATAAAGTATTGGATATCTGGCTGGACTAAGATGCCAACACTCTGAGGCAAAATGACTGCCTGTCCTAAATAGTCATTTATGTCTGGTTTGAACCATGGTCAATTCAGCCAACTCCCCTGCCTCCTGTAGTATACTCCGGTGTTATACAGTACTCATATGTAGTATAAAAGCTTTTGTCTATCAGATGGTGGAGGGAGGGCTAAAACCCAGATGATGCCTTTTTCCTTTAATGAGCAACCTTAGTGGGTGAGCGACAACATATATGTATTGTAAGTAGCAAGTATGGATTGGTTTAAGAGCTGGTTCACACAGGGGTGACCTGGGATCCGACTTCAAGTTGCCCCAAGTCGTCCCAAGTCGTGTTGTTGAGAAAATCAATGAAAATGAATGGAGCCGTCTTAATACACACTACTGAGATCGCTCCGACTTCAGAAAAGGTTCCTGTACTACTTCAATCTGACTTGTAGGCAACTTGTAGGCAACTTGTAGCCATTGATTTAAATGGAAATTGCCTCAGAAGTCTGATCACTGTCTTAACTGAAGCAACAATACAGGAAGAGAACATACATTTCTCAGGCAAACCCCTCCCTCCCCCTCCCTCCTACAGAGCTGATTGTTGTTTGATTGGCCACTGGAAAGCCTCCTGACCTGGAGGCAACTTGAAGTTGCCTTGTACTGTCCTGGAGGCAACTTGAAGTTGCCTTATAATGAATGAATGAATGAATGAATAAAAAACTTATATAGCGCAGCACATGCAAACTTAATCTCCTCTGGGCGCTCGTTGTTCCTGTCTCCTTTGGTATCAAAAGAGATGAGTCTTGATCTTTCTCCTGAAGTGATTCTCCTCCAACCGAATGCTGGTTGGTAAAGCGTTCCACAGTTTGGGACCTTGGACCGCGAATCTTCTTTCTCCTTTGGACTTGTAGTTGGCTTTCGGTATCTGGAGTAGATTTTGATTGGTGAATCGCAGAACGCGATTGGGATTATGAGCTTTTATTTTTTCGCACAGATAATGGGGAGCATTCCCATGGATGCACTTATGCGTTAGACAGAGTACTTTAAAAGCAATTCTGTCTTTTACTGGCAACCAATGAAGGGTTCTCAGTGAAGGTGAGATTGATTCTCAGGGTTTTTTCCCAGTCACAAGTCTGGCGGTCGTATTTTGAACGACTTGCAGACGAGCGATTTGGTACTTTGGGAGTCCGAGGTAAAGGGCATTTGCATAGTCCAATCTTGAGTTTACAATTGCTCCCACCACGACCGCTATGTCTTCTTACATTGTCATGTAGGAGTTTAAAGATGACCCCCGAGACTTTTGACTTTGGCACTGGGGGTGATGATTTTTCCCAGAATGGGCGGGAGTATCCAAGTTGTTGCCGGTTGATTCATGCGCTTGGCGTGAAACAGGAGAAGTTCTGTTTTCGCTGCGTTGAGTTTAAGATAACTCTTTGTCATCCAGTTCTCTATCAAAGAGAGGCATGTCTCTAGATTGAGTCGGTGATCCTTTTTGTTGCTAATGCGGAAATACAGTTGCGTGTCGTCTGCATATGAGTGGTAAAGCAGTGTTTGGCTGCTGATGATTTCAAAAAGAGGACGAAGATAGATGTTGAATAGCACCGGCGACAGAGGCAATCCTTGGGGGACTCCGCACGATACTGTGCGTTTCTCAGAAGTGAAAGGTCCTAACTTCACTGTTTGCAAACGGTTTTCCAAAAAAGAGGAGAACCAAGATAAATCGCCTTCTGCGACTCTGGATACTTCAGCTAGCCGAGTCAGTAATAGTTTGTGGTCGACAGTGTCGAAGGCTGCGCTTAGGTCCAGCAGAACCAGAAGACAAGATTCTCCTTCGTCTGCGGCCTCGAGAGCGTCGTCCCATATTTTGAGCAGTGCGGTTTCTGTCCCATGTCCGGGACGGAGGCCCGATTGAAATGGATCAAGTAGCTTGTGGGTATCTAGATGCTGTTGCAGCTGTTGTACCACTACTTTTTCCATTACCTTTGAGAGAACATTTAGGCCTGTTATGGGACGGCGGTGGAGTGGGTCCTTGGGGTCTAGGGTGGGTTTCTTCAAAATCGGTTGGATTATGCCTTCTTTCAACTGGGAGGGCACTATGCCTTCCTTGAAAGACTGGTTTATAAGCTGTGTGATAGGAGGTGCCAGGATGTCGGCGCATTCCTTCAGTAGTTTAGTGGGAATGATATAATTTGGCGCTGTGCTGTTACGTAAAGTACCAATGATATTCTTTGTGGCATAGATAGAGATGGGTTTCAGAGTGAACTTACCTGATTGTGGTGAATTACTGTGGGTATTGTGCGAATAATTGCAGGGGGTGTTGAGGGGAGAATTGTTTTGCTGAATGCTTTCCCAGATTCCCTCGATTTTATTAATGAAGTAGTCCGATAAATCATTGCAAAATTCTTGGGTGTCCGAAGAGGGGACTTCAAGACATCCTGGATTCATGGTCTGAGTGACCAGCTTGAAGAGTTTGTGGGGGCGGTTTAGGGCGCTATTGATAGCGTGAGCTGTTTCCCCAACAGCAGATATCTCCACCTGGAGTAGAGGAAGCAATTCTCCCTCCCAGCAATTGGACACTACCCCAATGTTCATCCCCCCCAGCAGAAGCGCTGGCTACGGGGCAGAGTGCCACTATAATCTGCCCGCATCAGAAAAAGAGTTGGATCCAGAGAGTCTGAGAGATGACCTGCGTGCGCTGTTTCCCCAACAGCAGATATCCCCACCGGGAGTAGAGGAAGCAATTCTCCCTCCCCAGCAATTGGACACTACCCCAGTGGTTCTCCCCCAGCAGAAGCGTTTGCTATGGAGCAGAGTTCTGCTGGTCCCTGCCCAGCCCTCAGTATGTTTTTGGAGGGTTTGGGAGACAGCCCCTGTCAGAAGTCACCCCAGTGGCTAGTCACAGAACCGGCAGGGGAGAAAACCCTTCCCCCTCTCCAGCGGCTGTACCCAACTTTTTCATATGTCCCCCCGGCAGAAGTGCTGGCTACAGGACAGAGCGCTGATGGTCTCTGCCCAGCATCAGAACAAGAGATGAAGAACCCGGGAGATAGTCCCTGCAAGATACCTTCTCAGTAGCTACACCAGGAGAAAAGCAAGTACCTTTGCCTCCCCAAATGCATAGCGTTACCAGCCTACGTTCCCTACCAGCTGAAGCGCTGGAAGCAGGGCAGAGGATTATTCAGCTTCCCCCAATATCTGCAACCCCGCCCCGGATCAGAGGAGTGCAGACAGCTGTTCCCACTCTGCAGCGGCTGTTTTTATTCCCGGGAGACCGCATGTGCGGTTTTTCTCCCCAGCGCCAGAGTCGTATTTTTACTTTTCCTATTTGCCTGGGGTGGAAGTTTGTGACTAACACAGGTCCAGACCAGTTGGGGGTCAGGAACCTGTTTAGTCTGTTTTCAAAAGGGGAGAAATGTGACAGAACCCACTGTCACTGTGTGTCTTGGAAAGGACAGTGCGCGTGCCTCCTACCGACAGACTATGGCCCGGAAAGATACTGGAGACCTGAAACTGGCATTAATGTAATATAATGTAATGTTACAGCCCTCCCCCCACCACCCCTCTTGTTGCTGGACACAGAAAATGGAGAGTGGACTGCAGACGTCTCTCCGCAGGGGGTGTGTATTGAGAAGCCAGGCTGCCTGTTTACCATAATCTCATTAGGTATCTGTACACTGTTTCAATGTCCAAATGTTCTGTTCCCATTGGTTGTTCCTTGTCCCTCACCCCTCATAGACAATGCTAAGGGGAGTGTCCCTAACTGTGTGTAAAACTGTATGTTTTGGAATTTAATAAACAGTTAAGCTCTAGATGTGTAACACTCAACATGTGTGGACTGTCTCGTGATTGAGGGGTTAAGAGCTGGTTATGGCGAATCTGCAGGCTGCGGGTGCGTTTGGAGGACAGGAGACACAGGTCTGGCGGATGTGCCCACCTGGGGTATCTGAGATCCGTCACAATATGTTATGAGTATGGGTCATCCATATTGGGGAGAGATGGGCAAATGTTTTTAATGTCTGTTCATGTATGTACATATGTATGGGGTTCTTTGATGTTAACTTTAGCAAAATAGAATAAAGTATATTGTATATTTTTGCATATAGTCCAGTGAGCGGTTGAAGGAGTTTTTTCTCTTTTTGTCTACACTAGAGAAGGGGTTGAGTCTAAAATCAGGTTTCTATTAGGCCTCGTACACACAAGGCAATCTATTTGTTCAAATCGGTCGGACCGACCGATTTGAACAAATCTGTTTGTTAGGATTTTGGTTTGCTCGCGTGTACACACGAGCAAACCAAAATCCCCGCCAGCAGACGGCGCGCTGATGTGTCGGTGACGTGGGCGGTGACGTTGACGCCGCCACGTCACCGCACCAGGAAGTAAAACACTTCCGCGCATGCGCCAAATCCATTCGGCGGCGGTGCGAGACGACATGTCTGCTGGTAAGTGTACTAACCAGCAGACATGTCGGGCGGACGGATTCCCACCCGATAGATTTCAAAGCATGCTTTGAAATCTATCGGGTGGCCAAATCCGTCGGCTCGCCCGTACACACGATCGAATCTGTCTGCTGGGACGGTCTAGCAGACCGTTTCCAGCAGACAGATTTGATCGTGTGTACGAGGCCTTAGTGTTGTTGGATACAATGGATCTCTACAGACTACCTCCAAACAATCCAGCTTGTGATTATGGGTGATATCATTGATCACATATGGTCATTTGGTCAATGACATTGCCCACAATCCCCTGCTGAGTTTGAGTGAACTGGCCTAATTTGGACACTTATGCCGCGTAAGTACGGTCGTTTTTTGTGATGTAATAAAACAACGTTTTAAAAAACGTCATTTAAAATGATCGTGTGGGCAAAACGTAGTTTTATGTCTTCTGAAAAACGTAAAAAAAAAAATCGAACATGCAAATTTTCAGAATGTCATTTTTTGTGTCATAAAAAATTATCGTGTTTGGGAAAAACGACGTTTAAAACAACGTTTTTATACCCGCGCATGCTCAAAAGCAAGTTATGAGACGGGAGCTTCAATGGAACAGAGTGCCGTCGAACATGGTGTATGTAACCGCGCTTTGCAAGAGCATTTTCAGAAAACGATGGTGTGTAGGCAACGTCGTTTTTTAAAATGAAGTTTGAAAAACGTCGTTTTGTGAGATAAAACAACATTTTTTTTACATCACAAAAAGCGATCGTGTGTACGCGGCATTAGGCTGGGATTCAGAAAGCTTTTACGGCGGCGTACAGTATCTCCAGATACGCCGCTGTAATTTCAAATCTGCGCCGTCGTATCTTTACGGTGATTCAGAAAGGCAGTTACGCCTGAATTTTTCCAAGATATGACCGACGTAAGTCTCTTACGCCATTGTATCTTGGGTGCATATTTACGCTGGCAGCTAGGGGCGCTTCCGTAGATTTACGCGTTGAATATGCGAATGAGCTAGATATGCTGATTCACGAACGTACTTGCGCCCGGTGCATGGATATATGTAGTTTACTTAAGGCGTACGACCGGCGTAAAGTTACCCCTGCTATATGAGGCGCAGCCAATGTTAAGTATGGACGTCGTAACAGCCGTCAAATTTTACGTTGTTTACGTTGTTTGCGTAAGTCGTACGAAAATAGGGCTGTGTGTGTAAGTTATGTTTACGTCGTAGGCAGTGTTCGGCGTATCTTAGGCATTCTATCCGACATCCACGGATGGCGCATGCGCCATTCGTTCGGCCATGCATCTACATGGGGTCACTCTTCATTATCATACAACACGCCCCCTACCTGCCTACTTTGAAATACGCAGGCTTACGCCGGCCCATTTACGCTACACCGCCGTAACTTAGGGCGCAAGTTGTTTCTGAATACGGTACTCGCCTAAGTTACGGTGGCGTAGCGCATATGCGCTACACCCGCCGAAAGATACGCAATGTATTTGAATCCGGGCCTTAATGTTTCTCACTCAACATGAGTCCAACCTGAACTGAAGCTCATTTCTAATAGTAGTCCAGAAATTATAAAACAGACAATAGCTAAACTAAATATATCATTGAAGAGTCAAACGCCAAAACGAAGTACCCGCATCCGGAAAAACAACCGCAGCTGGTTTAACAACCAGCTGTCGTTACTGAAGCAAGAACGCAGAAGGGCAGAATCTGCCTGGAAAAGATGTTCTTCAGACCTAAACCTATCCATCTACAAGGCGACCACAAGAAAATACCACAAAGGAATTTTCCAAGCCAAGAAAAATTATTTTTCGGAGGCTATCAACGGTGCCATTAACCGCCCCCGCGAACTCTTCAAGATGGTCACTCAGACCATGGAACCAGAATGCATCAAAGCCCCCAGTTCGGACACACAAGAATTTTGCAATGAACTATCGGATTACTTCATTAATAAAATCGAAGCAATCCGTGAAAGCATTCAGCAAAAAAAATTCCCCCCTCAGCCCTCCCTGTAGCCTCTCACACAGCACCCTTAGTAATGCTCGTTATCAGGTAAGTTTACCCTGGAACCCATCTCCATCGAGACCACTAAGAATGTCATTTGTACTCTGCGTAATGGCACAGCGCCGAATGACATTATTCCCACAAAACTGCTGAAGGAATGCGCCTACATCCTGGCTCCTCCCATCACGCAGTTTATCAACCAGTCTTTTCTGGAGGCAAAGTGCCCACACAGTTGAAAGAGGGTATAATCCAACCCATCCTGAAGAAACCCTCCCTGGACCCCAAGGACCCACTCCACCGCCGTCCCATAACAAGCCTCAATGTACTCTCTAAGATAATGGAGAAAGTAGTGGTACAACAGCTGGAACAGCATCTAGATACCTACAAGCTACTCGACCCATTGCAATCAGGTTTCCGTCCCGACACGGGACGGAAACAGCATTGCTGAAAGTATGGGCGATGTTCTCCAGTCCGCAGACGAAGGAGAATCTTGTCTTCTAGTTCTGTTGGACCTAAGTGCAGCTTTCGACACTGTAGACCACAAACTGTTACTGACACGGCTTGCTGAAGTAGCCAGAGTCGCAGAAGGCGATTATCTTGGTTCTCCTCTTTTCTGGAAAACCGATCGCAAACAGTAAAGTTAGGACCTTTTACGTCAGAAAAAACGCACAGTAACATGCGGAGTCCCTCAAGGATCGCCTCTGTCACCAGTGCTGTTTAACATCTACCTTCGTCCTCTTTTTGAGATTATCAGCAGCCAAAAACTGCTCTACCACTCATATGCAGATGATACGCAACTGTATTTCCGCATCTGCAACAGACAGGATCACCACCTCAATCTAGAGACATGCCTCTCTTTGATAGAGGACTGGATGACAAATAGTTATCTTAAACTCAATGGAGCGAAAAACAGAACTTCTTCTGTTTCACGCCAAGCGTAGGAATCAACCTTCAACAGTATGGACCCCCCCCGCCTATTCTGGGCAAGCTCATCACCCCTAGCGCCAAAGTCAAAAGCTAGGGGTCATTTTTGACTCCTTTATGACAATGGACGCACAAATAGGGTCAGTAGTCAGCGGATCTCACCATCTGCTGCGCCTACTACGCAGACTCACTCCGTTCATCCCTAAAGAAGATTTAGCGGTCGTGGTGGGAGCAATTGTAAACTCCAGGCTGGATTACGCAAATGCCCTTTACCTCGGCCTCCCCAAGTACAAAATCGCTCGCCTGCAAGTCGTTCAGAATACGGCCGCCAGACTTGTGACTGGGAAAAAACCCTGGGAATCCATCTCACCTTCACTGAGAGCCCTTCATTGGCTACCAGTTAAGACAGAATTGCTTTTAAAGCTCTCTGTCTTACGCATAGATGTGTCCATGGGAATGCCCCCCTTTACTTATGCGAATTAATAAAAGCGCATAATCCCAATCGCGTTTTGCGATCCACAAATCAGAACCTACTCCAGGTTCCGAAAGCCAACTTCAAGTCCAAAGGAGAAAGAAGATTCGCGGTCCAAGGTCCCAGACTATGGAACGCTTTACCAACCAGCATTCGGTTGGAGGAGAACCACCTAGCATTTAGGAAAAAGGTCAAGACTTTTCTCTTTTGATATCAAAGGAGACAGGAACAACAAGCGCCCAGAGGCGATTCAGTTCGCATGTGCCGCGCTATATATATAAGTTTTCATTCATTCAACTGTCTAGATATTGTATAACTTGGTTCAGAAAGGATAGGTGCTTACACAATAGAATAACAGAACATGAGAAATTCACCCGATCTCCATGGAAACACTGAAAAACTGGCCTTGAAGGTTTGGTGTGGCTTATCAGTACTTTGTATACTTGAATGGCAAGCTTTGTACTTGTTTCTACAGAAATACAAAAACCTTTAGCATTCTTATTATTAATGGAATGATACTTCTTGGAGTGGCTGTGCATCTGATGTTTGCTAGCAATGTGCTCTTGTAATAATCAGGAAAGGATCCTGCCATGTCAAACCCTCTTCAAGGTGATACGTGTTCCAAGCCTGCTGCAAGTATTAATTATCTATTTTTTTTTCATAATCTTTGCATAAGCTTTAGCTGATTGTTGCATTTTTCCTCTACAGAGAAAGTGGAAACAGCGCTTCACTGCGCTTGCCCCACATACATCTGCTGACTATGTTGGAAATAATGCGCCAGGTGTTAGTGGTGCAGCCATGCATTGGAGGATGGGCAGATGTTTTCCACTAATAATTCTTGGTGAGATACAGTATCTGCTCATCCATGGTCAAAGATGTTTCTGAGATTGCTAAAGACTACACTGATTTTACCATAAGGAACATTTCATGTTCATTATCACCAGATTTGAAAGAAGGTCTGCATTAGAAGCACCTGCATGATGTGTGAAAGACATACAAATTTAGCCCCTCTAGTGCAGTGGTTCTCAACCTTTAGTGCTGTGCCCCTTGATAAAAGTCCCAAGTTGTGGGGACCCCTAACAGTAAAATTATTTTCGTGGCGTGGGTTGTCAGCACCCAAGGCAAGAAAGTAATTTGTGCCCCTAACCCACAGAAATGTTG
Source organism: Rana kukunoris (assembly GCA_029574335.1). Classification (NCBI taxonomy): domain Eukaryota; kingdom Metazoa; phylum Chordata; class Amphibia; order Anura; family Ranidae; genus Rana; species Rana kukunoris. The sequence goes on along the minus strand of CM056049.1, from coordinate 123,905,259 downwards.
CGCTCCCTAAGTCCCCTCCACTCGTACAGTATTAAAACCTCATATGGTACATTTTAGGATGTATTACTCTTTCTCTTTGTTCTACTCTTTTTCCCTTTTATCTCTCTCTATCCTAAGTTTTTTTCCCCCATCCCTCTCTCTAGCCGACTTTCTTGTTTTTTCTCTTATTCTTTCTCTCACTTTTTCTTTCTACCTCCCCCTCTTTTCCTCTCCCTTCCATGTATTCTCTATTGAATTCCTTCTCTTACTCTTTGGTGGGGGGGGGGGGGGTATGGGATGAGTGGCAGTGCTGGGGGAGTTCTGATTCAGCCAACTTAGGTGCTCTTGATCAAGGTCATATGCTGATCTGGTAACTGTAGTGGGGACATTTAATGGCAACTCTAATCACAGGTAGTGTCTACGACTTGTGGTTTCTCGTAGCAGTGAAACCTATGCCGAAATCAGGTAATAGGGTCTCCTCCAGCCCTCCCACCTTACAATCCTCACCAGTCAGCGGACCTCTAGTCTCTGCCCCCCAGCCATGCCATGAAGGATTGTGCCCCTGCAAGAGGCTGAGCTGAGTGGGCGATCGTGTGCTCAGGAATAGGGATGCGCCGAACACCCCCTGGGTTCGGATTCACACCAGAACCTGCGAACAGACCAAAAAAGTTTGTGTGAACTTTAGACCCTGTTAAAGTATATGGGACTCGAACGTTTGAAACTAAAGTACTAATTTTAAGGCTAATATGCAAGTTATTGTCCTAAAAAGTGTTTGGGGACTCGGGGTCTTGCCCCAGTGGACATGTATCAATGCAAAAAAAAGTTTTAAAAAATGGCCGTTTTTTTTTTTTAGGAGCAGTGATTTTTATAATGCTTAAAGTAAACAGTAAAATTGAAATATTCCTTTAAATCTCGTACCTAGGGGGTATGTGTAAAGTAGCGCTTGTTTTCCTGTGCTTAGAGCTGTCCCTGCACAAAATTTTATTTCTGAAGGAAAAAAGCCATTTAAAATGACTCACCTTAGGGTCTGGTATGGATATTAGGGGAACCCTGTGTCAAATTAAAAAAAAAATGATGTGGGGTTCCCCCCAAATATCCATTTCAGACTTCAGGTCTGGTATGGATTTTAAGGGGAACTTCACCCCAAATTTAAAAAAAAATGCCATGGACCACCACACATTTTTTTTTATAAATGACTTTTGTCTGTATTGCCCAGAGCCGACAATTCATTATAGCCGCAAGTGATTTTTAAACTATTTTTTTTTCCTTCAGAAATGACACTTTGTGCAGGGACAGTTCTAAGCATGGGAACAAGCGCTACTTTACAGGCATACTATACACCCCCCCCCCTAGTACGAAATTTAAAGGAATATTTCACTTTTATTGTTTCACTTAAAGGAATTATTAAAATCACTGCTCCATAAAAAAAATTCAGTTTTTAAAACTTTTTTTGCATTGATACATGTCCCCTGGGGCAGGATCCAGGTCCCCAAACACTTTTTATTACAATAACTTGCATATTAGCCTTTAAAATTAGCACTTTAGATTTCAAACGTTCGAGTCCCATAGACTTTAAGAGGGTTCTAAAGTTCACACGAACTTGCTGCGAGACACCCCCCAAATAGTTCGCTGTTCGGCGAACAGGCAATGTTCGAGTCTTTAATGAGTTCTAAACGAACTCGAACTCATCCTTACCCAGAACAGCCCAGCTTCACTCCAGAGAGACCCCTGCTGACTGCTCCTGGCATATAGCATATATCCATCCCCAGGATTTGGTGACCCCTGGCAAACATCATTTGACCCCCAGGTTGAAATT